>OX336416.1:78348943-78948943 GCA_946903255.1 Schistosoma spindalis | reverse complement strand
CGACTGAAACTAGACCACCATGGAAAACCTGGAAGCACTGGTGGTCTAGCTTGAATTATCTCATGATTTCAACTATTAAAATTACTATAATATCCACAAAACCCCTTTTGATATTAGTCATATCTTTGATGGACAGTTGACATTTTTGCTGGACAGTTCAGTTTTTCATTTATCTACTTATAAAATTGTAAGTAGCATAAGTGGTATTGTGGATGAATCACATCAAATTGGTACTCCCAAAGCACTTGATGCAAATTTTACATTTACTAACTTTGGTTTGTATTTTATTATACAGTTCGATTGGCATATTGTGACACTAATTTATTTGACCTTGAACATTCGAGACATAACTCTAGTCGGAAAACGTAATACTTACTTATTCCCGTTACTACCAATGGAGTATAGGCCACCGACCAGCATTCTCAAACCCACTTTGTCCTGGGCCTTCATTTCTAGTTATATCCAAATCTTGTTCATTATTCTCATGTCTCTCTCCATTTCTCGGCCTAATATGTTCCTTGGTCTTCCTCTTCTCCTTTGGCCTTGAGGATTCCAAGTGAGGCGTTGTGACGTAGTTGGTTGCTTTTCTCATTGTATATCCTATCCACTTCCAGCGCTTTTTCCTGATTTATTCTTTCGCTGGAATCTGGTTTGTTCTCTCCTATAGTAGGTTGTTGCTGATTATGTCTGGCCAACGGATCCGAAGTATTTTGCGTAGACAACTGTTAATAAACACATGTATCTTCTGGATGATGGCTTTTGTGGTTCTCCAAGTCTCCTCCCCATACAGTAGAACTGTCTTGACATTTGTACCGAGGATTCTGACCTTGGTGTTGGTTCACAGTTGTTTTTAATTCCAGATGTTCTTCAGTTGTAGATATGCTGCTCTTGCTTTGCCAATCCGCGCCTTCACATCTGCATTAGATCCGTCGTATTCATCAGTGGCGCTACCCATATTTATAAAGGTTTTTACATCCTCCAAAGCTCCATTAAGTGTGATTCGATTGGTGCATACTGTGTTGTATTGGAGAATCTTGCTTTTCCCTTTGTGTGTTTTGAGACCTACTTCTGCTACATTAGTCGTCTTCTGAACTTGTTGTTGCGTGCTCGATAGAAAAGCCAGATCATCTGCGAAGTCTAGATCGTCCAGCTGCATCCTAGCTGTCTACTGTATCCCATGCTTCCCCCCAGATGTTGACGTTTTCATGATTCAGTCGATCACCAGAAGAAAGAGAAAGGGTGAGAGCAAGCAACATTGCCTGACACTAGTCTTTACTTTGAACGAGTTTGTCAGTCGTTCTTCATGCACGATTTTGCAGTTTAAACCATCATAAGATCTCCGTATGATTTTGACTATCATCTGGGGCACACAGTGTCGAAGAAGCCTCCATAGTGTTATCCTGTCCACGCTATCAAATGCTTCCTCGTAGTCAATGAAGTTGGTGTTGAGTGATGAGTTGGAAAATATATGATCTCATCTGTATGTAACTCCTGTGTATTGAACATCAATTCAGTTTTCCCTTTAAATTTTAGTGTTGTTTGATTTAAACAGGTGTTTATTGACTGACGAATTCAACCTTCATTAGTTAAGTTGCAGGTTCGAATATATCCAGATGTTTTTATACAACTTTTAATAGCTTTTTGACACAGGACTTCTTACTCAAATTAGTGCCACTATCACTACTGTTTTATATTTGTCTAGTTAAAAGATCTCGTTTATGTGGACAAAGACTGAATTTTTACCATTCTCTTCTAATCAATTTTCGCCCTATCTCCACACTAGAACAATAACAAACCGTTCTTACTCAGGGGAAAACATATCTTTGAATTGCTTTTTTCTTTGTACTGTTCAACCACTACTCTTGTAGGGAGTTCACCTTATTTGTGCTTTCGGAGCTACATGGAAATTCATTTCCATCGTTTTTTAACGTGTAAAATTTATGTAAAGTGACAGAAATACACCAGATTCCAAACCCTAATTTAAACTATACTGTCTCGTCAATTATATCTATTTTTCGTCTTACATGATAATTAGATCTTAAAAGATCTATGTAACTTGTCTTGATTATTCCCTGAATATTAAGTCATTTAGGCGAAAGTTATCAATAGAAGATTGTATTTATGTAAGCCGATTTAAGTCTATATCAGTGTTGTTAAAGAGTAAATTCATTCCATGTGAATTGTAATCGTATGACATTAGCAGGACTATAACCTTACTGGCAGTATAGTCACCTCTATTTATAAGCATCATGATTCAGCGTTGTTATCAGAACAAACTATCTATCTGTGTTGTGCCTTTGTAGCTCAGTTAAAAACACGACCGTTTTAGGGGATTAGTAATGGGCTGAAGTCTCAGCCTGAGTATTAACTTATAGACATGTGCGTTCTAAATAGGAGGATCGAATTCTTACCCATCGTCCATATATCCTACATTTGATGAATAAGATTTATGAAAATCCCCCAATAGACATGTTACGACTTATCAGTCATAAGCACAATTTGATAAAGTTATGTAAATGACCACTTAACTTTACTTTGATTCCAAGGAAATTATCTCGTTACTCACTTCATGTGTTGGCTTTTACAAGGAGTTATCATTGTCGTAGATTTTACTGTAGGATAGTCAACCCTTTGTAGATATGATCAGAATAGATAACATCTATTTATGCAGTTAAGGGTTTCAGAGATTGTTGTAACCTGGTTAGGTTTGATTGCTTAGGTACAAAAGTCGAGATTTATATAATTCCTTATTTATATCCAATGTAGTATATATGTGGATTGAAAGTGAAGACTTTCGAGTTTGGTTAAACTCTTTAAGGATCCCTTCAAATATGAATAATGTGTAATGAACTCGAGAGTTAGTTTCTTCCTTTGTTCGAAGAAATGAATTGTCAAATCAATTCTCTAAACATAATTTGTGCTTTTTACATTTCTATGAAAAATGTTGCTTATGTCGCTTAACTGTTATTCCATGTCACTAAATATTGCTCAAACTATTTCATAGACAGCGCATACAGTTTAGTAATAATTTTCAAAGTTAAGAAATCAAAATTTCAGAGAAGACCATGCAAATTCACTGCCTTCATCTTTTTCATTAAAATGGCAATTTATAGAATAGCATTATAATATTTGTATTGTGAGCCAAACTGATCTCTTTCATATAATAAATGAGGGAAATTAAATGATGACTCTTATATATGAAAGAAATTTTCAAAATGAAAAGTAATCGGCTGAAGAACTAGTGATATGGGAGTATTGGTTGTTATACCTACTTCAAACTACTCAAAAACCTTACTTATTCAACATGTAATATAGTTCTTGCCCGAAATTCACATGAATATGTACTTCGAAACAAAGTATCTACGGTCAAAGTTGAGAAATACAGATCAAAAACTCGGGAAAACTTCTTCCTCATCAAGTATGCAATAATTTGGAACAGTCTCCCCTCCGAAATACGCATGGCAGATGAATTACATACGTTTGTAAGGCTGCTTGATCAAGCCCTCATTTGCACTGATCTAACACATACGAACAGATCTGCGCCCCACTCAGATATCATAGGCTCTTTACATGTCTAAACCAAAATGGACTCCAAGTTCAGTTTGCCTTATTTTTCCTACTTTGTAGTTGTTGTAGTTACTTTTCCCACTCTATTTCTTCACTTGAAGTAGACAGGTAACTCACTGGACCTGTTGATACTGTTCAACTAAACTCGGTCGCTAAGAGACACTCACTACCACCCTAAAAAGTCAAGAGAACCGCGCAATCGACTGCCTACTACCGATCGAACTGCATCTTTGAAGCCTGTTACCCATCAACTGGTTAGGACAACACAAAAGAACATCAGCACCAAGTTAGTGTGAGTCTATCCTTGTTTATTGCTTATTTGCTTTTTACTCTTCTGTACGCCCCCAAATGCCCAGGTACGGCCGAGAGTGGGGAGAGTCCGCTCACCCTCTCGAAATGCTCTCACATGGCCACGCGTATATAGCCTCTGCCAGGGAAGTCCTACTCACTGCCTTCTCGTGGCGGGGGTGTTGTCTACGAAAATGAGAGGACGAAAAGCGAGTGTCCGGCGCTTTAACCGGATTCCAAACCAATGGTGCACATGGGCTCCAGTATCCTGAAGGAACAAATGGCGTATGAACCAATCGTTGGTCACCGGCTACCATGGGACTGCATCTCCTTACGATGCTCCACTGCCTTGTGGATCAGATCTACAGGTCGAAGGCTCGGGGTGTGGCCCCCTAAGAAAACCACCTGCTTCGGCTTGGGCAACCGGGCAGTATCACAGCCCTCACACTTATCAAATGAGATTTGTGTGGCGCATATGTATTAGGTGCCTCCTTGTACATATACTTATGTGTTATTTCAACACATAGATATTGGTACAAGGAGGCACCAAATACATATGCGCCACACAGATCTCATTTGATAAGTGTGAGGGCTGTGATACTGCCCGGTTGCCCAAGCCGAAGCAGGTGGTTTTCTTAGGGTGCCACACCCCGAGCCTTCGACCTGTAGATCTGATCCACAAGGCAGTGGAGCGTCGTAAGGAGATGCAGTCCCATGGAAGCCGGTGACCAACGATTGGTTCATACGCCATTTTTTCCTTCAGGATACTGGAGCCCATGTGCACCATTGGTTTGGGGTCCGGTTAAAGCGCCGGACACTCGCTTTTCGTCCTCTCATTTTTGTAAACAACAGTAATGCCACGAGAAGGCAGTGAGTAGGACTTCCCTGGCAGAGGCTATATACGCGTGGCCATGTGAGAGCATTTCGAGAGGGTGAGCGGACTCTCCCCACTCTCGGCCGTACGAGGGCATTTGGGGGCCACTTATAGAAATAGTGTTTTCCAACAGATTGTGAAACAGAGGATTGTGTGAGGTATGATATATATCCAAAAATAAGCTTAAATGAGCCTAACATCACAAAAGGAGGGAGGGTGGAGTTACTGACCAGCAAGCATTGATGGTGAGGGCGATGACTTCAATCCACCCGTGTTTGTGGGGCAGAACATTTTGTATGTATCAGGCTCTCTATGATTGAGCATAAGTCAATCAATCTGTGATATAGATTATCTTCCTACGCTCACCACCCAGACTCATGTTTCCAATTTTATACTGGATTAGCTATTCAACTAAGACAACCGGCGAGACTCTAATTTAGTGACGAGCCAATCAGAAGCGTTTGAGCCGTTTAAAGGTCACAGAGCCAAGTTTAACACCTGATGCTCACATATAATCGGTTTACAGCGGATTTTAGAGAAGGGGTGATTATTGAGAGGCTACAAGGGATATGATTACTAAAAAGTTCTTGTACGTGAGACTGCGGTTATCAAATGACTGCAGTAAAGTGTGCAAATAACCGTGGTGAGATTATATTTCGTTGTCCTTCATGTTGGAGGAGAAAGTCTGCTAGAACGGGGACTTTCTTTGCTCGATTGCTACTGAAACTGAATCAGATTATGATAATAGTTGCAAATTGGGTAATAAATACACCAGTAACACTGGCTGCGGCGTTTGCAGTTGTTTATGAAAATTCAGCAGTCAAGTGGTATGAGTACTGCCGTGCAACTAAAATAACACTTGTACACCAATCATTCGGAGGAGTAGGATGTATCGTGCAGACAGATAAAACGGCAGTGAGAAAGCGAAAATACAACAGGGGACGTAGTATAAAGTAGGATTGTGTAAGTAGCATTTCCGTAAATATACTCGACAGGTACTTGGAATTTATGACTTTTTATACCGTATGCAATATGATTTCAAAACATTTGAAACTTTAGCAAACCTTGATAAGTTTTTAAATCATGTAAAATAAGTATATTCACTGTAATCCATTAGTATCTTCTAATATATTTCTACGTTATACTAGGTGTCTTTTGATTGACTATTATTCTCAAGGTCACTCAAAATTCGTTCAAAGGTCGTCCCTAAATTAGAGTCTCGCCAAAATCAGACAACAAAAGATATAGTTATTAATATTTTCAACACTTCACCCTCTATATGCACACTCCCTTCTAATAAACAACTTTCCCTGTACCAACCTTAACTTCCCTTCCTTCATATGAGCTTACTCCAACTTGTTAAACATCACAATTCATTGTTCTTTATTACTAAATTCTCTTGAATGGAGCCTCTGACTTTATTTCACTCTAACAAGAGATAATATGAATTTAATCTAAATTATTATACCTTTGTCTGTTCTACGTAATGTTAAGCAACGTTTGGAGTCCATATCCAAGTGCCTTGTTGCTCTGCTGTTTCTCTTTTTTATTTTCTTCAGAATCTTGCTCCGAGGGCACAGCTATGAAACTTCTGACGTCTGGAACAAACTTGACGTAAGCGTCAACTCAAGGCCATGGTTTATAACAAGCGCTCTACGAGACTACTTTATAACAACTATAAACTTAATAAGTTAGGAAGCATGCTATGCTCCAACAAATGTTATAATTTGTAGATCATGCCTGTAAAAATGGCGTGTACCTGCTCATGTAGAAATTTATTATTATTATTATTATTATTATTATTATTATTATTATTATTAGGGTACAAATCTTCTCATTGCAAGAGAAGATTGGGCTGCTGAAAAAGATCAGAATATTCCTGTAGATGTGATCTTCGTAGATCTCAGTAAGACTTTCGATAAGGTCTCCCATTCTGGTCTTAAACTCAAACTGGAACTCTTGGGAATCCATTATACCGTCGTAGATTGGATAAGTAACTTTCTCCATGACCGGAGACAAAGGGTAATGGTTAATGGGGCTCTTTCATCGTGGGTACCTGTAAAAAGTGGATTTCCCCAAGGCACAATCCTCGGTTCTTCTTCTCTTTTTACTTTATGTAAATGAATTACCAACTGTAGCAAAATCATCCGTTCTATTATTCGCTGATGACATAAGAATTTGGAGACCCATACACAATATGTCGGATAGAATAGTATTACAGAATGATCTTAGCTCATTGGTGGCATGGTTAGACAGGTGGTCACTTGAAGTAAATCCTAATAAGAGTGTGGTGATGCAATTAAATAACAATGATGAATCGTATCACTATACAATACGTGGATTCGTACTACCTAAAGTAAGAATCTATAAAGATTTGGGAGTCATATTAAGTAGTGATCTCAAAACCAATAGTCACTGTAAGGCTGCTGTTGCGAAAGGCTATAGGGTATTATGGTCTATTCGTAGGTCTTTTCAGCATTTAGATGACGAAATGTTTAGATTACTATACTCGATTTATGTGCGACCACATTTAGAATATGGAATTCAAGCAACGAGTCCTTGTTTCAAGCATGAAGCAGATATTCCAGATTCAGATTCAGATTTGTAAAGTAAGGACAGAAGGCCTATGGCCTATGTTATTCCCTTTCTAGTATGCATCTGTGAGTGTCCAGACTTCTCTTGAACCAGTCAATTGAGGGTGCGGACACCACTACTTCGGGCAGCAGGTTCCAAGTATTGATGACTCGGTGTGAGAACCTGTATGCTACGGGTATTTTGTTCGTTCTTGGCTTTTCTACTCGCCTGTTATGTCCTCTGAGATGTCCCGATCTAGTGGGAAGAAAAAGAGAGAGTAAGTTAGGTTCAAAATCATTTTTCGGTATTCTGTACATTAATATTAAATCTTCCCTTAATCTGCGATAGGACAGTGTGAAGTGATCTAGCTTTTCAAGCCGCCCTTTGTATGGTAAACCCCGGAGTTCTGGAATTGCACGGGTAACTTCCCTCTGTACTTTTTCTAGGATATCCGAGTCACCTTTTAAACATGGGCTTGCAGCCTGAACGCAGTTCTCAAGTTCAGTTCTCACTAAAGACGTGTATACTTTGTTGAACATGATAGTATCTAGCTTTGTGAATGTCCGTTTTAAAGCCCAGAGGGTTCGAAACCCCTTAGCTGCGACCTCCCGGAAATGGGTCGTCGTCTTAAGATCCTGACTGACTGTCACCCCCAGATCCTTATGAGACCGAACCACTGGTAATTGCACTTCCCCTATGTTATATCTATTAACATTTGAGTCCCCGAAATGCATGTAGACACACTTTGCCGCGTTGATAGGCATCAGCCACTCTTTAGACCAGTTAATTATATTATTTAGGTCTGCTTGAAAAGCATCTGAGTCTGTGTCTCTAGTTATTACTCGCCAGATCTTTACATCGTCAGCGTATAATAACATTGGAGACTGTACTTTACTTGGAAGATCATTTACATGCAGTATAAAAAGTAAAGGACCTAGGACGGAACCTTGAGGTACTCCACTAAGTACTGGTATCCATATGGAGCACTTCGAATTTATTCTTACCTTCTCTCTACGACCTACTAGGAAATCCTTAATCCATTTTAAAAAGGGTCCAGCAATACCAAGGTTTTCCAACTTCAATAAGAGTCTATTTGTTGGCACCTTGTCAAAAGCCTTACTGAAGTCTATGTAGACAACATCCACTGAGTTTCGGTTGTCTAGCGCCTTTATCCAGAATTCCCTTGCTAAAAGGAGGTTTGTTGTACAGGATACACCCTTTCTAAAACCATGTTGTTCTATGTTTAACAAGTTATTTGTTTCAATAAATTTCATTATTGTCCTTTTGACTATTCTTTCCAATATTTTAACTAAGACGCTGGTGAGGCTTACAGGTCTGTAGTTCGATGGAAGTAGTCTTGGTCCTGTTTTATGTATGGGAGTGACAATTGCGTCCTTCCAGTCCATAGGTAATACACCTTGATTAAGTGACATATTGAATATCACAGTCAGTGGGGCCGGGATATATTGTGCAATATGTCTCAATATTTTAGGGTGTAGTTCATCTGGTCCTGTTGACTTTTCCATGTTTAAGGTGCTAAGAACCTTAATTACATCGTCTTGGTCAAAGTCCACGGTGAGCAGGTGGTTTATTGACTCTTTATTTTGGTCTGGTTCTTTGTCCAAAGGAGGTTCCTGAGTGAAAACTGCCCCAAAGTAGTCAGCCATAGCCTCTGCTTTGTCCTGATCTTCCTCTATCATTTCAGATTCACTCCCTTCTTTAATTAGATTGGAAATCCAATGATGCATCCTTATTCTGTAGTTTATGTACGAGAATACTCTCTTGGGCTGCTTGAGTGCTGATTGTGCCAACTGCATTTCATATTTTCTTTGAGCTTCTCGAATTTTTGTTATACACTTGTTTCTTACCGATCTGTAGTGTTCCATCGTACCTGCTGTGACAAGGCGATGGCGACATCCCAACATTTCTTCTTTTGTCTTAGTAAACGTCGAATATCCCTGCCTATCCAGGGATGTCCGTGTTTCTTCTTCTTTGGGACTGTCCATGGTATGTATGGTTGAGTTACCCGATTGTATAACTGCCTGAAATGCGTCCATGCCTCTTGAAATGATGCTCTTGAGTCGATTTCCCAGTTTTCAGCCGATGCTGCGGAGTTGGTGGCCTCCATATCTGCCTTCCATATGTTAGGACGCGCCGGCGCAACTGCTTGACAGGCAATCTCAGCCACGAAATTTAAATAAGATGACTGCGTGGTCACTTCTCCCTAGTGGTGGGAGGAAAGTCATTTGACCGACGTCATTACCGTGTGCGAAGACTAAATCTAAAGGAGAGGGGTTTCTGAAGTCATATCTTGTGGGAGTTCTATTATGTTGGGACAAAGCTAATGCAATCGATGTTTCTAAAAGTTTGAAATCGAATGACGTTAGCGATGACCCGACTTCTAAGTTTACCCATTTTATATGCGGTGCGTTAAGGTCGCCTACTACAAGGCTTTTACCCTTGTTACACCAGGACTTAAGTTTACTTAGGAGAAAATCATCTACCACGCATTCTGGACTGCGATATACTATAACTGATTCAATGTCTTGCCGTCTACATTTCAGTCTACATCGCACCAATTCACATGTTCCTGAAACATGTGCCACAGTGTCAGATACTCTTATAAATAGGGTACTTTTCGTGTACAGGATAACCCCGCCTCCCCTACGATTTAATCTATCAGCCCTACTGGATAAAAAACCAGCTAAGTGAATTTAATTATCTAATATTTCTGGAGTTAACCAAGTTTCTGAGACAGCAATAACATCCGGTTTCTCTTTATCCACCATTGACTTAAGCTCCGTCATTTTATTTAGTAGGCTGCGAGCATTTGTGTAGCATACCTTTAAGTCTGTGGAGAACTTTCCCTTACCACCCAGAGTGGTTTGGGGATCGATTTGCTCCGAACTTTTGCAATTTGAAAACCCTTAAGAATGAGGTTTCTTTCGCCGTTTCGGCGACGCTCATTTATCTCCACTTCTGCAGCTTGTCTCTTAATACGATCAGTTAGGCTGAGATCCTCCCGGACATATATTCCGGATCCAATCAGTTTGCGTGAGTTACCTAAAATCAGGTTCCTTTCTTCAACCGTGGCAAATATAAACGTCAAGAGGCGGTTTTTCTGAGGGCTTTCAGAATCCACCTTTCGTCCTATTCTATAAAGCTTACAAATGCTAACTCCTGAAACTGTATCTGGGAGTAGTTTGCTTATTAAGGACTTCTTTACCGGAAGATTCTCTTAACTTATGAAAAATGACTGACCTCTCAGAGAGATCTGTCTTGACACTCAGTGGAAATTTTGTTTCTGATACCGTCTCTTCCAATGACTTGCTAACCATCTGCGGTTCGCCTACAGCTTTTTTCTTCTCATTTCTCTTTCTCCGTGCTGGAGTCCATTTATCCTCACTCAGGACAGCCACACTGGGATTATTTGGAATGATGAAAGTGTTATCCAGGTCTTCAATTTCCTTCAAAGGTGTATGATTTCCAATGTCAATGTTTAGCGGCACATCACTCCTCGTTAATGTTGACGGTAATTTTACTTTTCCATCAATCACAATCGGGTGTTTAACGTGTCCGGTAGCAGCACTTACTACACTGACACATTCTTCACTGTCAGTGCTCGTGGTGTCAGGACAACCGCCATCGTTTTTCTTACAGGCCAAAGCCAATAGGCTCATAGCCTCCTGGATTAATAACTTTTTATTTGTACAGCAAAACATACAAAGCCAATGCGAGTTTGGCTTCGAGCATCTTTTGTATGCCGTAGGACTTAGACGGGTACACATCTTATGGTACCACTTTTTACATTCACCGCACTGCATTCCTTCCTCAACCGGGAACAAGCAGTTCAATTGTCCACATTTATAAGTCTTACTAACCATTATAATTTGATCTAAAACTTTTAAAACACGCTATGATTACAACGTGAACACGAGTGTCAGTCAATGATTAAGCAAGAAGGCACCACAAGACAAAGTTTAGAAAAAATCTCAAACCATGACCAAAGTACTTTTAGTTAAAGTAGATCAAGAATGCTTTCTGTTTCCACTGGTACATAAAGCAATGATAATCACAACTAGTACAAAAATCACTCCCCTTTTAGAAACGAGCGGGTCCAACGACGAGGTACTAAGATGACACAAGGTCTCTCTGGACTATCTTATGAAGACAGATTGAGAAACCTCAACTTATTTCCGTTATCGGTAGGACACTAATTTATGGACGAGCCAATCAGATGCGTCTGAGAAAGTTCAAGGTCACGGCGCTAAGTTCGATTCGAGATGCTCACATTCGATCGTTTTACAGCAGATTTCAGAGAAGAGGTGATTGTGGAGCAACTACAACAGATGGGACTATTAAGAAGTTCCTGTGTCCGTGACTGCGGCAATCGTTTGGGGGAGTTGGAAAGATAGTGGAAATAGATGAGACAGTAATTAGAAAGCGAAAATACAACGTCCTTTAAAGGACGTTTTATCAAGGAAGATTGGGTAAGTAGCACTTCCGTGAATATACTTGACAGATACTTGAATTTTATGATCGTTCAACTCAAAAGGGACATTTCCAAAGAGTGAGAAACCGTAAGGTTACGACAATAATACCAATCATCAAGGAGTCCCAATCAACCAATAAAGGGGAAATAAAGGCGAAAAAAGGGGAAATAAAAGGGAAAATGCTTTGGTAAGGAAAGGGGAAATAAACGGGAAAACGCGCCAAAATGTCTCCTTTTTCGCCTGTCCGGGGGAAATAAAGCGGATTTCCCCCTTTTTGTCGCCTTGTCGATAAATTGTCTACTTTTCGCCTAAATATCCGCCGAATTGTCTACTTTTCGCCTAAATATCCGCCAAATTGTCTACTTTTCGCCTAAATATACGCTGAATTGTATACTTTTCGCCTCAATATCCGCCAAATAGTCTACTTTTCGCCTAAATACACGCGGAATTGCCGGCTTTTCGCCTTTGTAATTACCCAAAGGTCTCCGAAATTCGCCTTTATTTATACAACCAACCACAGTGAAACTGCAATGTATGGGAAAAGCGCTAAATATGTTTAAATATTTTTATTTCAAAGGAAAAGCGTTTTCTTGTACAACATAATAGCGGAAGCTTGAGCATCAGTCGTTTAGCATTTCAATCGTAATTGCCAATTCGTCGTGTTTTGAAAAGATCTGCAACAGAAGAAACAGGTGATGTATTATTTATAACACATGTGCATTTAATCGCAAGTTCACTGACAATGAGTAAGAATTTAAGATCTCGAACGAAAAAATGTTTATTAAATATCAAGTACAACGTCAAACAAAATTTCACCGACTACATACTTCAGCAACGTATGTTCGGCTATTGACAATGAAAGCAGTCGTCCTGTGAATTCTTAATAGTAAAGAAAATAAAAAGGACATCTGAAAAACATGATGAAGCGTGTCCCGAGACACAGACAAATGCTTTAAGGTAAACTTACGGTTGAGTTCGTTAAGACTGTTGTCTGCAACTATAAAGCAGTAGGGAAATTATCACTTTAAATTAGTACATACCTACTCTCGTTTACGTCGATTACGCTTCATCAACTTGTCTCTGACGTCATGGAAATAACCTTGTGTCGCGATGTCGTACAGCTTCGCAAGGTCTTTTTCATTAACGGAGGATGACAAGAAGCGATTCGTCAATGCACCTGAAGTTTAATTTATAAGTATAGGTTACTTTGTATGCAGCCATAAAACCAGCATCTCTGAAGTGCGCGCTAGGAAGAAGTGCCGAGCAATGTGAAATTACTGGCCACTTCAAGTGTCATGATGTACGACAAGACGTAACGCATTGACGTTTTAGGGTCATCACCCATTAACCTAGTCAGCATCGCCATCTGTTATACGAAGATGTTAGTAAATTAATGTTGTTGACTTACAAATCTGTCCCTCGTTTCCTTCTGCTGCAACCCAGTGTCCAGCATCTGCAGTTCCTCTTCCGAGGACAAAGGGAACTGCTGACTTGATACTCCGCAATCGAATTGACGAGGATGATCGCGTTCAATAAACTTCGCTAGTAGTAGCTTCACACTAGTATTCAAGTCAGTAATAGCTGACGATATGTTCTGCATCATTGAATACAACCTATCAAATCCAAAAATATTCACTCGGGTTTCGTTTCTCTCATCGAGTAGTGAATTATTGGAATTCTCTACCGGAACACGTAATATCAGCACCTTCTGTTGATATATTCAAGACGAGATTGGACCTCCACAGTATTACAAACTGCAAGGATTAATACAGGTCAATAGAACTCCTATCCTTATTACTGAAGTACAGGAATGAGAACGATTGAGCTTCTCTAATACGATAGGTTCTCTTCAAAATTGACGAGTCATTTATAGTCAACACATCAAACTTTGAAAGCTAAGACAGGAAGAAGACGGAATTGCAGGTAACTTGATATATGTGGTAGAACAAGCAACTCAAACGAAATTGATACAAAAGTTGTTACTATATTAGCAGGGTGTGACCTTTGAGTGTGTAGCAATTTAGCGAACTAAAAGAATATAGTTCAAATGGTTCAAATGGTTGTGGACGGAATAGAAGAAGTTTTCGCTTAACGACCAATCAGAGGGCAAAGATTATACGGAAAATCAAAGTGGTAGAAAGCATGTGAGAGGTTATCGTTCCAGAAGTTATCTTAGCCTTTCTAAAAATGTGACTATTCTTGCGACCGCCTTAGCGGTGGCATATTCTAGTCAAGCAATACTCTCATACCTCAGAGTTTCCATCTAAATCTTACTATAGTGTAGTGAAAAAGAACGCGGGTAGGGTATCGCGAAATTATCGACTGCTTTCGTAAAATGTGATAGCCATACATGAAACACATTGTTTGCACATATTCAATTGTCCTTTACATACTTCATAGGTCTTTCAATTCTGTTGTTACTGAAATTTCTCTCTGTTTCCCTTCCTGTCCCCATGAATTTAATCTCTTCAGTCTCCTGTTGGTATGCATTTCACTTTCGATTGGTTCTATATGTTACCTAAATCTGTCGGCATTAGTGGTATGCGCCGCCGTTAAACTTTAGTTGTAAGTTAAGAAAACAAATGATTGATGTAGATCATTATGGCTTCGCTTGAATGAAATATTAGTACAACTACACGAAGCCTCGATTAATTACTTATATTTTTAGGCATAAAATCAAATATAACTAGCAATACGAAATTAAAAAGGTAGTTCCGTAATATTTCATAAAAGTCATATCAGAGAAGCGAAACCACATGTATCACTTCTAGAGTTACTACCGGTCTCAAGCCCACAAAATGGAGGAGGATTGGGCTTGGGTTCAGCAACCTCATCCCGTCGAAAATACCTTGCTAAAAAAACATTGACTAGAATAAACAGATCAAACCATTTAAACTTTGATCTGTGAGATGAGTGATCTTCAGTCTTCAGTAATAGGGATAGGAGGTCTATCGACCTCACCATTTTGTTCTAGTTCAGCTAGTGCTTTCTTTCTTTTTATTCTATTTTCGAGAGACATATCAGGTCTAACTCGGATATCGGAATTGTCGTGACAACGAGCATTACTTAACAGGAGGTCCCGTTGCTTCTCTGATCCTAGGATTACCTTAAGGAGTCTACATGGTCGAGGTTCAGCATTGTTTTCGGTCATCCTGCCTATTCTTACCAGCCTTTTGACCTGGACTCCTTTAGAGTTATCCGATAAGATACTACGAATATATTCTCCCAACTTCTCTAAATCATGCGCATGTCTAATTTTGGGGTCAGGGTCGTTTGACTCCAGTAATTTGCTAACAATAATATTCGATGATATCAGATTCTTCTTTTCAGTCACACCTGGGTGGTTTTCCCTCTTACTATCAGATTTCGGTAGTGCGTTTTGTGACTCACAATGGAAGTCCACCAATGACTTGCTAACCACCTGCGCACTGCCAACAGCCTTTTTCTTTTCGCTTCGTTTTTTCCGTGCCGTAGTCCATTTTTCATCCCTCAGGACACCGGGACTATTTGGAACAGTGACGGTCAATCAAATTCGGGTGTTTAAGGCGTCTTGTAACAGCAGGTACTACACTGACACAATCGTCACTGTCAGTGTTCGTGTTATCAGTGCATGCCCTATCGTTTTTCTTACAGGCCAAAGCCAATAGGCTCATAGCCTCTTGTATTAGTAACGTCTTATTTGCACAACGAAACATGCAAAGCCAATGTGGGGCATTGAGGAATGATGGTAAACCAGTTGATAAGGTTGTAAATATACATCGACTGAGATGGTTGAGTCACGTGTTGCGCATGCCTGAACACCGATTACCACGACGTGCAACTTGGACCGATGCATAAATGTGCGTGGTTCTACGTTGTAGCTAATCAATAATAATAATAATAATAATAATAATATAGTTCTTTCTAACAACTAAGTCAACAATTGATATAGGTACATAGAATGTCCAGATAATGTAGGAGACTGGAATGACCAATCAAATAGTTACGGAAGTAAGGAGATACTTGATGAAGCTCAGAATAATTGAAACACATTGGACCCAAGCTTGACCGGAAAGATCAGATTCAGGATAGATAACGTTATACTATGATCACGAGGAAGAAAATGCTTTGCACACTTAGGGATTTACACTGATGCCGTCCAAAAATGTACTAAAAGCGCTTATAAGACGGGAATCTCATTGACTCAGAATCATCAAGGCATCTTTCAAATCGAAGAGGCAGGAAATTATAATGAATGTTATCTAACGCTATGCACCCACAAATGATGGCAAAGAAGACGATAAAATTCGGTCTCATGAGAGGCTGCAATCAATCATAGCAAAGTGCTCAGGAAAGGACCTGACCGTCTTGATGGGAAAACTAAACGCCGAAGTCGGAATGGACAACACCGGGTATGGAGGTTGATGACAGATTTGCAATTTTATGTGCATTCAACAAAGTGGTTAGTGTGGTACTGTATTCCCCCACAAACACATACACAAAGCTACATGGGTCTCACCGGGCCACACTACAGGGAATCAAATCGATCATATTTGCATCACTAAAGAATTCAGAAGGTCAATAGAAGAGGTGAGAACCAAGAGAAGAGCTGACATAGCTTCAGATCACCACCAACTGGTGGTTGCTAAGATAAATCCGAAGCTAAAGAAGCACTGGACAATTGGGTAAACTGTATTACAAAGGTTCAATACAAACTTTCTTCGAGACACTGACAAGCTCATCAAATTCAAGATAGCTTTCAGCGGCAAATTCCAAGCATTACAAGATCGACTCATAGAAGAAACTACTATGGAGGATAGTTGTAAAAAGAGCGAAGAAGCACTAACTTCAACATGTCAGGAGGTCCTGGGCCGAAAGAAGCATCATCACAAGGAATGGATCTCTATTGGAATCCTGGACAAGACTCAAGAAAGGAAGAACAGGAAGACAGCAACTGACAACTGCCGAACAAGAGCAGAGGAAGTCAAGGCACAAACACAATCAAACATAAAAGTGGAGAGCAGTATTGGAGCCGACAAGCGGAAATGCACGGAAGACCTAACAATGATAGCTGATAAAGCTGCAGAAGGAAAAGTGAAACAACTATGTGACACAACGAAGAAACTAGCGGGGAAATATAGCAAACCACAGACCAGTCAAGAACAAAGAAGGTAAGCCAATCACTAAGACTCAAGAACAAAGGGAGAGATGGACAAATCACTTTGAGGAACTCCTGAATAGGCCAGCTCCACTGAATCCATCAGCACCTATAAGTCTTCCCATAGATATCACTCCACAAATGACCGAAGAAATCACGATGGTCACTAGACGACAAATCAAGTGTGGGGAAGCAGCAGGTCCTGACAATATACCAGCTGAAGCACTGAAGTCAGACATGGACGCAATTACAAATATGCTCCACGCTCTGTTCAGGAAAATTTAGGAGGAGGAACAAGCGCCGACAGACTGGGATGAAGGATACCCCATCAAGATACCAAAAAAGATCAGAGTAAATGTGAGAACTACTACTGTAGTGAACAATCGCATGTATTTGACAGTAAATTACAGAACTAATTAGTAAAATCTAACAACCATATATCAAATGCCCAATTTGCAAAATGTCCATCATTTGTCTCACATCACTCAGACTTCCTTTGTCTCTGCATTTTCACACAAATTGCATGCTGTCTTTATTCTTTGCTTTTCGGTCTTCTTGTCTCGCTGCTGCCAGACATTCTGTTCACGACAAACATCATGTACTACTTATGTCTACATAAGTAGCACACACCACACTACTACACAACTATCAGTACTAAGAAAAGTTTTCAACAGTGTTGCTGAACCGGATGGAAGACTCAATAGACGCCCAACTTCGAAATCAACAGATCGAATTACGTAAGGACCGGTCGTGTACAGATCAAATCGCGACAATACGGATCGTCGTCGTACAATCAATTGTATTGAGTTCACCACTTTACATCCACTTCCTTGACTATGAGAAAGCGTTTGATAGTGTGGATAGAAGAATCTTGTGGAACCTTCTTCGGCACTATGGTTTACCTGTGATCGTCAATATCATATGGAATTCGTATGACGGACTGCACTGAAGAGTCATGCATGGAGAATAGTAGACAGACGCATTCCAAGTAAGGACCAGAGTTCGACAAAGCTGCTTACTCTGGTCCTTTCTCTTCCTTTTGGTGGTTGACTGGATTATGAAGACCTTCACATCTCAAGCGAAGCACGAAATACAATCGGCAGCTTGGATGCAACTAGACGACTTGGACTTCGCAAATGACCTCGCTCTTCTATCCAATACACAGCCAGTGTAGCAGTAGCCTCTGTAACACTAGGCCTCAACATACACAAGGGAAAAAGCAAGATCCTCAAATACAACACGGAGAACACCAATTTGATCACACCTGATGGAAAAACTGTGGAAGAGGTGGAAACTTTCACATACGTGATCAGCATCATCGATGGACCTTGTGGATCTGATTCAGACGTAAGGGAAAGGGTTAACAAAGCAGGGGCAGCATTCCCACAGTTGAAGAACATATAGAACTCAAAATAACTGTCAACCAACATCAAAGTCAGAATTTTCAATACGAGCGTCAAGACAGTTCTACTGTACGGAGTTGGGACTTGGAGAACTACTACAACCATCATAAAAAAGTACAAGTATTGATAAACAATTGTCCGCTCAAGATACTCAACGTCTGTTGACCGGATACCATCAGCAACAGCGTATTATGGGAGAGAACAAGCCAGCTCAGCTGAAGAAGGAGCTAGGAAAAGACGATGGAGGTGGACAGGACATACATCGCAGAAATCACCAAACGGAGTCACTAGACAAGCGCTAACTTGGGATCCTGAAGGGAAACAGAGAAGAGGAAGACCAAAGAACGCACTGCACCGGGAGTTGGAAGCGGACATGAAAAGGATGAGTAGCAACTGGAAACACCTAGGATTTCCCAGGACAAGGTTCGATGGTGAATGATGGTGGTTGTCCTATGCTACTCCAACAGTGCTAACAAGTGTTAATAATATTGTAGGATCAGGTCACCCTACAAAGAAAAGTATATGGCTTGAAGCTTAAAAAATTTTCTAGTACATTCTTGATCAATCCTCGACACAGACAAACAAAATCTAAACATGCGCAGTCGATAAAATTTCGATAAAATTCTCGCTTAGTATGAAATCAGGTTGCTACGAATTCTTGTCACTTCTTGACTGTATTATCACAAGTAAATAGTGTTTTTATGAATGTAATGTTTCAGAAATTACAATATAGTGGTTATTGAACTTTAAGTGGTGACATAATTTTGAATAACTCATTTAAATCCTGTTAATTGTCATATCTCGATTACCCTCCGACAAAAAAAATCATTAAACGTTGAGTTCATTCATAGATATCGTCAACTTGCTTCTTTACATCACAATACACATCTTCAATAACTTATACTATAGAAATCTAAGTAGAGATTAGTCGGCAAGTATTATTTCTTGTTTATAATTACTTACTAGGCGGTAGATAGTATTCTGATTAGTCTCTATTAGTTATTGAATTATATTGCTCGTATTATATTTCAGTGACTCAGCTTAATATTCGACCCTTCTGATACTAAATGCTAGTCAACAATCGTCTGGAAGCTCTACATCTAGATTTTTAGCTAGTTAGCAGTTAATAACATTTATCTAAAATCTTTTGAATTTTAATCCGGTTAACTTTCGTTATGTTTACGAACTACATATCATAAAATGTGTATTCATTTTAGTTGTTAGAATTAAAAAAAACATTTAACTATTTATTCACTCGTAACATAACATTTGAATAATGTGCATTTGCTAATGAGAATCACATTTAAGCACAGTTTGAGTTTTTTTTTCTATGTTTCATTTCATCTTCTGACACTACAAATCATGAGATCATACAAAAACATCAGTAAATTGGAAATGCTTTAAAAATTCAAACATGAAAAACACAGGGAAAAAAGGATTAACATTCACTATCAGTAAGAAATGTGCCATTACTTTGAAATCATTTTAATATTTTACAGCATAGTTTATAATTAGGGTGAAATTATTTATTCACTTCTGTTTGATATTTTGTAAATCATATAAAGTATGTAAAAGTACCTGATCTCAGCGTTTTAGTCATTTGTATAAGTTGCCGCTAGTTTTATAAGCAAAACAGCTATATATATATATATATATATATATATATATATATATATATATATATATATATATATATATAAATATATATAAACTCCTGTCAAAAATTTGGTCACATGTGTTCACCACTTTAATAGTTAACTTGTGTGACGAATTTTAATAATTTCAGTTTATTCTGAATTGAAAGTATTAAAGTAAACGCCACAGGATAAAAAGTCTATTTATTATAAGCTGGTAATTTGTTAGCTTTTATTAGAAAATATAATAATAAAACAAAATGTCAAATGAACATTAATAAGGAAATAAACTAAAAATAGTGTTTTGCTTTCATTCATCAAATCCTCATTGAAATATCATTATAACCATCTATTGTCACCTGACTAGATCTCATGTAGTTTTATTCCGATTCCATGGTATATTGAATGTTTACTTAGTGAAATGTTGATTTTATTTATGTTAAATGACAAGTCCAATTTATATCATATGTGATAGTTTATTTTGAAGAATAGTGTATTTTAACAATTTCGAATTAGTTTATTTTATTCTAATAGTTATAAAAGATATTGCTGGTGTAAATCTGTCTGAACAAAATTTATATTTTTAATGCACTATTTTGTACGAGAAATACATCTTGGAAATAGTGATGAAATATAGAATTCTTTTAATAGGACGAAAATATATTACAAATAATCGATTTAAGATTATATAAGTGTAATAACAAGGTAATGAATAATTTGTTTTATTATTGATTAACTGAAAGGTTCTCTACTATATTTAATCATAAAAGATCTTGACAACAAAATGAAATAGAGTAATTGAGTATCGAACACGGCAGCTATTCTTTTTTTGTTATATGAAACGGAAATATGTTCAGAGTATTAACAATTTAATTCATAGTCAAAATGATGGTCAGAAAGCAACTATAATTATATTCTGTTGCAAATTATTGTGTGAGTTTATTAACGGTTTATTAAGACTCGATTTTAGATGATGTGAATCAGTCTATCAAGGAAAGTTCTCTAGGTGAAGCTTTCGCTATTCCATATCATCCAATAGATAAATTATGAATACTTACTGCAACTATACTCTAGAATGAGTTAACTTTAAGCCCAATTATTTAGTATCATCTGTCATGTGTATATGAAATAAACAGTAATCTACTTAGTATAAGTCGAGGATTCGAAAATTTTATACCTATTATCATAAAGTCTCTATTCAGAAGATATTTATTCTTTGAGTTTACTAGTTTTGAAGATGAAACGATTGATAACACGTGCAAACGAATCATAGGTTGTCAGGGTTAGGAAAAAAGATTTATCTAACAGGGAATATTATTGGTCTTGTTAAATATTAGTTAATATAAAATGGACTTATAAATATTCAAATATTTCTAGTCTTTCTGTACGAGTCATAAATCAAGAATGATAGCCTAGGCGTCTGATTCAAGCAATACCATTATTCATATTCAGACTTGTAGTGGTTTAGCTTCGTCAGACAATCACCTTGATAACCTTTATTACATAAATCCCACGTTGTTTGAAGTCACAAGGTAATAAGAAGCAATGACTATAGTTTATTAATGGATGGCACATATCACAAATCTATATACACTTCGAGAGAATTTGAAACAGAGAGGTGAATGTGTGTATGCGAGCAAATACAGAAGCAAATCTATTGTCAAATCGAATAAGGCAAAAGCTAATAATAGGATTCGAGTACATATATACGTAGGGAAGAGAATGATTCATCGAGTGATATTTAAGCTAACAACATTTTAGCTAGAGTCTGTCATGTGACCAAGAGGACACGTTTACACAGATATAGTGATGATTATAATAATGAAAAGAAATTTGAGAATTGTTACTGTTCGAATAACATTGTCAGTTAAGTAAGTTAATAAAGGGCTTAACCAAAACCTAACCATGATCAAAATTGATTGTGGGAGATTTTCTATAGTCTAGTCGTAATACGATCATTTGTAATGTAGATGTCTCGAAAGCAAATGATTTTCGTTGTTTAGGCATAACTACTCAATTTAGCAGAAATTGTGTTACATCAAATAGATTAAAAACATTTTGTATATATATTGTATTATCAAGTATGTTTATCGTATAATTATTCCCTTAAATTCGTCAATAATTTCTACTGCAATCAATCGGCTGAGTATTTCAGCTCCTAGTCAATTAATTTCCATAAAATGTAAACTTTGTGGAAGAATTATTTTGCTATTAAATTTTTCTCTGAATATCAATAGAATGTTTAAGTTATTTTAAATCATCAGCAAAAAAACATTGGATTAATGATATATCCATGTAACAGAATTGTGGCAATTCATCATCAATATAATGCTATTGATTAGTTAGAACTGAAGACTTTTTGCTCATTATATATGAATGATATTCGGTCAGACACGAAATAAAAATCTTATCATAGAGTCGATAACCATATCACGTTGAAAACACAGGTCCTTGCCAGGCCACTGAAGTTAAGTGACGTTGGGTTAGGTCAGCACTTGTATGCGTGACCGCCCGTGGACACCGGGTGTTACCGGCTTTAGACAGAAAATTCTGGCTAAAGGCCTCCACGTAACGCTCCAGGATAGTGAGGGTAACCTTGCTAATTAATTTGGGTGGTTGAGAGAGGTCGGATCTACCCACCACTACTATGCTGAAAATGGCTCTCTAGTGGGTTGCCTTCTTTGTATACTTATGTCTACGAATTGCATGGGTATCGGCTTATGTATTTGTGCATGTATGTATATGTAAACGGTACGCGCTAGATTTTCAAAAGGAACGTAAGCTCAAATTTCTGCCCTATGTCTAATAAAATCAGCGGTTTAAACCAACAGGTTGAAGATATAACAAAAAGATATGATGGCAAATACTAGGGAGAGGTGCCCATCAACCGTCTATAAAAGTGCTTGTGCTTATGTGTATGCCATGGAGTGAGAGAGTGAAAGCATTTGTACCATTAGTATGCATATGAGGCGTAAGAGAGTCAGTTGTAACCAATTCGTTCGTAGAGAGAGGTGATAATTAACACTCCCAGGTAGGTAAATATACCTATGTGTAAGCTATGGGGTGCATAAGTGAAAACTTGTGTGTTAGCGATGCGCACGTAATGCATATTTTCTCACAAGGTAATTATACTTATGTGTACGTCAAGGAATGCATGGGTGAAAACTTATGCGTCACAGGTATGCATGTAATATATAATTCCCTCTGGTACGATTCTAGAGTCAAGACCTGGAGATATCGATTTCTCTACGTAATCACCTTCATACGGTGTGAAGATCATTTCTAGATAAGCCAATTGACTTCACCGTCTAAGGCTCGACCAAAATGAATACTGCTGGAACACCACAACTTGGCAGTTAAAGTGATATTATCAAAATACTTTTTAAATTAAATGAACTAGAAAAGGTAGTGCTTTTGACATCAATAGCTAGTCATTTAAATAGCAATTTGATAATAATTTTGACCCAGATCAACATTATTTAGACTTTTCACATTTCAGTATTATTGTAATCCTTTAAACTTAATTGATACCTATTCATACTGATTAAAATTCTTTATTTGCTCATTTAGTTGTCTTTTCATCACTTGATTGCTTACACTTGTCATTATTTGCCTGTCTTGTCTCATTAGACTTACATTCATATTAAAATCATTTCTCGTATTTTTCATATTTGTGACCTAAACTTATGAAATAAAGAACATTTCGGAAATTCTCTACAGTCGCTAAATACATGGGAATATATTTATTGAAATCTGTTCAGCAAGCCTAATTCATTGAATACCTTAAAATGATTAAATCCATGAAATTAATATTAATTTGATTATTTCTACAATGTTCTTCAGCTCTTATTTCAAGCAGCATTTTGATATAGAATGTTTAAGCTGAAACAACTTTCCTGACTTCTCAATTTTAGAAAATGGTGAGTTTCTTGCCAGTTAGTTTTTTCACTGGTTGAAATCATGAGTCAATTGAAGCTAGACCACCATGGAAAACCTGGAAGCACTGGACGGCCGTTTCGTCCTAGTATGGGACTCCTCAGCAGTGCACATCCATGATCCCGCTCCTCGCGAGACTCGAACCCAGGATCTATCAGTCTCGCGCCAGGCGCTTAACCAACTAGACCACTGACTCGGCATCCAACAGTGTTAATGTCTAACTTCAACTAATCCACGAAGTTGAGCCACCGTACACCATAGTCTTCAGTGAGCTGATATCTCACAACAAACCTGGTTGAGCTCCACTGGTAACGGATTCTCACTAGAACTCCAGGAGTATCTCTTGAAGTCAGTCACTAGTGAGCAGATGATTATTATTATCAGAAAGGATTGTGTGGAGATTTTAGAAATTTCACGTGGCGCAACTTCGTGGATTGGTTGAAGTTAGACATTAACACTGTTGGATGCCGGGTCAGTGGTCTAGTTGGTTAAGCGCCTGGCGCGAGACTGATAGATCCTGGGTTCGAGTCTCGCGAGGAGCGGGATCATGGATGTGCACTGCTGAAGAGTCCCATACTAGGACGAAACGGCCGTCCAGTGCTTCCAGGTTTTCCATGGTGGTCTAGCTTCAATTGACTCATGATTTCAACCAGTAAAACTTCTGAAATCTCCACACAACCCCTTCAGTTGGTTTTGGATTATGACTCTAGATTAATGATATATAGATGATCTACAACCATGAAGTAATACTCATCGAGTAGTTGGGTAATGTACTAATTGTATGATGTTACAGCAATTATAAAATAATATTAATAAAAAGGGTTATTATTCGGGAGATTCCGAAAACTCCTCAAAAAAAAGTCAAAGAGGCTCTGAAACCGAATCTAGCATTTAATTAGAAGATTGACCAATTATCATAATGAGAGAAAGTATTTTAAAAATTCAATTGGATTATTTGGTATTTAAAAAGAATTACCAAATTTTTCAATAAAAATGTCAATATTATGATAGTTATATACGAATCAAAAGACAGATATTGAGAATATTTAAGAAAACAAGAGTGGAGAAAATTAGAAAATTTTCAGTATAGGACTACAGAGTTTATTGAAAGTAATTGAAATTGCAAACTGACTAAAGTTAGACAGCCACTGAAAACCTGGAAGTACTGGACGGGCGTTTCGTAATAGTATGGGACTTTGCATGAGAGGGCACACACAAACCTTCGACCCAGAACCTTTGGTCTCGCCCGCCAACAATTAACCTTTAGATCACTGATTCGGAATCTAGTGGTATACAAGTGTGCAAATCTAATTTCAGTCAGTCCACGGTAGTGTGGGACTATGTCTCACTGTTTTCGATGGGTATTTCCCTCCTAACTGACACGGTTTTGTCTAACGGATCACAGATTCTCACTAGGATTCTTGAAATTTCCTCTCAAAGCTATTCATTAGTAAATGCATGATAATTGTCAGTATTGATTGTGTTAATAAGACTACTTGATATCTACTCAGTCAATGGTTGTTCTCCAATCGTATCAATTTACTCTGTTTGAATGATTGTTTGATAAGTTCATTTCTCATTTGTTAAGAGTTTCTAAGATGAGGGAATTTTTAATCTAAGGAAAAACTGAACATGAGAAGAAATATGATTTAAAGGTTTTTACACTAAAAATAGATCACCAGGTGATTTTATCGGATCGACTGTAAATATGACAGAAAAATCAGAGATAATAATTTAAATCTACGGTTGAGAATAATGCATTAACTAATGTATCGAAAAATACTGGATTGCTGAATCTGTTGTATTTACTGCAAAGGCGTCTTAATAATAACTACTAGGAAAACTCAAAACTAGAACTTCCTATCAGTTTATGAATGTAGCATACATGCAATTACACAGAAGCTAATTTCTCTAAACACATTAAATCTATGGGATTCATGTATCTGAGCCAACTTTCATTAAAAATCATAGTTTTGCTGCCCAATTCAGCAAACTGTGTTTTATTTTCACTTTGTGTTGTTTACTTGTATCTTCTCATTGTTATTTAGGACTGCGATTGATCATTTTCTTGTTGGCATATATGCATCCTGTGCGGACTGCCTCGATATTGCCTGAAGTCACAAGCTTTATAAGCAAAGATGGATGGTGGCTAGTAGTGGATTCCAGGACGCGCGTTTCGTCCCATTTGAGACTAGTCAGCTGGATGTACCTGCATCTCAGGGTTGAAGTTCACTTAGCAGTTAAGTGGATAATGCGATGACGTTTGAAGTGAACGGTACTGGATTCGAGTCCCAGAGTGAACATCAACTCTGAGATTCAGGTACATCCAGCTGACGAGTCCCAAATAAGACGAAACGTGCGTCCTGGATTTCACTACTAGCCACTATCCATTTTTGCTTGTTTTATTTTGATCACATTTAATGAATTTACAGTATTTGTAAACCAAGATAACGACATGAGCCGTCGAATATGAATTTGTCCTATTGTAATGAATTGCATGGGTATTCAACCTAATACTATGTATATAGCATTTTTATTATGTTATTCCGATGATTATTTCATAGTAAATTTGAAGTGATGACTGTTATTTAGATTAGGATTATTCAATAGGAGTAGTTCATTTGCTACTAACGTATTTTGGTAACAAATACTAATGATACTCAAGTCTTCAATGCTAGTTTTGAGTATCTGAATAATTTTACATTCATCAACAGTGGATAATATCATGTACAAAATCTCGCTAAGACATGATAATTGAAGGAGAATGAATTCATTGAAATAAAATATCACTTCACTGAACCTTTATGTTTTGTTGAGAAGCAGATAATCTACACAAATATGGAGTAATTATTGACTTTATATTTTGTTACAGTATTTGGCTTGTCCATTTTTTCGAATAATATTTTCCGAAGTTGGAAAATATCAATTTATCAGCCATGCTACTCATGCGGAGAAAGTAGTCGTTAACAAAAAGATTCGTTGGTAATCCCATTCACATGGAATTGCAGAACAGATAAATCTACTGATCTGTGAAATTTTCGACAACAGAGCTATTTAACTAATTCATAAAATAAATATAAATATTTTCATTTCGTTGTAGGATTATACTTATAATGTGGATAAATATGGCTTTTTCATGCAACGTAACATAAATTTATTTTACCTTTTCGCACAGGTTGGGGATGCATCTTAAGTCGTTGTATCTAAATAATTCAGAACAACGTTTTATGGTTTTTTTGGTTAAGTTTAGTCAATTTTAAGCTAAACAATAAAATAACCAGTTTTTTTCAACCGCATTCAACAAACTATTATCCCTTTCATTTATCTAGCACCACTCTACATTATACGCTAATATTATTACATTTTAAGTAAGAATTCGATGTTCTCAAGTTGTACTATTTATCCGGTAATGTTGACTTAAAGTTTACATGTACCTCGATTCGATAGAGGTTGCACACAAAATAAATACCTTTAGACACTCAATAAGTATTTGATCAATGTCAGTTTATCATCAAGAAAACAATTTGAAGTCCTAAAAGAATCATCTTACTTATTTATTTACTTACACCTGTTACCCACAATAGAGCATAGGCTGCCGACCAGCAATTTCCAACCCACTCTGTCTTGGGCCTTCCTTTCTAGTTCTATTTAATTGTTGTTCATTCTTTCCATATTTGTTGTAATTTCTCGGCGTAATGTATTCTTCTAAATGAAGACCTTCTAACTCTTAGAGAACAGTTTAAGTGATTTGAATTATTTTTTATGGATAACGTTTCTTGTGAGTTAGTTTTCTACGGGATGGGTTAGCTAACCCCATGTCCAACCCCCATCCTTTATCCGGGCTTGAAACTGGCAGTAGCTCCAGATGAGCTCCAGGTGGAGTTAAAAGACGCACCTTGAATTAATCTAATTAATTGTGTTTATCCGACAAGTTTTATATCATTGGAACAGGAAAATCAGATTTTATTTTTAATAAAATATGCAATTTCTCTTTTATGTTTTATTTAACTTTTAATTAGGTTACATTTTGACGAGAAATACAGAGAAAAAAAGCTGAAGAACACTGAAGTCGATTTTGGTAATTAATTAAATGAAGGTAATTACTTTACATTAGAATAAATTACTGAATGAGAAAAATACAATTTACATAATGGATAGTCAATTTTAAAGTATTTCACTTATTAGTGTTAGATAGTTAATAAGCAATTAAAGACATTTTTAAAGGATATATATATATATATATATATATATATATATATATATATATAGAGCGAGAGAGAGAGAGAGAGACTAGTCACAAGTTGAAAATGGTATCATTCTCCAAATTGTGTACAGACTTATTTTGTTATTAGAAATTAATTTATACTACTCTGATTACGGACACACTGCTGATCATTCGAATAGAAATCGAAAATTAGTAAATTATTCTTGTAATTTCTTATAAATATTCTATAGGGTTTTTCTAAATTCTGTCATTTATTATTTTTCACTGAAGAACAGTTTAAATAATCTACACAAATCTACCTGGCGTAATTCTGTATTATTTAAATACAAAAGTTGCACAAGGTTTTAAAGTGCAGAAATATTGATTCTTATAAATTTATAATGTGACTTATTATGCTGCCTATCTGGCAGATCCAAAAAGGACTCCAGCAGAGATATCTACGGCTTTAACATAATCTTGTTGAAAAATAAGTACTCTTTAAGATTATTTCATAAAATTTTGTGGTAAATTTCAACTATCATTCAAGTAAATATCATGGTAACTGTTTATTTTTACTTTCACATATGATATTTAGTAAGTGAAATTTTAGTCCATAGGTTGGTTCTTTTTGAAATAAGTGAGTAGCTGGTTAATAGTTATGAAAGATGCACTCATAGATTATATCAACAACCTATAGCATGAAGCAAAATTTTTGATTATCGATGATTTTCTTTTGATCTATTTTAGATCATGAGTGTTTGTCAAATATTTAGAAGTACTGACTAACAATTTATACGTTGTTTCCGTTGGTGAAGGCAAATTTGTAAGCATAATGGTCAGATTGTAATTTCATTAGTCGGTGATTAAACAGCTAATTGAGACCGGTCTTATATGACGTTTTGCAAGAAAATATGATTCGTTCAAGGCCTCCCAACCACAGATGGAGCTCATCAGGAGTGTTCCGATTTCGGACTTGATATTTTTGTACCCTCTCTTCTAATTATGCAAGGGTTGCATCTACGTAGGTAACATTTGTTTGAGACAAATCTTTAATACCATCGTACATTTGTACAGTTGGTAGTACAATAACACCGAACCATAGTTCTGCTGCTTTTAGTATTATAACTCGCTAATCAAACCTCCTGAGGTTGTGAGATCTAAAGTAATGAATGTTCCAGCCAATATAGCTCGGTTGGGTCTTCAAAAATAGGCAAGCCCAACCGCCACATCAAGGTTGCAGCTACGGCAACTGACATTTCAATTATTATTACTTTCATTAAGGGACAGGTCACAAGAAGATCGTTGAAATGTTGGTAATTTTGTAAGCCTATGTCTATCAATTTACATTGTTCAGGCCTTAAAGTATTTAACTCTTAATTATCGTGGTGTAAGTTTCAATATTGCTACTCACTAGCTTATTATGCAAAGTTAAGCAGTATCACACGAAATAGTTGTAAATTTTAGTTTAATTTACAAAACTGTACGTGAATACTGAGTAATTCATTTTTAGCATCCATTTCACATGTCATTACACGTTATCGTAACACAGTTTTACCGAATAAGCTAGTATTTTTGTACAGAATTCGAATGTTATTTACTGATTTTTCTCAATCTTTTTAAAATATTTGATCCCCTAAAATTAATTAGAAACGATGTGCTCTAATAGAGTTTAGTTCATTAAGACTAGTAGTAACATTCAAAACAAGTATTTTACTCCATTTGAGCTTATGTATAATTCAATATACAAGTATTATTAAATATCAAAATATGTGCTTAATGATTAAATCACTTTTACTACTGATCACTTAATAATTTCATTACTGAAGCCTAATTAATCTCCATGTCATTTGTGACATACTACTAATGATTTATACGAGTAATGTATTCCGTTTCTAGTGACATACGAGGTCGATAATATAGATTTTTCCACTATATACTAATGATGCTGAGACAAAATATTAGGATACTTAAGTATTATAACCTCAACCTTATAAATCAACAACAGGAAATTTCAAGCTTCAATGATAGACTATCCTTATTGGTTTGGAACTAATGCAAACAACATTTCTAGTTTCTAAAATGCAAAAAAGTAAACGAAATCGTTTTGCTGACAGTTTATTGTTTGTTTTAAAGAAAAAAAAGGATATAGACAATTATGTTAATGATTTAACTATAAGTAATTAAACAACGAACAGTGAATGGATTATTCATTTTGTAAAACTAAAAGCATTATTGTATATTTAAAGCATTTCTGGTATAATATGAGCTAATGTTCTGTTCACAAAAGAAAAAAGAATGATTGAAATACCTAGCAAATAAAATTGTATTTAAAACAGAAATTACATTTTCAGCATTCATAAAATATCCATTTATTTGTCACTTTATATTTGATATGCTATTTGATTTTTTAAAAAAGTTATTTGAAATGACCACATATTGTATTTAGTAGACCATGTACATATATTCATTATAGCAAAATTCAAGTTTTTATTATTAGTTTGATAATTAGATTTGTTAAAGTAATTTTCATCATGAACTGTTATCTTCAAGGGAAGCGTTCGAAATCATTAAGTATTGAACAGCCGTTGTGCTTGACTTTGGAGCTATTCAACAGTACATAGCTATGATTTCATCTGGGATCGAATGAAATTGACTAAAATGATATCAACCACTTACATGGTCAATGTTAGAACAGGATAAAACACGAAATCATGTAATGAATTGAGAGATCACTAAAGGATCTAGATTCTCAAAATATTGACGATAAAGTGACACTATTATATACTTCTGTCGACTGTTGGCTCTGTGGTTTATGTTTTTTTTTGTTATAAAATCGGAAAATTCATCATTGTGATGAGTTCACCTCATAATCTCTCATTCAGTGAGAAAAAAAAATGACTAGGTTTATTGAATCTAGACTAATCAACTCACCTTTTATAAACCGTTGCCTTAAGTAAAAAGATTTTGTGTATAACAATGGTACATATTTATTTCATTACGGTGACCAATTATTCAATTTTTCTCATGTATAAGATCATGAATCAATCAGTCAAATAGGTAAATATGTAGATGATTCATTGTAAAATCTTATAAAAAGTAATACAGCTTTTTATGTCTGTAGTTTAACAATATACAACAAATATAGTTTTTTGTAGTTTGCTCGAAAGCTGTCCTAATTGTATTCAAAGTACTCCTCATTTCTGACTCAGTATAAGCAGAGAGACAATTCTGAAATGACTTAGTAGTACAGTTGACTCCGACAGAATTTACTCCAGATTAGAAATGATAATAATGTTGTTATTTGGTTACCTTAAAGTATAGAATGAATATGATGCAGAAAATAATAAATTGTTAATGAATCTTTCCAAAATATAAAGGATTTGTACGTATAAGGGACTGGATTCAGTCAGTCTTTTTTGGAAATATAAGCTCCTTTAATGAGCACTCATTGAACAAGCTAGTGATCATCATGACGCATTAGCATAGTAAACCACTCTCGTATTCAAAGTCATGGATAAGGTGTTCAGTGAGATTAAAAACACTAGAATGCTGAAAAACTTATTTGGGTAGTCCCAAATAAACAGAATCGCTTATTTAAAGCAATTAGTCCCTTTTATAAATTTCGATAGAACAATAAGAAGACGGAGTTGATCTGATCGTTTATCTCAGACATCATTTTTAACGGCTGTTTGAAACAATAAAAAACGTGTTTTAGTCGTACCGACAAACATATCTGTAAATTCACTCCTGCTAACAATTATTAATAATTTCATATAGATGAATTAAGAAGCCTATTAAATATCCACATCTCATCAGCTTGAACAGTGGTGCCTTATACTTAAAATAATGAATAGTCAGACAAAATTGATTTATATACTTTATAACTGAGGCTTTCTTGTCAAAGAATTTCAACTTAACAGTGTATTACTCGTTAGACAAGATATAGAACTAGGTATTTATTTGTACATTTAAACGAGAATTACAGAGAATATTTACATTTAATCTACTTATCACAATAGATTTACAGTGCAATACAGAAATTTTGCGATTGTAGTGCAATCAAAGCTAATTAAATTATAATAGAACAGTTTTTAATGTTTGGTAAACGAAAGTTATAAATAAAAATAGTGTCCAGTTATAAGAAAATAATTTGAAAATATAGTTAAACAAAGTAGTTTAAGAAATCAAAGTTTGTTTAATAAATAAGTTGAAATCGGTCACCGGAAGTTTACGCAAGAACTTATGATAAATTCGGTAAGTTCTGTTAATAGGTATATATATATATATATATATATATATATATATATATATATATATATATATATATATATATTAGTGACCGGTATATGCTCCCTCACGACTAGTAACAGGCATAAGTATATGTAATACCAGCATAAATTATCCAGTAACTTCTTACTCGTTGGATATAAAAGTAAAATTGTTTCAGGACGTTGTGATGAAATGTCATCTGATATATTATCAAAGTAAATTTGAAACTACTAATGAGTGAATTACAATAAATTACTGAAAATCTTTAATTTCTGTTGTTGGCACATAACTACTCGAAAAACAAATCAATATTGGAATTCCCGAATTTAGTTTCAAAAAATTACTTCTGAAATGTATGATGAATGCCCATTTTGTCTTCAATAACACATATCATAGACAATTTGATGGTATAACGATGGGCTCGCCTCCAGGTCCTATCCTAGAAAACGGACCTCTCGAAGATGTGACTGATAAGTTTGACTTCTACTGTCATTACGTTGATGATACTATCATTATTGTTGATCAAAACATTGGAAAAGAAGAACTGTTAGAACTATTTAACAACAAACATCCAGCAATTAAATGTACATATGGAGAGGACCTAGATAATAAACTACATTTCCTTGACGTTTTGTTAAATAGAAAAGGAAAAGGTTCTATCAGTAGAAGTGTGTATAGAAGAAGTTCTTCATCAAGCCAATACACACATTTTATGAGCTTTGTACTCTTCATTATAAGCGAAACTTAGTCATATATCTGGCAAATAGAGCTATTAATATATGCACAGTCGATATAATTAACAAAGAATTAGAGCTCATACATTATATGTTGATTGAAATGGGTTATCCACAGGGTTTCCTGAAGAGACGCGTGCGTGTAACAAACAAGAGAATAGTGACATCAACGGCTAGTAAGAAGCCCCTCTTCCTGAAGGTGTGATTCAATAGAGATGTAGCTGATGATGTACTACGTGATATACTGACTAGAGCAGTGAAGAGAACGGTTAATGCAGCCAACCTCTGTCTATCGTACTCGACCCGACTTGAGTTTGTTCTCCAGCTAAAGGATAAGTTACCTAGTTATGCCACTTCTATATGTATCTACGAATTCAGCTGCTTCTGTGGAGAAAGCTATATTCGGCGCACTACCAAAGACCTAATGAACACGTCCCTTTGTGGTTAGGGAAAGGTACTGTCCAAACAATATACAGTTCAGTTCTATCACGCAGAATCGATAGCGGTCATGTAGTAGACAGAAATAAGTCATTTAAAGTTATTTATTGCATTTCTACTGGTTTTCCTTATAGTGTTCGATCATGTCTCTTACACATAGCAGAAGCTATAGGAATTCAGCCAACAATCCAAGTCTTTGTGTTCATGAGAAATTTGTAACACCATTATCTCTCCCTTGGCCTTAATAAATTTTATTTATTATTATTTTCCTCTCTTCTTTTATTTTTATCCACCCCTCCTACTGTTTTGTTTTACTTTCTCTCAAATATACGTTTCACGGTCCAATTATCTAAACACTTCTTATTAAGTAATCTGATAATTTTTATGAATGCTATTTCAGTGTCTATGTCTTTCTAATCATTGATCTGTTTACCATTATGTAACATTGATTCAAGGCTTTTTAATTCCTATCACAAGTAGTACACCTGTCACCACACTACCAATTAGTACTTTTCACTTATTTATGTAATCTATTCCACTGTTATGCAGATAAATCTAGTTGACAGTTGTACTTAAATTGACCAATTTTCCCTTTCATTTTTCACTACCAGAAATGAAATTAGAAAATTGAGTAAAATAAAGGAAGGAAATGGACTGTGGTTAAGTTTTGGTAAAGATAAACCGTTTATATATTTATGCCGTTTCGATAAATGTCAGACCGTCAGCTAGAATTGTCAGACACTGATATGTTATATCCGATATACAGTTCACCCATAGCTACTCAAAATAAATGAAGTCAGTGGTTTATTGAGTATCCTGAAACGATTTCAGATGTCAGTTGGTAGTTTTCTACAAAATAACAAAGAGGGATAAAACTGCCAAACAGTGTTTATAAATTCATAGACGCTTTCACTTGGCTGTGCAGAAAGCACTGCCATCAACCACCTTTGACCTGACCTTTGTATACAGAAAAAAGGTATAGTATTTTAACGTTTGTCAATTGCGTTATATTTTTATTATGTTTTATCACTTAAAGTGAAAAGTTCAACTGGCATTCACTCACGGCGTTAACTTTAATTTCACGTCAACTACGTGTCTCAATTTTTATTAATTTGTTTTCATTCCTGGTTTCTTTATCATTAGTAACTTCATCCCCTTTCTTTTATGACTTCACCTTCAACATATTAATAATAATAATCGATTTTAATTGTTATGTTAAATATGTTTTTTTGTCTTGTTTTTCTTACGTTGGTTCAAGCACAAACTTCATTGATTACGGTATGTAATAAAACAGTTTTATAGTAATATTACTAATGTAAATTAAGGTCATTTGCAACTGATGAGAAATTTTGAAATGGAAATAATTCATGTTCTCGTGTTCTCGCTTTATTTAGTGTTCAAAAAGTTGAATGTTCTACAAGATCTATTCCATACCTCCTTGCTTTTCTGAATATGCATTAGTAATAAAACCTTCAAACAATTACCAAATATCTATTTCACCGAATTTTCATAATTAATCACTATTTAATAAATTTCAAGTCATTCATTATGATAAAATATATATGAAACACACAAAAAAATATGTAAAAAGCTAATTTTGGAGACTGTAGCGAATAACAATTGCCACAGATTAGTATGAATATTAACTTGTAGGTCAAGAGTTATAATGGCTATGGTTCCAATCTTTGATGGACTGTGAGCATGAGGATTATTGAAAAGTTTAACTTCTAGAAAAAAAAAAGCTGAATTATTGGGCTCAATGGTTTTCCAAATATTAGTTCGTTTGAATTCAGTTAATAATGTATTATATATATAGATTAAACCAAAACTACAAACACACCACATTAAAATTGTCCATTACGTACAACAAACATTCTAGCTCAAATCACCTGATATTTTCATCTAATCAAAAATCGTGTTTTTAAACGACTCTATTACATAAGTTTAATAGTAACATGATTCGTAGATTGTGAACATATACATACAAATGTACACATACACACACTTGGAAATGAAGTATGCCAAATTGTTAGATCACTGAAGTGTTACATTTTTAGAAAAAAATCAACCACTTTTTACAACAATCTGATCAGATTCGGAACTCTGTTCATAATAAATTTATTATAAGAAGTGGCGAAATCAAGATTTTTTATAATTTGGGCGGAAGTAACTTTAGATCTAGGAGAGTTTTGTTATGAAACTGATTTACTTTCCATGGATGTATATGCTCATATGAAAATATATTGATCGAGTATGTTGCCTAGGAGTAAAAAAGTATGTTAGGGCGTAACTCTATTGACTATAAACCGATGATATATATATATATATATATATATATATATATATATATATATATGGGCGTTTGAAATACCTGTAAAATAGTTGACATTCAGTAAGTTTTATTCATATAAAGGAATTTTAAATTAAATAACATAATTAAATGGATTCTATGACGTTACCTTTTCCACTTATACACTGTTTAGGATATAAATGACTCATATACATTGTAAACTATTATTTATAATTAAACGTTTTACTTCAATTTTCCCCTTCTAATTGTTTTAAGCAAAATCAAAGAAGAACTTTTAAGGTATTTACCATAAGCAGTATATTTATTTTGGAATTAAAAGCGAAATATATTGAAGAAATAATTCAAAAGAAACTAGGCAATGATTCTTGTTGAAAAATAATACACAATACGTGTTATTAAAAACTGTGCTTTTATACAAACAAATAAATCGTACAAGGAAAAGTTGAGCATAAATAAGTCATTATCTGGCTGGGAAAAGCGAAACACATGCTTGCTCGTTCACATTTTAAAAGCAGAGATGTTACACTGAAATAATGTGCTTAAAATGGATAATATTTGAAAGGAAGAAAAAAAAGATAAACATATAAATCGATAGAATGTCAGAAAAGGTCAGTAGAATCAAAACAATGGAGTATAGGAAATGGACAAATAAAGTTATAACTAACAATGCGGTAATACTTAGCTCAAATCTTGAATAATCGAGTAAATAATCATGACATTATATGCAGAAATAATACACTAAGTGTATATATTCTAGTCAGATTATCACAAATGATAATGACTCTATTTGATCTAAATAAGCAGTGGAAAATTTTGAAGAAAGTGAAAAATGTTAATTAATTTTCATTAAAAATCAATGAAAAACAAAAACAAAAAAAAACAATAATAAAAGGAACTGATTGTGTTTTAGCGAAACAATTTTATTCACTTTATTTAATGTTTAATCTTATGATCTACATTTTACTAATTCACAAATTTAAATTTTGTTTTTGTCAATTTGTTTCAAATTTTAAAAAAAGCTCTATTTAGGTCAATCCATTTTTTAAATTTAATAAACAATCAACTAATGGTATCTAATAAATAAAGTTATTGTGAAGAATTAAATAAACTCAAATTTTATCACAGCTGTACAATAATTCTTTAATGGATACTATTCGTAAAGACTACATTGACTACAATGGTAATATTAACAATAACAATAACAACAGTGTTAATGACTTACATAAGATAATATGTTGATATGTGCCTATATATTAATTAAGTGTTATAAATTTGACAGATATTTTAAACAGGATGTAAAAAAAGCTGACAAAAAGATATTTGCATCAAATTAATTGGAAAATTCAGCAGGTGGTGGCAGTAAAAATTCGGAATTCGTTGGAGAACTTCCTCTAATTGATAATGTTGATTCATTTCTGATCGATGTTCTTGTAATTGTATTATTTGTTGTTTCTGTGGTTGTTGTTGTTGTTGATGATGTTTTTATCGTGGATGGTGATTCATTATCCGATAGATAAGTGGTACTTTTCTTTCTTGTTTCTGGGTTCAATGATATCGGTCGTCTAATAAGATGTGATGGTTTACCTGTTATAATGGATAAGTTCTGTTGTTCCGGTGTAAAATATGAACGTAGTAAAGGTGATTGCTTTGATGAAATTACACGTGTTACACTGGCTGGATAATCACTACTAAAGTGTTTATGTAATCTTTCATCAACTATATGTAAATCAGTATTTTGTTGCCTAGGCGTTTGTGTATAATTATTATGAGAATGTGAAGAGTTCTGAGATTCATTTGAACCAACACGTTGAAATCTTGGATGACGAGGAAAGTATAATGAATTTATCATGGAATTTCCAGATTTATCGTGGCAAATCTAAGGGAAATTGGTGGAAAGAAAACAAATATCTTAAGTGTTCAATATTTTACTTGATGGTAGGTGGCTGAGGTCACTTGGAATTATTTTCTGAACTTTAAATTTTGAACTATTTGAGACATATCCTCTTTACTTGGGAAACTGATGTTTCTGTTCAGAGTTGTAGAATGCTTTCCACTCTTTTTTTTATAGATAAAGTGCATATTTACTGTGAGTGGTACATTTTCAGTTCATCGGGTCGTGAATTTGAAGATAAAGAAAAGTTTTACTCCAAAGGTTTGTTGCTAATATATACACATTCGTGTTTTCTAGTTAATTCGACAAAAAACATTAGTATTTGATGAAGGTAATCATTTTAAACTAAACAAGAAAAACAACTTGCAGAATTTTGTAGCTGACGACACTAGGGATTTGATTAAGCGCTGGTCTGTAGATAACCATACTTTGGAATGATTTATCTTAGTTATAACATTTTTCCTTGCTACATGGTTTATGGTAGTAAAGTTATGTGGTATAATAATATAATAGTGATATATATATTTAAAAAATCAATTATCTACTCCATCTATGGCCATGATTTTGCATAACATCTTAAAGTTCTACTGATTCACTGTGATATTCAACATTTTTGATCTTCAAAGACAAATAAGTTGTATTTTATCCGCTGATAATTTACTGCTTCATTAGTCGATTTCTCTAACTGGCTGTAATTAATTCATTATAACTTAGATATAAGCATGATTTTACATAAGTATAATTTAAAAATAGGGCTACAATAAACATAATAAATACGTCTCTATTTACTTTAGATCACACGATCTGTGAAGTTAAAATACTTCAATGGAGCGGCCTCATAGAAAATTTAGGATATATGAAGAGTTTAAGAATGATAAAATGTCAGTGTCAAAGAGGGAAGATTCAAGTGAACTTCTATTCTATATGCTAAGTGTTCTAACAAAGATTGCTCCCTGTAGTATACTGGACATAACAGTATTTAAGTTTACATTATTGAGTATACTGAATCAAACAGCGCAAATGGTACGAAATGATATCAGAAAATTCAAGTTTATTGTCAGCATTAAGAACTAACTGACAGTAATAATCTAATGTTTTACCACTTGATTTTTTTTGCGAAATACCACTTAGATTGTGCAATCACTCACCGTTTCTTATCAAATGGTATTGGGTATTGGTTAAAGTACTATGATATAGAACATTAGAAGTTAGCTGAGTGTTCAATTATTGAATAATTTTTAATACTGAGCTATCTATACACTAAAGAATACAGTGTATATGATGTAGTATGTAAGTTCATTGTAATGAGAGAAAATCGTCAAACGCTTTTATATAATTTTCATCAAAAATAAGCCAACAATTTTGATCCTGGTCTTTATCATTGACTGACCAACTGGAAAATAAGTAAAATCCAGGGAAGGCTGGGTGGTATTTTATTTTTGCAAAGTTTCTTCAAAATAGAAAGCCTAGACGTTTCCAATTTGAGGTTATGCTATCTTAAATGTAATATTGAAGTTATCCTTTGATTGTATTTCAGCTTATCAAAGGAAAAAGTTTTTTCTTATTCTTTTCTTTAACAAAAAATCATCCTATGAATTATGATGGGTTACACCCATATTGAATGCATATCTGTTTTTATGCATGTGTGCGTTTAAGAACACTGATATGTTTATCAACTTATTTTGAAAGAGAATATCAATATACAATTCATTACAAAGTAATACAATGTCGTAAGATATTTTAGAATAAAAGTTTACGTACATCAGAAATACCATTTGTTGTTTGTGATCGTGGCAATCCTTGAAATCGTACTCTATGAGTTGATGCATCAGATGGTTGCTTGTTATTTTGTATATAAGATTGTTGTATTAGATTTGAATTTGTAATAAGTCGGCTACTTGAAGAACTACGTGCGGATACGTTCGAACTGGTACAAAGTGACTGACAATATACACCCTCATCTATTAGAAAGCATTTACATATATCAAATAAGAATAATCATAAAAATAACATAAAGATCGACATTATTTGTTTTCTTCAGCCAGTCAGAAATCTGAAAGTTCTGCATGATTGGCCAATCAGTAATAAACAGTTAGGTTCCCAGCACAAACTTTTATTATAAAAGGTTACTGCAGCACATACAAAGTAAATACTGCTGTGTAAGGTGAAAAATGTTAGGTGATACTGTCTATCATAGTGGAAAATTCCGAAGATTCGGGTGGAAAGACTATAGATGATGATGTGTTCAAAATATCAAGCGAGGAGAATAACAAATGTATGTAATTAAGTGTTACTGGTTTTGGGGTCTTCGGTTATCGCATGACTTAAATGAGGGAGTCTTCACTTTTCGACATACCTGTGCTAACCAGTATCGTGTTTTGATCCAGTCATTGCTAAACTGTTATCAATATACTACTTTGATGAGTGTGCATCAATGACGTATGTTCCAGTCACTTAAGTAACTTAATTTTCAAGTTCAACCTATTGTTTGGGCAGCTTTACGTAGTAGGTTATGATAAATCTCAGGATTAATTACCTGATGATTGAGCCGTATGTGAGAAGTACCTAGAAGATATTTCTGATCAATTGCCATATTTTACAGTTGTAATAAAAAAGTTCGAACTATTGAGCAATTCAAATATTTTTTAAAAATCCGACAAACGTACTGGCTAGCGTAGGGGTAAAACTAGACGTGCTTTTAAGAATTTTATTTAGAAAACTTCAATTTTCAACCCGTCAAGGTTACTAAGGTTCTAAAGGTAAATTAGATGATTAATAACGCATGCTAAGGGAGAACGGTAAACGCATAGAAAACATTTTTGCTTTCAATTATTTGGAGCTAAGTAATTCTTTGTAGTTTAACAAATGCAGATAAGTCATTGATGATGTTAGACTAATAAATAAATTGTTTCTGTTTATTAAACATTAATTCATTTGTTTGCCTTTATTTAAATATCAGTTATAATTAAAATTGAAATTTGGATTCATGCATGAACTATGAAAGTACACCTTCGGAGTGTTATCTTGGTCAATTGTATCTGAATTACAAGATAAAACTCTCAAAACTGTGTATGTATCCATCTAATAGTTGGTGATTGTGTGGTGTGTGCTACTTATGTAGATATAAGTAGTATATGACGTGAGTCATGAACAGAATGTCTGGCAGCAGAGAGATGAGAAGACCGAACAGCAAAGAATGAAGACAGCATGCAATTTGTGTGAAAATGCAAGGACAAAGGAAGTCTGAGTGATGTGAGACAAATGATGGACATTTTGCAAATTGGGCATTTGATATACGGTTGTTAGATTTTACTAATTAGTTCTGTAATTTGCTACTTAATATATTCGATTCCCCCCACCTGTGTACTGTTCATTACAATAGCGTTGGATCTCCATAAACAATGAAATTTCTTATGGTAAACATAAGGTTATTTTCGTCAGTTGTTGAACTAAAGAATAGGAAAATATTAGCTATTACTGTTCGCCGGTAAAGTTCTGTTCTGAGTAATTTCAAATGAATAAATGGAGTAGCGAAATTTCCCCATGCATTAATCACAGCAATAAATGAAGTAAATCATGAGATTCTCGTTGTATTTTCTTCATAAACCATAAATTGTTTTGTTTATTCAGTGTTAGCTTAAATATATCTCTATACGTTTTACTGAGTTTTTCTTGTTATCTTCACAAATTTTGTTTAGCGGGCTTGACTTCGATCTTATGGAATAATAACAGCGCATGTATATGTATACTCACACCATGTTTGAATAGTCATCCGTTCAAGCTAAAAACAACAAAAGTAACCAAGTGGCTTTATACTACCCTAGAAGATGGAAGTTTTTACTTAATTTAACTGTATTATAACACATCTAGAGTTTCACCGCTTATTTTCAGAATGTTTTGAAACCACACGTACACAAAAGTAATTTTTAACAATGAGATTTATTACTAAATATTGATATATTCTTTGTGTTTAATGTGTTATTGGCCTACGTTTTTTCCCTACTTAGCTCTTTCCCATTCTCGTGAGCGAGCACTTCACTACACCCCCCCCCTCAATGTCAAAATGTCACGCTAAATTGTCACCTACTAACGGCTGGATGTCTCCCTATATTGAAGATTTGAAAAAGCAAATATAAATATTATGGATCCATATAATTTTTTCTTACCTGTTAAACAAGAATTTTCATTCAGTGAAGATTTATATGTTCTGTCAGAACTTCGCTCAGATGAAATCGGTGAAATGGTTGAATGTCTAGCTTGCTTTGTACTTCTCACTGTTTGATTACATTTAACAGATTGTGTTGGTAAAATCATCTTATTTATTAAATTTATTGAATTGCCATCGCTGGATTTTCTTGTAATCACATAATGCTCAACACAACCATCTCCATCATTTTCATCATCAGTACGATGAATACTATCACTGTTATTGATCAATACAGAAGGTGTTATACATTTTGGTGAAAGTAATGTTAATGAAACTTTATCTCCAGATGAACTGGATAATAAATCAACTACTTGATTCAAAGAAGCTTTTGTAACATCAGCACCATTAATCTAATGTAATTAGATTGCAGAAGATAAAGTATTATTTATTATAATAAATAGTGCTTTTTTTATAAATGTTCTACAGATATGCTTATACCGGTATGTTATAACCGATAACCGGAATTTCGAATGATTAAATTATACTGATCTTCAGATGAATTTTAATTGATAAATATACTAAATTCTTAATTGAGGAGGTGAATAATATTATTTAGACCAAGAACGTTATGTATAAGATGGAATATTTGTGGATATTGTTCTTTTTAACAACAGTTATCATAGCAAATTGATTTTAGTTGTAACTTAAGAGTATCAAACTGTGTGGTGTAAAGGACACACATTTATCGCAAGGTCTGAATATTATGGTTTTAATCACTGTCAAGGTTGTGAGTAAACACTGCTAAAATAAACTTAAAGTAGGCGGAAACAGTTATTCAGTGAGTTGTGCAGCGACAGCTAGTCGATGAAGTAAATTATTTTTACCCAGTTATTGATAAGTTGTACATTTTTCACGAGTTTATAGATTGTAATAAGTAAAAAAATATATTAACTGAACTATTAATTTTTTTCCTTACTATAGAATCATTTAATTGGATCATATGGATTCTGACAAATGAGGCTTAATCGTTTTTGGGAATCGACTTAGTATATTTGAATCAAAACAATAATACTCTATGAGTATTTTATGTCTTCATTTATTTTATTCGTAAATTAATGAAATGGGCTCACTATATACTGTAGTAACTCATAAATAATAATTCACTTAAGTGTTATATTGGTTCATTCAATATTTAAATCTTATATTTCATTCGTCTACAAAATGTTTATTACTCTCTACGCACAAAATATTGAACAAAAGCCTGGTATCATTTAACTGTAAAACCAAGAAAACTACTTAAACATTTGATTCATTCATTTTTTTTTTTAAAATAATAAAATTACATGATTGATTTATTAAGAAATTGAAAAGATTTTACAAGTGATTTGATGTAGAAAAAAAAACAAGATTTGGGAACCTGTTCAATTTATTGTGAAAACCATGGTAACATTTACGCCCATTATCTCTGATTACTGAGTCATAAGTCATAAAACGTTTAATGTTTTTGTATGAATAGAAATTTAAACAATCTAACATAGATGAGTGATGTATTTAAGGTTGAAATGGAAATCATTTAGACAGTAATCCACATTACTATTATTATTTACATAGTAACATGTGAATGCAATGTGTCTAGGGAATCTTACTCAATGTAGTTTTTCACCTGACTAAATAATTATAGCAACTTATATTTTTTTATGGGTAATTTTTTCATCCAATTATGAAAATATTTTATTTAGAATTCATTATTTTATATTTTGGTACTTATTAGGGAGAGGATTAATTATTTTGAACTTAGTTATTTATGTTAGTTTAATTAATTTTAATTATCTTAAATAAGGTTTCATAGACAAGTTTAATCATTAGAGAAATATTGCCTCTCCTTTTCGATTTACTCACTGGGAATTATTAATGGTTAGGAACAAAAGTGACTAATATAAAGTGATGTCGTCTCCTTAAATCAATGGGTGTTTCTTTTCACTTTTTTTTTAACAGATTGACGTACTGACACCAAAAACGTTATCTTTTCAAGTGCATTGTTTAAGCACACAAATGTTTTTCTTGAAATAGAACTATTAATCCTAAGGAAGATGATATTAATTGAGAATAGAGATTGAAAAAGTACTTTTAAGGTTGTTAATCGTTAACCTGTTTCTGTTCGATTTTAAAAATTCGACATAAAAAATTACAATGACCGAACATTGGACTGTGACTATGTAATAGTTAAAGTAATTCAATTGCAGATAAGTATTTCGAAGATAATTGAATAAATTATAATACTAAGCAACATCAACCACTTTGGCTGATATTTGATTAGTTCAGTCACTTCATAATAGAATTAGATTTTCATCCAATGGGTAATCTATTTTGTTCCAGTCTTGATTATATTTGTAACCAAATCTTTCGTTTATTATAAATTTTATGTTCATGTATGTGTCATATTTCTCAAACGTGTTCATAGACGTAATTACTATTAACAGCATACTATTTTTTAATCTTTCTGTATTCGTTACTTAATGGATCTGTCAATTTTATTTAACAGTTACTTTTCACTTGTTAATATGCTACATATTATACCTGTTATAAACAATACTAATTGCAAAAAAAGATCAGTACATAATTAGTTTAATAAAAGGGTTAATAAAATTCGAATTTATTTTATAGTTGAGTTGACTGTTATTTATTAGTGACTTTAAAGATGAGTTGGTATTTTCTGAGGAAATTATGAAAAATCAGATAGCACTGATCAGGTATTAAGTTATATTTTGTAACTTCGAAGGATACATATCAACATATTTTAAATTTAATTTGAGACCATGAAGTTACTCAATGATAATAATATTATTCAATTATACATTTTTCAAATTCAATCATTCTTCAGTGTAACTAGATCATAGTTTAATAACATTAATCAGTGTTCATGTCAATCATAGTTTTATTAAAATCACGGGCCACAAATTCTTATTTGAACTCTATAGTATTCATCTTGAGGCAATATTTATTCATTCAATTATAAGACTAAAATTTATGATAATGGTTGATAAACTACTATTATCTAAGCTGAAATCTGCTTGTTTTATTTTGTCTAGGTTATATGTTTTCAATGTTTTATTCAGTAGATAAGTAAATTTTCCCTTTTAATAACTTTATAATAGAACCTGGGTTATATTATTTAAGAGACGATATAAATAGAAAAAGATGAACTAACAAATTTCCATAGTTTTGGATATTCTGTAATTGAACATTTCGCTAAATCCTATAACACTTCAATGTAAACATATGTAGAAGAAACGAATTATTTTCAAAATTGTTTATGTCTTTGAAGGTAGAAGAGTGAAATGCTTCTCAAATAAGTGTAATACATCGAAGAAAGAGCTTCCATCACAGACTGATATCATATCCAGCGTGTTCTTAAAAAACTGTGTTACTGGTTAAAGACTCTTCCTTAGCATACACCCACAGTGATGCTTGTAATATATATCACAACTTTGATGTTATCAAGAAGTACTGTTGATCTGCACAAAATTATGACGAATATTCAATGTTCATTGGTTTTCACTGATTTTTTTAGTAAACACAAGTTGATATTGAAATGTCTTTTAACATTGAAATTATCTCCATAATCCATTTATTTATTCGTAAATATTTGTTTATTAATCTCTCAATTTACGGTGTATATCAGTTACTCAATCAATATAGGAATTCGAGAAGGATAGCATAGCGAGATAACATAAAGATACAAAAAAGATAAACTGCCATAGATATGTCTAATGAAGATGCATAAACATAGTTGAAAACTAGTTCATAATGGTCATGGAAGTATTTTACTCATAATGAGCAAAGATGGATGGTGGCTAGCAGTGGAATCCAGGACGCGCGTCTCGTCCTATTTGGGACTCGTCAGCTGGATGTATCTGCATATATATATATATACAGTTTGGGCACTCTTACCTCTGTATCTAAGTTGAAAATATCAGTGTGCATCTACTATTTATATGAATTCCCTTATAAGTGAGTTTCCGATAATCCAGAATATTTTACCTCAATCTATCCATGCAGCAAAATTACTGCCACCATTTGTAATATATGCCGGTAATTAACTGTCTTCGAACGTTGATTTAAAATTGCTTACACTAGTGACCACATCTCAATACACCAGTGGGATTATAGGGACTCTAAATATTTGATCACTGTTGTTAATAAATAAATCTAATGAATATTCCTTCATGATGGTGCGCTATCCGTTGGTCGTTATGCTATTCCTGGTTCATCGGAAAGCTTATGTTCATTATATCATTAATTTTGGCATTGTAAGGACGTACATTGACTAGTTTATCAGTTTAAATGAAATCTGTCTATATCAGTAGATCACAATACGATCAGGCAAGTATATAACAACAGACATTGAAAATACTATAATATCCACAAAACCCATCTGATATCATAAACACTTTTGTTTTTCCTTCGTCTCTGTTTTCGTTTGCTTCTCTCTAGTTATTGATGATAATAACGACGTTGTTAAAGTACTGGACCAAACCTTTGCTACTCAGTTAATAGTCAACCACGACGTTCTTGTCCTCCAGCCAGGGAAAAACATCCGTTCAAAACTGCGCGTTCTATGCAACAGTCATTTCATTTCAAAACGCTCATAACGTTATAGCTACCAACTTCTTAGTGTACTTATTTTCGTTTTACACTGCTAATTAAAGACAACTGTGTGACTGCAAAACTGATGACTATTATGACGAGTCCTATGATAACAATTCAGCACTCTAAAATTCTATGACTTTTAATAATAAATTTAGTTTACGCCATATATCTCACATTATTAAAATCTTTGTGACAAATATTGAATAAATTGTCTTTTTAAATTATGTTCCCATATTTGTTTGCATTTAACATTCCTCATATCAATCTGCTGATCATTGTTTCAGAAAATGTATGTCTCTGTCATTAATTTCCTAGAAAATATAAAATATCTAGAAGTTTCTTATAACAGTGAAAATTCTATTGTCTAGTCAGCTGACAACAAAACTACGCTTTTTACAATAGTTAAATGCTTATCATTAATTATCTAATTTCTTTGATTTCTCAAGAATAAAAGTAAATTCTCATGTTTTCAGTCAAACTAATTTGTTCGTTTTAGCTTTATGCTGAGTAAATGTTTTCTTCATTTTGAATCTTTTTCTTTTTGTCAATCTAATTAAGTTTTCATCCATCTCATATAGCACAATATGAAACATTTTCATATCAGCCAATCTTATCTAACATGAAGATTCAATCTTGAAAAGGAACTGTACAATATGAACATATCGAGCAATCTTGTAGTAAGGAGTAATTAGGGAGATGCTACATCATACAGTGTAGACCTACACAGACAATTGTTTTGTTATGTGGCTAAATACTAACAAATGCCGTCACAATTTTACATTCAGATATAATCACTCAAAAGGACAGTATAATTCTGAGGATAGGATGAAAAATAAGAACTTATGATCAATGTTACGACAAGTAAAAAGTGTTAAGTATCCCATTTTGCTTTTTAAAAAGAACGTGACTATTGATTTGATGATTTTTACATTCGTCATAGGATAAAACTTACTTTCAAGACGAAATCGCCAACTTTAACACCAGCTTTTTCAGCTGGACTATCTGGTACAACACGTTTAACAGTTTGTAAACTTGGCTTATTTGTTGTCGGTGTAAATTCAGCTATCACTGATGAATCTGTAAAGAACAAGTTCAAAACACGGTTAGTATTGATACTCTTTAATTTTGCTTTCGACTTAAAATATAACATTTTCAAATTGAGGAAGTGTAAAAAAGTGTAAACAACTGGTTTTGTTAAGAACAAAACACTTGTTCAACAGATGGAAACATAAAGTAATTTTTTTATGTCTTCAAGTGTGATAATAATTTATTTCCGCTATTCTCCATTATTCTCCTTATTTTAGTTAAATAATCAAGTTAGAACTGATAAGTAGTCGTTTCGTAAACATATTTACTATGATGTAACACTTTGGGATATGAATTAAATCGTGTTTTGACCATAATTTCGGTTCAGTATTTAAAATAATTTATTTTATGTTCTAGTATATTTACTGGCCAGCAACGTTGAAAATGACACAAAAGTAGCATTTGAACCAATGGCTTCCAGACTACATACCTAATGGTATCATGCCTACTTCAGTGAATTTCCTAATTGATATGTATTCAGAAAGAATGCTTCGTTGACCGCTGTTCGTCTTGGTAGCCACTTAGCTCAACCTTGGAATTTCTGTTACAACTAAGTTGGACTGGGCATGTATGAGATAGTTTAGGCTTCATCAGCGTTATACAATCAACAGGTAACTGTTCCTGAAATATGAAAGCTTCTTAAATAACTAATTGTAAAAGCACAGGTTTTGTTCAACTTTGTTCACAGATCTTTGATTTGAAAATCGGTAATTTGATCAATAATGGTTGATACTTACTACTACGATATTTATCCAGTATAATTAAGCGTGGTGTGGGATCAGTTTAGATAGATAACATTTGAATATTTAACAGTGTAATACTGTTCTATATCCGGTCGTAATGTAATCGAGTCTGTTGAGTCAAGCAGTTCATTGAGAACGTTAGAAAAGTATTGTAAAACAGCCATTAACTTATGATTGGTTTGTAAGTCACTGATCAAGTGCTCTTTATGTGAGTTGTTTAGTATGAAGGTAAGTGGCAGAACAATAAATTTATACTTTGAAAGGATTAAGATTTTATTTCGGATTTAGAAACATGGTTTTAAGCAGATAGTTTAGGCTCATAAAAGATATCAAAAGTACTAAATTTCTGTTCATTGTTAGTATGGAGTAATTATTTTATGTCTTATAAGTTGTAAGCGTACAGAAGAATCACTAATTATAACTATCTAATTTTAAGATTGTTGAAATTTCAAAAGAAAGAATTTATGTACAGATATGGGCGGTCTAGTAGAACACAGTTGATCGAATAAATAAAACAGAATAAAACAAGTTCTTTTTATTTGTATTGAAAACGATTTTGTGTTAAAGAGATATAGAAACACAATATGTACTATGGTTTATTGTTCACGGCAGTTATGTATTCTAAAAGTATTCAAATATAAATTAAAGAAACTTTATGAATTAAAGTAAATAATGATTGGGTAATGCATAAAAACATGATAACCAGCATCTGGTAGTTAGTAACAACATGTTGATAGTCTGACCTAATTATATTTAAATAAATATTAAATTATTTGCCTAGACAATTGAAGTTTGTTTGCTTATTTTCATAATTGCTTTCATTTTCCATACTTAAGTTTCAGCCTCTCATAAATCTAAAATGGATTTTATCTTAACTGTTAAATATGATCTGAAGAGGAAATTTAATGATAGTTATTATATTCTCTTAAGCTTAAGAATATCTACATATCTCACAGTCTCTTATTCAGTACATTATATGTACCTCATGCTAGAGGAATTTGGTAAGACTAAAGTTTTTTAAACTCAGACATGAGTTCCCTTTTTAAAAAAACGGTGTGTAGGCCAGACTTCGCAATGTTAATTGGATATTTGAGCGAAATAAATCATGAAAAATATTCTTTGAGTCATTTAGTGATAAGATCGTCCAACTTAAAATAATTAGTGACATAACAGTCGCTATATTCAAGATAGTTCAGAATACACATTAGTGACTGATGTAACAGTATTTAAAGAATAATTTTATATTAATTCTTTTATGATGTAAAATGTACCTGAAGATTGTAGACGTTTGAGCATATTTTAGTGGTAGGTTACTGTTATGAAACTTAATTAACATGTATTACATTTTACAAATCATTGTAAAACACATTGTAACATGTTGCCAAACAGTCTTAAGATAGAAATTCTGTGGTGTTCGGACTTTAATTATTAATAAACATATGTACTAAGAATGGTTCGATAGAGAGAATAAAGCCACAGAAGCAATGAGTGCAGCGACTTTAGAAGCTTAGTTCAATCCATTTTATAACTGACTTCATGATGTTTATTTACATTATTGTCATATCTATTAATCTAAACAATGTATGTATTTTGAAGTACTGTTTAGTATGATACACAACAGATAAAAAATCAAACAAAATTTCGCCAGTAACATTCTCAGTTCAAAAAATTCCTGTTCATGTAGCCATTCTACTAAATACATGCATACATTAGATAAAATATTCAAATGTATTCATTTAAATACGCAGTCAAGGTTAACAACCTGTCAAAAAATTAGTGATCGAGTAATAGGGATGTAAGTATAACTGATATATTTATGGAATAAATGAAACCTGTAAAAAAAGTGAATATAATTCACGATTTCTCTATGTGTATGATTATTCCAGTTGTAATCTTAAAGTAATTTATGTCTATTTCCTTCAGCTTAACTTGTTTGATCTTAATGGTCATGATGCTTTGTGTTCACCAGTCTTTATATTATGAAAATCAGAGTTAGGAGGTAATTAAATTTACACTACATTAGACTTTTGTTTTCTTTCACTTTCATTCTCGTATGTAATACGATTTCTCAAATGATTTATTTAGCTAAACAATTCTGAATAGCCTTGGTTAATATGAATATTGATTTTGTATGTAACATGAATTAATATGGTAGCAAAAAATGTCGTTAATCACAGGAACCAAACAGTTTTTAAAATATTTATTTTACTCAATCTGCTATTAAAGAGGCTTTGTGAACCGTCTGTTCAATTTTCAGGTAATTCTTTTAGGTTACGTATACAGATGTCACTCTTCGATTAAAACAACAATAAAGATTATTATTATCAGTAAGTAAACGTTTAAAATCCAAAAGCATCAGATACTACTGTTTTTCCAATCTAATGGATTATTTTTCTGGGCAAGACCATAATTTATGGACGATCTGTGAGTGACTCCAAAGTGACCTTGAGAATGTCTACCTACTTACTAGGAGTTATAAAGCAGTTTGAAGAATAAGGATCATGATTCACAGTTGATTGTTAGGGTTAGGAATTAGATTTACGGTTTTTCATCACGAACTTACATCAGCTAAAATGCCAAGATGCTATTTGGCCAAATAGGTTGGTGAATTTCGCGACAAAATCTAAGACTTGTTATCCTAAAGTTCGTTCATAAATTATAGTCTCACCTTTTTACTGAAAATGAATATCTATACACTTTAATAATTGACGTACGAGTCACACTTTGAAGGGTTTAGTTTACTTAGTATCAAAAAAGATAAGTCAGTACTTTTTAAGCGTATTTTCTTTAAACATTTATCTTGACAATGATCAATTGAAGAATTCCTCAGGTCATCGTTTGTTTGTAAATTTATCAATGGCTGTCAGATGTCATTAAAAGTGAATGTTTATGTTAGGTTATATTTGGTATTATTAAGTATTCAATAGTTTGAATATAACATCTTTAGAACATATATTAACAGTAAATGAACACTGAAAGTATCTTACATAATCAAGTTAACGATTTAATTAATAGAAATAATTATGTTATTGTCATTTAATGTAAACTAAATAAAGAAACGTACAATTTGATTTTAAGACTGACAGAATTTTTCAATTTAAATATTAAAAAGTATATGATACTAATTTTAACGATTTTAATGAGAACAATAACATAAGGCTCATTTACTAAAAAAAGTATTCACAAAGTCATAAATGATAATAAATAATTGTTTAAAGATCCTAATCATATTAAAAGGTGAATCGAGTTAGGTCACTATCCTAAATTGTATTATACATCAATGAAATGAAATGGGGTTCTATCCCAATAAAAAAGACACTGAAATACCACGCCCTAAACCCGATTGAAAAAAAATCGTTGAAAATTAGTCTTGTGATAATCAATAAATTTTAAAACAAAATGAACTTTTGTGAAAGCACCAAACAAACCATCATTTAATTCAATTATTTTGATAGTTAAAACGGTTTTAATTATTCGGAATATATTTTGCTTGGAATTTATTTTTAAACAGTCAGTCAGTCAGCTACAACGTAGGACCAGGCACATATATGCATCGGTCCAAGTTGCCATACCGCATAAGCACAACAAGATGAACACCGGATTCATAGAAGTAGTACTATATTAAAGAAAGATTGCATATAAGGATATAGTACAGACAGAAACAATTAGTTCCTAGAAAGAAAGATATGAAGAGATTATAATCTCATTGATTAAGGGTAGACAGAGAGTGTATACACCGACGCCATTGTGATCGATTCTGAGCCATGTCACCAAGAGTCTCCAACTATTGGTTACGATAGTCACATGGACACCAACCAAGTAGTTTGCATCTACCAACATGGCTCAGCCCAGAAGTTAATGACTTCAAGCACTGATGCCATGTTTTGATTTGGCCACCCCTAACTTTCTTCCAACCATCCCCAACACCGGTTAGTATTGCGCGTCGTAGTAGTCGGTGTTCAGGAATACGTAACACGTGGCCCAACCATCTCAGTTAATGAAGATTCACACTATTTTTTAAATAGTATGTTCATTAGGTCAATCAAGGTACATAGATATTTTCTTTTTTATTTATATAAAATTATAGCAGACTGTTTATAATAACTTACTTTTCACTGTACGAATTGATAAACCAAATGAAGAACGTTCATTTTTATCAATCCCATTAGATGAATAAGAATATCTTTCTAAAATAACTGTACGTATATTATCTTTTGCATTGGTTGAATGTTTCAAATCCAAATGTCCATGTAATGTAGATGATCGTCGTAAATGTCTTGAATCACATATATTAACATGAGCTGATCTGATATGATTTGAACGTTGATTAAGTTTATTTATACAATTATTATTATTATTTGATAAATCTTTGGAAATTTGAATAGATTGAAAATGCGTTGAATCTTTTTGATTCCCTTGACTATTGATTTATTAAAACAAGAAGACAAAAACAATTAATAAGCAATTAGTAAGAGAATTAATAGAAACTGATGTCACTTGATAAATAGCTAAATTATGTTGTTTATTACAATGGCTACAACTAAAATGTGTTAGTTAAAATGTTTAAAAAGAAATCCAATTAAAAATAAAGGGTAATAAATTTTCCCATTGGATAAACACTGTGTTGTGTACGCATTGACCAAATAAAAATCTTCGTTTGTTTACCAAATCAATTAATAAGGTTAGTTATAAAAGTATCGTTCAAAAGAGGCTAGTTCTATAGTCAATAAGTCGGCGAGACTATGACTTATAGACGAACCAACAAGGTTGGCGCGAAATTCACTCATCCAATTTGGTTAAATAGTTTTGGCATTATAGCTGTTGTCAGTTCCAGATGAAAACCCAAAATCTAATTCTTAATGTTAATTATCAACTGTAAAACATAATTCTAATTCCTCACACAGGTTTAGAACCCTCATTTGGTCATAGATATTAGGTGGACACTCAAGTTTAGTCTAGCTTAGCTCAAAGGTCGTCCATAGATAATAGTCTCACCGATAAGTCTAAATAGCTATTTTGGTGTTGTTATTTAACGGTACAAGAGTTCAATGATTACACCTTGTATAACTATCGTATAAAACTAATCTCAACATGAATGCTTTGGACTTTAATTAGATGAGTGATTATTTCCTAAGGTTATTGTGATTAGGTCAATTACTTTGCTGTATTCATGTTGATGATAAAAATAAACATATACTATTCTGTTACAAGGTATACACCAATTGTTTATCTTGACCTGAAATATTAGTCAAAAGTATAGGAAAAGCAAATATCATCTTCAAGTCAAAACAAATTTTCAGGCATTTTTCTTGAGTTATTTTAATTTATCCAATTTAGAGGATTATAATGAACTAGATCATTTCATAATAAATCATCTGGCCATTACGTTTTTCTATAACTTCAACGAATTACCAACAGAATTTTTAACAGAATGATATAGATAAATATAAGAAAAATATTTTTATTTTACACATATTGTTTCAGTGAAATTTCTGTAGATATAATGTACAACATTAGTCAGAATTAAAAGTATAACCACGGACGAATGTTTATTCTTGCTTGGGTTAGTTAAGTAGATGATAACCTTGAATTATGATTACTAGTATAGAATTGGAATTAAAGAAAACTTAATAAATCCTTTGATTGATCAAAACCAATTATTGGGAAACTATCGTAAGAAACCACATTTTAGCGGTGATCAATTGAATTTATCTCGAAATATATATTGGAATGTATTGCAATGTAATTCTTTGAGACTATAATCACCTTAGAAGCAAATAAGTTAGAATGCTTAAGACTAAATAAAATATAAAATAGTTTCTGACTGTGATCATGAACCGATCGATGTTAGACCACCGTTGGAAACCTGGAAGAACTGGACAGCCGTTTTGCCCTATTGTGGGACTCCTCAGCAGTGTGCATCAACGAGTTCCCCTGAAAACGTTATTTTTATTACCATAAATAATATAGGTTTTGGGTTATCATTTTGAATATTATAGTTGACTTAACTTATTGATTAGAAAACACTGGATTCAATAAAAATCTACATATAGAATTTTTGAAACAAACACCCGGGAGACCTGCTTGAATATCTGGACTACCTGTTCCTGCCATCTAGATATTTCAACAAGTTATCTGTATCCTTGTTTGTTTAACGGATCATTATATCAATCAATTGAATAACCTATTCAGGTGTGTTTGTGAAATGTTTACGACATTTCGCTGCACAAGTTACAAAAATTTACAATTAGAGATATCATGATGACTAGCGGTGTGTATTGAATATTATTTAGATGTCTACTTCTGAAATTCTAATATCCAGCTGGTGATCACTCAATATTTATGATCAATATCGATCAAGAAGTAAGGAATGGAAACTCGCTGAAATACTTTGTACTAAGAATTCTATATTTTACCAAAAAATATAATATTGAGTAAAGCTAACAGTAATAATCATAAAAAGTGAAATTATTTACTTTCCCTTAAAATTCAACAATCTTTTCACAATATTCTACATGTATCTGGAATTGACGAAGTTAACAAAATGTTTATCAACTAAAATGATTGAAATCTGCCATAGTTCTTTTTAGCTAATAATAAGCATTCTGGTTAGTAACATTCCATCAAAATAATTTATTGACATTATTTTGTATTAAATAATAAAGTTTTCTTTGATTTTTTTTTCTTCAGATTATTATACTCATAAATTTAGTACACACTTCATTATTGCCACAGAATATGTGCTCTCTGTCATTATCTATTTTAACCGGTTGTTTATTTTTGTAGAGATTATATGCGTAGGTGTATCAGTAATATTATAGTACACTGTGTAAGTTGTAATTTCTTTTTTTGTTGTTGCTAACTTCATATTTTATTGAATACAATTCAACAATGAACTATTAATGTGCTTCTTTGTAAATATATTCATCAAATTGTTTTAATTTTATTTCAAAGGACTATTTTATTGTTATTTATTAAATACAGAAAATAATGCTTGTCAAATTAGCGGCACCATAAAATGAATGTACTGTTTATCAGAAATTTAAAGTTACAATTATTAAGTTGGTCAATTAAAGCAGTAAAAAGGGAATATCAAATACAGTACTTCTAGAGGAATAACATAGATTGATTTCATTGGATTAGGTGATATTTTACTATATGTAAAAGTATCACCAGAGCGTAAAATATTTGTAAAAATATAGTTGATTATTAGTTAATGAGATAGGTATCGGAATAGTGCAACAAAAATCCAATTATTAACTTTTACTCCTGGCTATAGATGCCATAATGAATACTAATTTAAGCATTTAGTATGTTATGACCTAATATGAAAGTAGCTCCGTGTTTATGTTCCTTTTAAGAACAACAATAATGAAAGATAAAAGATTAGATACATCATGTATTGACTTTGTCACAATTACGTGTTTATGTTTAATTGCATAGTTTGTACACCTTCACTTCTATTATGATGTTCGATCCTAATTCAAACCTCTATACCAACTTAACAAAGCAAAGAATGTCACTAAACGACCTTTTCATCTTGCTATAGGTTTGACAAGATCCTGGATTGGTTGAAGTTAAGCATTTAAACTGTTGAAAGACGGGTCATTAGTCTAGAAGTTAACAATCCAAGCTCGAGAATGAAGGTCCTGCTTTTGACTCCCGGATACGAAATCGTGGATGTGCAATGCTGAAAAGTCCCATATTACAATGAAATAATTGTCCAGTGTTACCATGTTTTCGAAGGTCATCTAGCTACATTTGTATTTTAAACTGCGACAAATATATTTTATTCTGTTTTTTTACTGATCAGCAGTATATTTCCAACAGAGTCATTAATTTATATGAACACCAGAGCATTTTTATGTTTTTGTGTTGGAAAAACATATGTCTTGAAGTGTGAAAACGGAAGTGCATTCATAGTTTCTACCAGGCTTCTCTAATATACAAAGATTCTATGCGCTAAAATCACATTGATTTCTGTGATTACTTTGAATTTTTATTGACTGGGCGTTATTATTTTGTTACATAGATGATCTTCACTTGCTCGATAAGTTTTAATTAACATTTGGGATCAGACTAAAGTAGTGGTAATTGTCATGTGATTAACACACAATTGATATTAAAGAATATAACAAATCAAAGTATTTAAGACGATATATTTCCTTTTTATAATAATAAAATTGAAACAACCTAGTTTTGTTTAGGATGTTTAAATGAACATGCTAACTGGATTAAACAATATCCATGACATTTAAAATTTGAGATTTAGGCCAGTCTTGAAAAAGATAATATAAATGTTTATATATAAGGGATACATATTTTCTTCTTGTGGTTTCATTTAGAAATAATATAAATCAGTAATTAGAAATGTATGAAATTTTATTTCTTTTCCCTAGAAAATCAATTAATGAAATGTCTGTTTCCTCTGAGTTTTTTTGTTGTTGTTTATTTCAAATTAATTTAATAATAAATCAAGTATGTTTTTCATGAAGATTAAATATATAAATGTAAAGTTTATTTATTATATTTAACTGATTTAAATCATCGAAATGATAAAATGAAAAAAAGAAAAAGAAAATTACTATGAACTGATTGAAATGCTGATGGTAGCTTCAAGGGTAGTTCATTCATTCGATATTGGGAGCAAATTTCAATACCCTAAATAATTTATTTTCATTTATATCAGAAGGGGTTCTATGAAGATTGTAGTAATTTCAATAGTTGAGATTATGAGTTAATTGAAGCTAGACCACCATGGAGAACCTAGATGCATTGGACAACCGTTTCGTTGAACGCCAGCTCAGTGGTCTAGTGATTAAGCGCTCGCGTGCGGGACTGATAGATCCTGGGTTCAAATTCCGCAAGTCGGGGTCGTGGATGCTTACTGCTTAAACGTTCCACAATAGGATGAAACGGCCGTCCAGTGTTTCCATGCTTTCCATGGTGGTCTATTTTCAATTGACTCATGATCTCAACTATTGATATTTTTCCACTTATTGTGAATATGATCACATGATATTTTCTTTAAAAAGATTAGATGTTTGATATTTTGCATGAGTGCAAGTATTCACCTGTGATCATAGCCAATGTTTATACAAATTTATCTAAGTATCCTAATGTGATAATATGAATCATTGTTTTTTTACACGCTTCTTTAGAGTTTATTGACTTTGAAGTTATTGCCTCTTACCAAATGTTCTCATATTTATAAGCAATCTATGTAATCTGTAGATTGATAAACAAAATTAAAATTTACCACAACGTTCTTTCTTAGCGAACCTCGAAAACATCGTTTAAGTTAGTTGCCTGAACATTTAGATGAGATTAGAAAAAAAAGTTTTAGATGACAGTTGTTATTATTTGCAAGCAGTTATTATGAGTAAAGAAACAGTGGAAATCTAGTTTAATAAATATATCATGGCTTAAATATTTACCCACTGCATAATTATGTGATGTGTACTAATAGAAACTTTCAAAATTGAGAACAGTAATGCAATTTTTTTTGTCTTGCATTATAATTACCCAGTTATTAGTATTGTTCTTTGTTAGGAAAATAACTTCTCAAAATTCGTTTATACAGTTGTCTTTAGAGTAATTTGTGGGAAAAAGATGAATGTTTAAAAATAAACTTGCTTCAAGAATGATATTGTTATTATTATTGATCGTACAAACTCTTCTCTATAATACATTTTAATAATATATAACTTTAAGTTGTTTTACAATGAATACAATATTAAAAGACCAAAGTCTTAATGACAAACTTAACTAATAAACAGAATGCTGCAGAAGTAATATTAGTAGTACTAGTGTACTGAACGAGAATACCAGTGGGGACAACTAAATGTAATTTAATACGAAATTATAGAATCTCTTAGTAAAATCTCAGAACCATATAGTAAATATATGAAAATTATATTTGAAATAATCTCAGCGATTGAAATTTAAATAATTTCAACGTTTCGTCCAGCCAACTTGTCTGTACTTCTTCAGGGTAAATACTTCATTTGCTAAATGTCCATCGACTGTTTGAGACTTTATTGTTCCTTCATTTCTACATTGATTGCTCTCTGTTCTCTTCTTCTTCTTTTCGACCTTCTCAACTTTAAGACGACTGGCATTCTTCTTTCGATTGGTGACAAATGCTACTTACATCTGTCGACATCAGTAGCACACACCATAGTAGTAATAATAGTAATAATAATAGTAGTTTACAATGATCAATAGTGTACTATTGTTTATTTGAATTTGAGAAGTAAGCGTATGTTTTATCGAAATTCACTTGACAAAAATATCCATCTAGACTTTATTTGAGTCAAATAATCTCTAAAGACAAGATTGACATTTGAAGGAACCAGATTACGTACAAAAGAAATTAGAAATTATTTATAGACAATGTAAAATAGCTGTTGATAACAAGCCAAAAGTGTTATTTTATCATTTTTTAAAATTATTCTTTTGTTTATATTGCATTATAAATATTACATATATACTTTATGTATGTTAAGCAAATGAAGTTTTATTGAAACACTTTCTTATGGATCGCTGAAATTGATCAAAATGAATTCTAAGATCATTGGGTCAAATTGGCAACAAAGAATGAAAGAAGTTTTATTAATGTGTATACATATTAATCGTACAGCATCTAGGAGATCGATTAGCATGATAGTAGTGTCTTTGACCGTAAAGTTTCGTATTATCTGTTTGATTTTCATGAAAGTTTTACGTTTTTCAGTTTTCGGTAAGCGCTACTGACGAGTTTCATAAAGTACAAACATGTTGAAAACATCTTGCGAAGTTCCTCTACTTATTTTTTTATACATATATGTAGTGTAATTTATTGTTTTGGCGACTCAATCAACACTAAGTATTACGCAATGCAACATTTGTAAATTAACATGCTAAAAAAGCCATAATACAAAACGCATACTTATGGAATTTTTTAAAAATTACCCGAAATTTTCATAAGAAGGCAAAACTCCATCCTGGTATTTATCACTTTGATCATGATGAATGTTGTTATTATGTTTTCGATTCAAAGAACCAAATGTATTCGGTCGACATGACGAATTACTTATACCACTATCTGTTTGACTGCCTTCACGTTGGAATCCTTTGTTTTCATGTGTGATAAAATCGCATAAAACATCAGTTTGTTGACCACGTGATATTGTTCGTTCTTTTGACGGGTTTTTATTTGCAGACTCAAGCATTATGGGGCACTGTTGTCTTTGAAGTTGTTGTTGTTGTTGTCGACAATGAATATTTGATGTAAAAACATCCGTTCGAGATTTTGATACGGACATATCTATAAGTTTACAAAGTTGACAAAAGCAGAATATTCATTTTTTTCTCTTGAAAATATAAAAAAAACATATTTGCATCGTATATTAATAAGATAATATTAGAAGAATTAAAATAAATATTCTTTAATTTATTCAATCTGTCTTATAAGTATTTGAATAACTTATAACTATTAATGTTCCATTGAATTATTAAATAGGGTTAGGTCACTTAATTGTCACTTGGGTTTAAATAATGTGATGCAGTCTCGAACATGTGTAACTCACGTAAAACTGAGTAGTTAATCAGTGCAAATAATTTGCATATAGACGAGATTGTAGTTAATAATACTTATATAAATAAATAGAACATTAATAATGTTGCATGTTGCTTGAAGAGAATGTAATTTGTTAGGTTTTTTATGTCCAATATGTATTTATCAATAACTTGGTCAAAAGAGATACATTATTTGCACTTGTTTAGGTTCTTGCAACTCAATGTAGATATTTTGTATAATGTTCACCTCTACACGTCAGTGAACATTAGTCAAGGGGACAAAAATGACAATATAGGGAGTAAAACTGTTAGAACAAATAACTTTACGTCTAGTCTGATGAATAGTGCACAATAGGAATAAATCAGACAATGAATGTCATTTAATACAAGTTTAACCTAATTAGATATAGACAGTGACTGAATTCAAGTGTGTCTTTATAACTGTATTAATACAGTTTGAACTGTTTCAAGGTGTATAGTTGACTTAGCAACTCAACATTCATGATACTTCTAGACCGACTCTTTGAGGCAAAGAATACGTATTATAATCAAACAATAATTTCATAATACAAAATAAAGTTTTAAACCATTTCTTGAATATTGCATGCGCAGATAAGTCATTTTAAATTTAATAAAATGGTTTTCATTAAAATGTCAATGGATCGACAAAAGCAAACAGTACACGGTTATTGTGATTACATTAAAAACCTATATAATAAATATTATTATTTAAGTATTATACGATTCAGTTTCAAACTTGGGATTTGCTTATTTACATAAATTTCTAAAACATCTATTACCTCTTACGGCATTTCGAGACATGTTTTAAATGAAATAAGTTCATTGAGCTCTTCATTATATCTATCAGAGTACTTCTGATGGTGAGATGCATCATTAATGTTCATTCTAAATAGTCGGTTCCATTTAAATTTGATTCAGTTTAAGGAGCATCTCAGGTCTAAGGTTAGAAATCCCATGAAATTCTTTAAATATCTCGAAGAACTTTTCCTGAAAATAACTTTTTTATGGGACATTTTTCTTTTCTACACTTACAAACAAACATATTTTGAATCTATTTTGACAAGATTATCAAATTATACAAGAACGTCTAAAGCTTTACATAGAACGTCTGAAAGCTAACTGTGACTCGAAGTAGAAATTAGAAATTTAGACTGAATGAAAATGCTTTCACTGTTTTATGGTAATCAATTGAATATAAATTAAGTGGTCAGAATAGTTTCATGGTAATGTTTGAGATTGTGAAGAAAAATAATACAGGTGCAATTTCCATGAGAAGCACCAATTTTCAGACGATTGCAGATATTTATTTCTAGTGAGTTCCAACTAGAATTAAACTTAGGTTTGGAATTTTGCGTAGACTAACTCTAACTACCTAACATCTCTACGCAGTGCACTTAATGCGCAATCACTCAGATTAATGGTTACATTACTGCTTTGTCAATGGAATTCAACCGGCAGTAAAAGCTTATTCTTGGTCACTACTCAGAGATCAATCTGCTGTATACAACGATTTCTTAGGATTTTTATTGCATACCATTTATTTCGATACGTTTTCTTGACGGAACATATTTGGTAAACACTGTAAGAAGAATTATTTCATCACTATTCAGCAAACCTAAGACCTCAGTTTATGCATGAACTGAATGAGGAAGAGTTTATTATATCTCATTCACTTGACAGTAGACATATTATCAAGATGTTAGAGCAGCTAAAACAACAATGAGGTAAATTACCTCATTCAAGTTGATTTTTTAAAGTACACACTGTTAACCACTGATTATATATTTATGTTTTCCACCTATTAATTCTTGTTTGCTTCTACTTCAATTACATTTATCTGGCTCGATTTCGCTTTTTAATATGTTTATAGAAATTTAATATATAGATTGCGGTTAATTAACTGGCCTACATGTTTGCACAAGATGTAATCTTTTTGAGAGAGGACGCTCAAAAATGGTTAATTTATTAATTTGATGTTTAAAACGTTTTTGATTCGGATTATTTCATTTATGGTGAGAACGGTTATATAGGTACCAAACACTTATGAAATATCCCGATGTTACCAAAATTATAATCTACCGAGATGGTCATGAAACAAAATGAGCACAATGAATCAAACCAATAACAAGTGGGTGGTTTTTCAAATGTTAAAAAAGTGAAGAAATGTAGTGGGGGGGGGGGAAATGTAAAATATTTCTTAGGATTCAAATTAAGAATCCAACAGTTCATGTTAAGTACATAATATTAAAAACTGTTGTTAAATAATCTGAAGCTGAAATTTTTTTAAAAGAAGATTTGAAACTGTCATCATATACCAACTTATTGTTGATGTAAATGCTAGCTTGGTGAAACATAGTCCAGAGTTACGAATTCATGCTTTCCTCTCGTTAAAATATGCAAATTATGGGTTGACTGTAACACCTATCATTAGTTCGTATGTATCATAAGTGTTGCAATCTGTGATAAAACATAGATGCCTTGTCATTTTTTATATTTCATTAGTTTTTACCTAAATATTATCAAAAATTTCTTTATATCCAGGATGATATTTCATAATCAAACTTCAGTACATAACACAGTTAAACTTATTGAATTCTCTTACTGGTTAAGAACAACTTGATTTAAATCATACCTTTTAAAGTAATAGTATTTAAAATAAACACCATGTCCTATACAAACGTGATTGAATAAACATAACAGTAGATTTTTTCAAAGTTTGTATTGGTGATAATTTATTCATTTAAAGTTAGTGGGTCTATTACGTGTTACAATTGCATTTTATTGAATATTATCAATTAAATAAATTCAAATCCAAAAACTCTGAAAACATGTTCAACTTTAAAAGATATTACTAGACCTTGATAGCAATCTACTAAGTATATACAACAGATAGGTTAAAGAATGAATAAACTAATGACAAAGCATTAATGTTATGCTAAGAAAAAGAAATCCTTTTTTTTCGACCTAGAATAATTGTATAATAAGCTACATAATATAAAGTTCACTTGAATTTAGACACACGTCGGTTTTTAAAAAAATACAAACAAAAAAAATAAATAAACCAATTTTGGATTGAAAATGTCTTGATTTGTGAATATTTGGTGACCAGTCAGTAATAGGTATTCTGTCTGATAAATAATCGCTTAATTTTCATATTAAATACATTACACTTTTATTATTAAGATAATCATTATACACTTCAAATAAGATTTGGAAGTTTTAGGTAGATAATATATATTAATACACATAGAAATATAAGAGGCTATGCAAATCCAGTAAAATAATAATAATGATAATAATAAGCAAAGATGGATAGTGGCTAGCAGTGGAATCCAGGACGCGCGTTTCGTCCTATTTGGGACTCGTCAACTGGATGTACCTGCATCTCAGAGTTGATGTTCAGGACTCAGTAGCTAAGTGGATAACGTGATGGCGTTTGAAGCGGACGGTACTGAGTTCGAGTCCCAGAGTGACCATCAACTCTGAGATGCAGGTACATCCAGCTGACGAGTCCCAAATAGGACGAAACGCGCGTCCTGGATTTCACTACTAGCCACTATCCATCTTTGCTTAGAATGCTTGGAAATTAAGACAATATCGAGGCAATACGCGCAGTATGCACATATGCCAATATGAGAGACTGATCAATAGCAGTCCTAAACATCAATGGGAAGATTCAAGTAAAACAATATCAAGTGAATTAATAATAATAATAATCTACTTTGGAATTCTTGATTCATTTTGATTTCAGACCTTTCAGAAAATTCTATTCACTGAAATTAATTACAAAGTTATACACAGAACGTATAATTCACAATAGAAAATGTGATTTTCTTCAAATTATATTCTTAGCGGATCATGTTCTCAAATAAATGATTTTAATTCATCGATTAGTTGGGGTTAAACAAGAGAATAAATTCCAAGACATAATTCACAATAATAAATAAAACAGAAATTGTTTACAGTTAGATTTAATAAATCAGATTTAAATATTTAAAAAATTAATGATAAAAGGATAAATCAGTTTCAAAATACATCGAGGCTGTTACTTTATATGATGTTCATATTCTTATGAATATTACGACACAATTGAACATAATTTTTGTAGCTACTTTTCAAGATGATAGTCAATTGCACGTTTGAACAAATGTAGATATTATTGTCGACGTAAACAATAATTAGATGATACAAGTGATTGTCATTAAGAAAATTATGTTCGTTCTGTCATTCTATTATTATAACTATTTCCAGTCAAAGTGTTCACCGGTAATGAAATAAATTATTTTCGTGATTTATTTTACATATAATCAATAAAATCGACTTTATTTCTAATATAATGGTTAGATTTGAAGAAAAAAACTTTCAACTAAAAATGTATTAAACAAACAATCTGTTGTTTATTTGAAACATAATCTATTCAGTATTATTTAAAAGTGATCAAGAATATTTTATGATGAAGAAACCAAATCTTTTGACTGTAATGCTAGGTTATTAAGCATTGATACCAGTCTAAAACTCATCAAGAAACTGCATTTATGATCTAATAATATGAATCTAGTAAGGATATAGTACTAAGAACTAATACGATCTTTTCATTTATAGTAAGTTACAAAAATGGGATAATTTTATATAGTTCTATTTTTATTTTTGAACCAATAAAAAATAATTTGCGTCCTACTTAGCTGGATCTTTATGATATTTATACTCTCTGAACTGAATGGTCTACTAGCAAAGTCTTTATTGTTATCATCGTCAATATTATCAGTGCTGATCTTTTCTTTGAAATGAAATCGGAAGTTAACTTTAGTTATTGAATAAGATTACCTGAGAAGCAGGAAATACGTGTTACATCTTACTTTTGATTCCTTAGGCGAATATTCAAATGTACTGTTATATTGTCTAATCGTGGATATTCATATCATCAGCTGAGGAAAGTACAGAGCAGTATAACGGCGATGGTTTACATCACGAACATCATATATTGCAAAGCGATCACTGATTCCCAGTAATGCTATCTGATTTACTATTATTATTATTATTAATATTATTATTATTGAATATCATGCTACGTCAGCTGGGTAATTTATCCTGTTAACAAGTTAACAATAAAGAGATTTATTTTATCATGCATAACAAGTTATTGCTGACCAGCGTTTAAACAAATATTTACTTTATACTTCATTGGAATTAAACTCTAAATACACAAAAATAATTTATCAGAAAAAAAGACCAATATATTATTCAATTCTGTGACAAGTTAGCCAAGTATGAGAAGTAATGTCCAGTATTATGGTTGACATTTCTTTGTATTATGTAATTAAGACTGAACAAGCAAAGTGCACTATAATAAATATGGACTAGACAGTGACAATTTGATTATTGATTCGATTCGATGTTATGTTAAAAATGAATTGGAGTAAAAAATCAAATAGACTGATATTTCATAAATATTAACATTCATCAAGGTTTTGTCGTATCTTTATGTAACTAGCTATGTATGTCTGAGGTGTGACTAATGATCTATTGTGACAATAATTTATTATGTTAAACTGACCGTCTGTCAACACTATTATTAAAACATAGAACTGTAAGGAGTTGAGTCAACTATTAGTCATTGTATGCTACAATGTTCGTTTCTTAGTATTACACTTATTATTCCCATGTTGGGTTAAGAACATAACCAGTAGTTGCATACGTCACAATGTTGTTCATATTTTATGATGTTGTAACAAACATCATCGCAATTATCATTGTGGTCACCTGAGATAACCATGAAATAGTTATTTCACGAACTGTGTAATAAAGAAGATTAATCAGATAATTTTAGAAAATGTAAGCAGAAAGAATTGAGCAACGTTACAATGAACAGATCAAAGAGCTGTTTTCTTTCGTAAACTGTTTGTATCTGATTTCGAATATGCCTGTGTGTGCATGTTAGTGTGAGACTTCTTTCTGATAACTAATTAACAACGTCAAGTGAACATTGTTAGTTACATTTATTGTATGATTTTATAAAATTTTTAATAGGAATTTTGTTAGAGTTTTCTAGAAAAAAAAGTAAATCTACAGAGTTTATTACACAATATTTTGTAAAAAAATATTACTAATTAGACATAGTAGAGTTCAAGGTACTGGCAGACACAAATCAGTCAAAATGTTTTTACAATATACTGTTATATATATATATATATATATATATATATATATATATATATCAGAAAGGGGGTTTTGTGGAGATTGTAGTAACATAATAGTTGAATTCATGGGTCGATTAAAGCTATACCATCATGGAAAACCTGGAAGCACTGCACGGTCATTTCACCGTAGTATAGAACTTTTCAACTGTGATCATCCAGGACCTTCAGTCGATCGCGCAAAAGCTTAAACTTTTGACCATTGAACCGTATGATACTTTTTACAATTACTGTGAAACTAAATTTTATTGGAAAGCAGTAATATTTGTAAAGTAGTGAGAACTCGAAAGAAATGAACAGTTGTTTCAAATAAGTAGGACGATAAATAATACTCAAGACAAATTGTAAACTGACTTAGGTTGAATCAAATTTAAGACTTGAATAACTTGTATTCCGTGAAAAGTTCTTACTTAAAATGGAGGCGCTTTTCATTGCTGTCTGATTTTCATCAAATCTCTAGCTCTCATGAATTCATCAATCTACAATTATCGTAATGTAATTCAGCAGTTGTAAAAGACGTACATCTCAGTTGAATTCAGTACTTGTTAAGCGCATTATATTTTAATGAATAAATAGTTCGTATCATTTAAAATATGATATCACCGTCTGTTTCGTGGTGCTGAGTAATTAAATCTGAACTGTTTTTTTGATATAACAAATATGAAAAGTGGTTTAGTTATTTGAACAACTTTCTTAAATCAGCAATAGTTTTTAGGCATTTTACGATGACGCAAAAGTAACCGAAAATACACTTGAGCTATTTTCGAATTCGTCGATTTATGTGAAACACTAAAACGATAATACATTATTTTACGGTTGTAATTCACTGTCAAACATTTCTATATAGGCATGATTAGATTTCTTCAAAACTTTTTCAGGCGTTTAGTATCAAAAAAGTTTATGTAATGCATTTGAAATGTTACCATAGAAATCAACCTAAATTTTATGATTTGAAAATTTAGACCAAATCCTTATCAAACACAGAGTGGATGATAATTTAAACGACTGTGAACTGCATTCAATTAATATGTTCTCTAACAAATAAAGGACTGGAAATCAAATATTTTCTTATATTCAAACCTGATATCCTTCCCTACACAGTAGAACGTACACAAAGTAAATATTTCAGTGTTTTTGATTCCTATAAAATAGGTCACATAGCTAAACTAAAATGTCTTATAGTTGAAACTTCATATTTCTTCTATGCAGTCAGTTAAAACACAGATCTAATTATTTTGAGGTTATTCAAAATTCCGATGTTCTCATTAAACAGAAAACAGATTGTCACAATCTCGGGAGACTGAATTCATTCAGTAATTGTTTGACTGTTAAAACATCTTTTTATCAAAGTTTATGGTACTGATGAGTGAAGTTTATTACTGTCTATTTATTAAGAAGACAGATTAAAATCGCTTTATATCTGTCTAGGAACTAATTCTTTCTTCCTTTACTATCTCCTTATACACAATCTTTCTTCTATATATTACCACCACTGAATTAACTACTCCTATGAATCCGGTGTTCATCTTGTTGTGCTAATGCGGTATGGCAACTTGGACCGATGCATATACGTGCCTGGTCCTACGTTGCAGCTGATTGACTGACTGATTAAGAAAATGTTAAGTAGAGTAGGTTTCGTTTCTTTTCACCAGCTTCATATCAAAACATTTCACTCATGGTAATTAGTTAAATGTAACTTGTGATCTTATATATACAGGCTTTTTCAGTGTGTTATAAAAGCAAAGACTGTTTTACTTTACTAGAGAACTGGATATTTCTCAACAATTATTCAGCAATGTTGACCAAATCTTGAATATCTAATGCTTGTGAATGTGTAGTTCTTCAGAAATCAGAGGTGTGACTATTGATATGTTCTGATAGCAATTTATTGTTATGTTGAACTGAGCATCTCTCAACACTATTAATTAAACATAGAACTGTAAGGAATTGAGTCAACTATTAGTCAATGTATGCTACAGTGCTTGTTTCTTAGTGTTACACTTATTATTCCCATGTTGGGTTAAGAACATAAACAGTAGTTACATACGTCATAACGTCTCATTTTACAATAAGTGAACTAAGTATTTATTTTAATTCATTCTCTTCTAATTTTGAAGATCTATTACCTGTTATAAGGCTTAAAGATTTATAGAAATACTTAAAATATCCTTTAATTTCATTTCAAACTTGTTCTTATCAATCCAATGAAAACAACCGATAAATACTTAATGTTAAGAAATTCATTAATAAAATAACAACTCAGCTTTTAGTCAGATCACGATTTTTGATGACTGTTCGACCCTGAATGACACTATGGTGGATTCATCTGTGAAATAATGTGATCATTATGCATTTCTAGTGTAGTTTAGATTGCATTTACTCTTTCTGTATGTGTTTATTTTAACGAAATATCAATCAATAAAAATGACATTTCTGTTTAGCAACATAATGAATCAGCATCTCATATATATCAGTAACCTCTATGTATAATATTTATTTACCTTTAGATTTTTGCTTTAATTTCACTGGCCGTGTTAATGTTCCAGCTATATTCGTACCATTCTCATATTTAGGCATTTCACAATATATTTGATTTGATACAGCATTCACATCATAACATGGACTATAAAATCCGTTTGGACCTAAATCCCATGCACCATTCCATTTTGTTGTTGATCCTGTCGCTATATCAGATGGATTTGATTGAATTAATTCACATAGCGAAACTGCACGTTGTATTGGTTTGGAATCGATTGGTCTATTTGATGATGTTGTCATATATGAACATGTACACGTAGCACTTTTTTCAGTGATATTAAGATCAGCTAAATCTTTGTTTGAGTCTTTTAATAAGTAATTATTATTGTTGTTAGTACTATTTAATTGCTGATAATTTAGGTGACTTTCATTTATATCATTTGGAGTATACGTTTGCAAAATGGATGGTTCAGTAATGTAAGAATTAGGTGGGGCTTGTCTTACACGTCTATGGGGATTATACGTGGGTGTTGGAAGAAATATATCACCTGAACAAATAGAAGTAAATAAACATAATCATGCTTTAAGTGACGTTTAATTTATTTCTACTCTACTATAGACATAATAAAGAATTAAACATTTTGTTTCATCAATATTAAGCTTAAGTAAACATATCAACAAATATATTTTTAAGTAAATAATCATGTTCTATGGAACGGAAAACGTGAATGTATTTGAAGTACAATGGTAATGTTCTCATCTAGACTTATACGAACTACTTATTGTTTGAAGCATCAGAAAGAGTAAGTCTTCATCGAGGTATCCATTCAATAGGTTCATATGGTAACTTCGTGTGATAACTGCAACCGTTTATATCACTAAATGAAATGCTCAAGCGAAAATTGCAAAAATAGTAGTTATGCGAAGCACCGGTGCTCAGTTGCATTTATAAATTTTGAATTTAACAATTTTAATTATAAAGCGATTATTTTCTTTTTGGGAAATAATTAGCGTAATAGCCATCAGTAAATTAATGAGTTCTTTTATTCATAATTTTTAGTTTAAATACTTCACACTTAGTCGTGGGTTGTATTCCGAATTAAAAACAAGGTTAACTACTCAATATGACTTTTACTTAAAAGGTTATTATTACATGATAGTAGTAGATTTTCGTAGAAGTTTTTTCAAATTTGCACTTAAAAATATGGAGATGTGCAACTGTTTATTCAGATTTCAGATAAGACTCTCCATGCTCACTGTGAAAATTCAGCCCTGTGTATATTTTCGATGATCAAGCAAAATGCAATATCTCTTCAATACTGTGAAAAGTTGAAAATATGACCTCGTTTAAAATTGTTGCCGATACTGAGCCCTTGATACTAGAATTTCGCCTGTTAACAGCATTTGTTCAATGAGCCGCAAAAAATACTATATCAACGAAACCACAGCAATAATTTAAGTATTGATAGCATCTAAATAAAAGAATTAAAGTAAAATTTAACAGACGTCTGTCCTACTAGTGTTCATAGTTAGATGCAACCCACGCTTGAGTTTTGATTTTTTGAGTTTTTTACAGAGTAAAGCTGAACTTGATAACACCATTCATAAATACGAAGTTAAATGAAACAAAGCCAGTATATGGTTTCTTCAAGCTAAGTGATGGTTCGTAATGCGTAGACATAAAAGGATTTAAGATCATTTTAATTTCTAAAGAATAATTGGTTGTGATGTACTGAAAAGTGTACGATAAATACATGTAAAATCTATGTTTTATGAAACCTACATTCTATATCAACAACCTGTTGCTTTACTTTAGAAGCTAACGTTTAACCCAACAGATTGTTAAGCCACTAAAAACATAAGGCGTAACCATCAAATCAATTAATTCAAACTGTAATATCATTTTATTCCAGAATTAATAGTCAATCATTATACAAACTTACTAGATTCTTTTCTACCTCTAAATAATTTAATTAAATCAGCTAATTCTAAATTTCCACTATTCTGTGCTACTTGTATAGGCGTCATATTTTCAGCATTGAGTAGGGTTGGATCAGCTCCCCAAGATAACAGACGTAAAACAGCTGCACGCTGATTATGATTTGCTGCAACATGTAATGGTGTATCACCATCAACTGACTGTGGACGTATAGAAAGAGTTAAGTTGTTTTTGATCATTTCTTTTGGACGTTTACATCGTGCATTTACATCAGCTCCATACATTAATAATAAATTTATTTGTTCAACACGATTTAAACGTGTAGCCTAAAATTTATGTAATCAAAATAAGTATAAAAACAATTTTTATTTCACTGTTTTAATGTATTTAAAACTTGTTTTAAGAATTTCGTATTGAGATGATGATACATACAACATTATATGCATAATTGTTACGAAAGTTTCAATGTGGACTAAATTATGCTTTACGTAGACATTTTCGTCTTAAATGGATATAATATTACTTGTAATGTGTGTGATGTCCAAGGTATACAATCATTTTTCCCTAAAAATTGAAACATAATCCAAGATAAAATGTATGATTAAACAATAACAAACAAGTCCATCACGCTTAATTTGTTGATATGGGTTATAAAACTAATATGTATTGTCATATATATGGAAATTCATAGCACTGAATTATTGTTATATAAAAGTGTTTATTATAAAACTATCAACTAAGACTAAAAAGCTTTAAAATTATTTCATACTTTTCCAATATCAATTATTGATCTGGTTATTTGTTCTTACTTGAAGATATTTAGTTATTTTAATATAGTACCAATGAACTCTTTTCATTTATAAACAGGGCTGTCTTCATATAGTTAAATTGAAATTACTAATGGTAAATTATTGAAATCATTCAGTGGTATACTTCATTAATTTATCAGTAAGATAGAAGTATCAATTGGGTGCACTGTGCAGAAATAACAATGTTTAGGTTTTGAATCTCACTTCATTTATTTTGATTTGGAATAGTAGAGCGGTGTCTACTTCGTTACATAAAATGTGCCGTTACAAGCAGATTAACTTGGACTCGTGAAGCAGAGATTATACTTTATAGAGCATTACTCATGCATTTAGGCTTATTAATATATGATGAAAGTGTTGGTTGATAGACTGATCATGGAATAAGAGACCTATTTTACAGGAACAAGTAGCTCATATAAACTCTGGAGTTATTATGTTAGCCAAACTAGTTGTTTGCTAACGTGGCTGATCTGCTTATTCTTAAAAAAAATAGTGTCAGAATAAAAAATCATTGATTAAATATTAGGGATTTAAAGCTCTCATTTATGTACAGATTATTCAGATGTATTACTTCTGAAATCTACCCATCAGGCAATTAGCTAAGGATAAGAGTAAAGTTCATAAAGTGATCAACGAAACTTTACATCTATCCATTGGATCAATGCTAGATAATAAGTTGCTTCAATGTGTTCTGTCTTATAAGATTATTAATTCGGAGAGTTATTATGACGTTAATATGAGAATTATCAATAAGAAAACAAACAAATTGCCAAGAAACAAAAAGAAATTATTTGATAGCCAGCTTTAAACATGCTAAAGTTTGGCAACTCGGCTAATATTTTATAAATCAGCGGGTTCTGTTTAGAATAACTAATTATTAAATCTCCATTTTCCAGTACTTATTTTTATATCAGAAAACAGTACGTATCTAAATAAGTTGTAATTTAATATAAATTTCAGGTGTTTCTTAACTGAAATAATGTGTTTTACTGTGGTGTCACTTATTTAATAATGTTAAGTATTTAACTAACTGTTTTACAGTTATTTTTTAGATTCCCATCGTTGCCTACTAATGGACTATATGTAGAGATAAGAAATAACCAAAAATATCTAAATGATCAGTAGTGACAATATATAATAACTTTATGTTTTGTTCCACCATTTACATTTACAGACAAATTTCGAAGGGTGGTGATTGAAGTTTCTTTTTACCATTGTTATTATAAAATATTAAACTTTTACTCAGTTAACTTGGAAACAACTTTGAATACATAAAAATGCTTAAACAATCGTAAATTATTAAAAAGTAGTATCAGTGACGTCATTATTGAATTCTTCTCATGAGATGTATATAAATTTTACTCTATATTTATAGCGTGCTTCTTAAACTGATGCATTAACTTGCAATAGTAAGATGGTGAAAATTTTATTTTGGAAAAATATTTGCCTTCATTTAATAATTGAGACTGTAGGTCAATTATGTAATGGGGAAATTTAGTCCATTTTTCTTTTCAAGGTAAAAAAAATATGACTTATTAATCTTATTCAACTATCCGACTATACTTTTACTTACCCTAACTAGACTATGCCCAAACTAAAAAAAATAGTTATTTTTTATACTCTCAAGAGAAATTCTGTTCAATAATGCCGGTAAATACAACTATAAAACATTAATTTAAACTAAAACATGATATTATAAAGCATTCATTCTTTAAATAACAAGTTGCAAATTAATCGCCTACCAGATCATTCGATTATTTTGCGTATAGTTTTCACACAAGTTTAGCTAAAAACTGATCACAAAGTATGCAGTTACACAGCCATCATAAACTTAAAAGATAAATCAAATAGATAAATGTTTGTAGGCATCGTTCGTTTTGCTTACATAAATTTTACTGAATAAATATTTACATTTTTGTAAATGAGGGAATAATACTGTTTTGGACTGCTAGTAATGATCGATAAGTTTGATATAGTTATCTAATATCAATGATTATCTATATGAATGGATCATTTATCTCTCATCTGTTTGAGGGCCTTTTTACATGACGAAATTATGTTACTTGTATCATGGACTGATTTTAATAAGAAACTTATAGAAAATTGGGGGTACTGTAAAATTATTTCATTTCAATGTATTGCCCTTCATTAGCCTGTATTTGTTCGTTCATAAAGCTTTTTCGAGTTAAAATAGCCAATAATATTAACCATTTAAGTCAGTATTACTAATGGGCTTTTTATCAATCTTGTTCACTTTCAATATGTTCTAAGGGGGGTATATTAGGTTTTATTTAGGACTTGTTAAATTGATGTTTTGCACTGCGTGTAGTTATTTAAAACGGGATTGAGATCTAACCACATTTAATTACTGATTGCTAAATAGAAAGAAATATATGCCTTAGGTTTCATTATCAATCTACCTCAATAATAATCATACATATTTGTTAGTGTTAAACACTGGCTGCAAGATAATTGATTGACCATTTAAAGTAGAATTTACAGTTGCTTGATCAATGAGTAGCGATTAATGTCATGTATATCAAAACATTCCTAACCCTAGTCGAATTCTACAGATCAAGTTTCAATGTGGTTGCTAATCTGAGTGACTTGACATCGTGTTCACTATGCTGAGATGTAAGGTTGTGATTGAAGGCACTCAACTGTGATCCCTGAACCTAGATTTAGTGCTGTTTGTCGCCAAACACCAAGGTGTAGATGTAGTCTTGAAAAACTGATGCTTTGTGGCGGATTCATTATTACTGATGTATATCAAATAGCATAGAACCTAGGTCCAAAATTTCTTATCAGCTGCTTCAAACAATCACCTCACAAAGTAGAATTTCCCTGATGTGAAAAACTGCATAAAACTTAACTAAATAAATAAGTCAAACTATTCGGAATGAAGTAAATTTTAAATAATTTTCATATTCATTATTCCTAATGTTCGACAGGCAAAGGTAAATGTAACTGTAGACTTTAAAAATTCATTTTTTACATGTTAATAGTAATCAAAGTTTCGTCTAAAAAACACTTGTCCTACTCAAAAGATTTTAATTAATTGCCACAGCTAGGAACAATATTCAAGCGTTATTCAGATGTGTTGTTAGCAATCGTAGGAATCTATGGCTTGTTATGGTGACTTTATTTCTAACACTGGAAATTCCTAATATAAGAAACTGATTCTATTGCTTACTCTAGTCTAGTCATATAAAAATATATGTAAGTCAAACTCTGGCGAAGTGAGTGATGTTGCCAACAATTGTTTTGAATGTTATGGAAAGTTGCGGGTAAAATAAACTGACCAGCGACCACTTACAATGGAAGTGAGTATAGCATTACTTATGTAATTCCCGAGTTAATTATTAAAAATAATTGGTGAGTTCAATTGTCGTTTGCTCTATTAAATCCAAAGAATTTTTTTTATTGAAATAAAACTGATAATTACAAGCAAATACTACATTTCATTTAAATCGTTTTGTAGAACGTGTAATACCTATGCACTTTTCAAGTGTCCATTGTGGTGAGCACATTTCGTAGCTACTGACTAAAATGGAAATGGGAAGAGTAACTGTCCTTGTGAATTTATATCAAAAAGATTCCCGGAAAATATTTTCATGATTTCTACAGATGAGTTTTATTCAGAGACAATTTTTCACCATGGTTTTACATAAACTAGTCAACTGTTATAAATCAATTAGGATTGAACCATTGCTTTGTTGTAGTTTCAGATAATTCTAAAGTGCATAAAAACAGTCGTGAGGTTACATATAAATACATATTAGGTTATATAGAATCCGGAATATAGAAATGACTAAAAGTTGATCAGGGATGTACTCATGGCAAATAATTTGAAACACATAAACTTATTATTTGATTTGAAATGTTTTAAAAAAGGTCTTTAGACAGGGATTTACCATTGCTCAACTTGTCTTTAAAGTGTAGTTGGTGACTATAAAGAACTCATTTACCACTGATGGTTCGAACCAACGCTTATGTAAAGATTCAATGAAAGTTAATGAAGGTTAATTTGTAACTGACAATAGGTGATATTCACAATAGGATGCCATAAGTTATATATGTGTAGGATTTCTATTACATTGTTTCACAATCATCAGTAAAAACTAAAAATCTAGTCACGTGATAATCATGGAACAAAACACATTCATTTTTTGGCATGTATAATATACGAAGTAATCCTTTTTCTTGTGATCACATAAAAGCAATTTTAATGAGAGATTATTTTACAAATACTCCAGTATTATACACTTTCAAAGTGTCAAATAAATTCTAATGGGTTTGGATGGTAAAGTGTTTAATTAATATAGACTAGCATGGAATCTAATATCGTTTTTTAAAAAGTAGTAAAGAATGTAATATCACCAAAAAGTTAATTTGTTGTATGCTCAGAAAGATAAACATTTTCAATCAATAAATAATAGCGGGATAGAGGACACGAGTGCTATCCTGTTTCCATATGTCAGTTAGATGTTTACACTTGAACTCGTACTCAGTAATCATTGTTTTAAATGCTAAGGCCTGATATACTAGACAACTGAGTCACAACAGATACCAATGCGTTTAACAAGCATAACAGCCATAAGAAATTTTAAGAATTTAAACAAGAACAATTATGAGATTTATTACCTAAACAGCTGTATATATGACAACACAAACTGACCAACTCATTTTTTAATAATCAAAAAGAAATCTAATTAGCCCTTATCAATCACCATGATATAATTGCAAAATAAAACATTAATGCTGAAGGCATAGTAATGAAATGTGTATTCAGCTTTTTAAGTCTATTGAATTTTCAGGGTTTGGATAGATGCGTTCGGGGAATTCTTAATCCGTCAGTTTACGCAGTATAGCTTGCTAAATAAATATTTTACTTATGTTTTATAATAAACATTTACTATTTACTAGTGACTATAAAGTATATATATATATATATATATATATATATATATATATTTAATCGTCACCTGTCTTCTTTTTATAATGTCAAGGCAACTTGAATGATATAGGAATATGAATCATCGAGGAAATGAGATATTATTATGCTTGGTAATAAACAATTAACTATTTGACTAAGTAAATTAGCTATCCATATTGATTTAAAGTTGAAGTCAATAAAATCACAAAACGTATGAGTTGGTGGATTACGGAATGGCAGTTTAAATTATTCGAAGAAAGAAAGCCAACAAGAAATTAATACGCCCATTTACCCTGCTTTAAAAGAGAAAAACAGAGGAATTTGTCAATATAGATATATAAGGTGAAGTTTTGAGACGTAAACCATTTTTCACTTCAAGCTTATAAAATAACAATTGTGGATTAATAAGTTTACAGTAGTAGATTTTCATTAAGTAATTGACTTTTTCTAAGTTCTGCAAGAAAGTTGAATGCTATTCATTTACTTTTGTGTACATTTGTCGGTAGACACAGTTGTAAAGCAAATCAAACTAACACAAAATAATTGTTCACTTCTTCCTGATTTTCAATAATTCCTTGGGTTACGTTATTCAGTAGTAGGTACTATAGTCAGTATTAGAGAATAATAGGTCTTGAAGTAATGTTATAATTCGATGATCTGTCACCAGTTAAAATTCAGTTATAATTTTGGGACAAAAAGATATGTTATGGGGGTTTGAAATAATTGGATGCATTCAAAAGTCAATATACTTCTAGATTTTACAAGTTTTCAAATGAATAGCACCTTAATAATCGGTTGAATAACAAATGTTAAGGTATCAGTGAAAAATTATTTGGCTTTAAACATCTACATAAAGTATTTTTTCTTGTAATCAAGTGCTGACAGTGTCTTTACTTCCCTAAAGCATATGTCATGATGGACGTAGTATAAAATTGAGTGTATTTAAATGGAACAAGATTGTAATATGCTTCGTTCACAAGTCCGTTTCTTGTAATTTTATGCAAAATGTTCAATAGGTGAATCGAGTGTTAGTCACGCAGATTTATTACTTAGTAAATGAAGTGTTTGTTTCAATATTTTCCTAAAGTCTAATCATAATTTATAATATTTACGTTTAGAATAATACGTTAAGGGTAAGAATGGCAATATTGTTTGAAAACACAGATATGTTACATAAAATCTGTTATTTCCGGTAAAACATTTACTTATTGGAGTAGTCAAAGGATTCCATTTTAAATATTTATTTTTGATTTATCATTTCAACCCTTGGAAAAAATGCATTACTGTAAATCATCCGTTTTCCATGAGTTCAGTCTGAAACTAATTTAAGTATTTTTAGAATATTATTTTGGGGGTTACGATCAATAAGTAATTATACAACCTTTTAGTTACGTAATTAGTTACGAATAGCGTAAAGACAACAAATAGTTTGTTATACCAATATGTCCTGAATTCGATTTTAAACACAGAACTAGGTGACCTTTGTTGCAAAGATTCAATTTAGGGTGAACTAGCTGTTTAAAGCTAATTTTCGGCTTTCATTCGACGTTAAACTTAGAGTGAGAAGCACTTTAAAGTATTCAATTATTAGAATACCTACTGAGTTTATATATTCCATGTCAACGTAAGAGTAAATGACTTTAAAAGTAAATTATAAACAGGGATTACATGTGGAAACAACATAAAATTAAATCATAACATCCGACTACAAAAATTGACGATTTAGTCATATCTACATAAATATTTATTGAAAGAAAAATGTGGTTAAAGTTTATTGTTAAATACAGTCCGTATTTTATCCATGTGTTCTTAAATCACTGACATTCATTTGATTTCAACCAAACGATCTATAAAGGGTATACAACTAAAGAACAAACTAAGGAACCGAGAAATTTACATGCTGAATTAGATTTAATGACAACATATAACAATACTGAATGAAATATCAATGTAAGCTGATGGAAAAATACAAAGCGTTTTGTTTATATTGTATGATTCATCAGATCTCTATCATCAATGACCATAATGAAAGTTTAAGCATCATGCAACTTTTTTTTCTACACAAAATTGAAGAATTAATATCCTTTTATCATAAGAGAAATTCATTTCACTGTAACACAATTCTGTTTTAATAATGATGACAGATTGAGTTGTATATAATAACGACCATTTAGTAAATATGGTTGATAATTATTGATTTTTAAAAAAAAATTTAATTTAATGAATCTTCAGAAGTTATTTATTATAAATTTATATTTATGTACGCCTATGAAGGTCAACAAATCAGTTAATATTCATAACATTTCTTGAAAAAAAATGCTTTAAGAGTAAGTACACTATATAAATTCATCTAATCTCCCCTTGTTATTAATAATATTGTCAGTTAAGTGTTTTTGCTTAATGCAAACAAGCATAGAAACACTAACATGTGCAGACAGACATTCTGAATTCCTTCTAGATAAACTAAATAACTAAGTACAAATAATTGAACTTCATTACAGATGAATTCATTTCATGTTGAATAACAAAAAAAATAATAATAAATCAATTTTACCATTCACTAGGCGACTATATATATTTAATGAATGAAAAAATATTTAACATTCATTTCTTCTAGTTAAGTACTTTTAAATATTATATCACAATTAATTAATCTTTCTTTTTCTACTTTCTTTTCAAACAATCTAAACGTACATCTTGTAAACACTGATTGCATTCAGTGGTTATACAATGTTTTCAGAGGATTTATGATGAGTTAAAATTCTATTTATTGAGTTGCTTAGTAATTAATCAGTCATTGATATTATTTAAATTTACTCAATTGAAGTAGAAACGAAAATCAGTGACTTGGTTATTAGTAGAAAACGTTTTGATGATTCCACAAGACTAATTTCTAATGAAGAGATGCATGGCTTAAGTTATTTGTTAGCGCACCATACGCTAGTATTTTAGAGATTCACGTCTTTACGTAATCAAACTTTCATCCAAATTCAATCAATATCATGTTCTTTGAGTAGTCTAATTACTTCAAATCAAATAACTTTAAAGTAGTGCCGGGATACGATTTTGTTAAATAAAAATTATTTATTAGTTTCAGTCAAATAAAAAAAATAGTCTCTTGTAACATTGATTACTAATTTTCTCAAACTGGAGACAGTGCATTCATGTAAAGAACGTAGCGTATTAAAAAATGCATGTTAAGGTTTATAACTTCGCTCAGTATTAGACAAACAGCGCATGTTTTTTTTTAAAAGCTATGAAGCTATTCAAGGCTACTTACTAAAATAGTGGTAACACATTATCATGTTGATTTTTACTAAAACTACTACCAAACAACATTTTTTTGATGGAATAATGTTTAATTTAAAACTGTTTAAGATCAAAGAGATTAAAACAATTGTTTCCTCTTGTTTGTAGACCTATGAACAATGATCATTGATTACAACATAAACTACAACTGAAATTATTTCCTAAGTTAAAATCTTCTTTTGTATTACGTAACAACCAAATAAACTGTAGTAAATGATTAGTAAAGTAACAAATGGTGTCAGTTTTTACATTCGTTTAAAAAGTTTCAAAAATTGTTCAATAGTTTTCCTAGTTTGAATAGGTGATTTATTTAATTTTTACGCTAGAATCTATGTGCATTAACTAAACTCATTTCATATTATTTATGGAAATGTTTATTATATGTTATTTTGTCAATTATTTTGAACATTTCAAAAGACTTGTTCTGAAGATTCAAAAATATTGTTTGCATTATTTAATCTCTTAGTTATAAAATAATGATCTGTTAATTTCAATGAGCTTTATTATGATAAAAAATTTAAAGAATATAAGAAACACAACTTTGATTTCAGTAATCAATAAAAGAATTACACATTAGAAGGAATTTGAATATATGTAAACAAATAAACAATAAGATAGATAGATAGACAGACAGACACACACACACACACACAACTTCATGTACTCACGCACACACAGTTAACAATTGTGAATATGAAATCAACAACAGCAAAATTGTTCTAGATTTGTGGGTACTCAAATTTTGCTTTTCTGTTATTATTATTATTATTATTATCATTACGTTTAAAAGACATAATATGCTTATAATGAGTTATCCATATTAAGAGTATGACATAATTAGAATATGTGAATTAGAAAAATCAATAGCCTGTGTTAAAATTGGCATGAATAAACATCATTTTATTATGTAGTAAAATTAGCTTATTCAAAAGAAACTTGATTATTTTATTTTATACATAAACTGAGTAGATTTTATTATGTTATTAGACGCATTAATTATTAGATATCTATGTTATTAATAAAAAGACAATACGTTTATTATTTTAGACTACTGTTTTGTCAGTCTGTAACCAACCTTCACTTATTTCATACAACTTGGTTCTCAAATCAATTTTTTTTAAAAAATTATAAAAAATACTAAAAACAAAGACAAACTAGAAGAATAAAATTTGTAGAGTAAAATAAATTCATACTATTTCCAGGCTTTTAACCAATTGTAAAAAGAACAATATTTTCAAGAGTAACAAAAGCTTGATATATTTCGATACTAACTAAGTGGTGTAAAAGTCATGATTCTGTCACAAGGCCTGAGAAATATGAGTTTGAATCCTTATAGGTTACAAATGTGCAATTCTAAGAAATGATATAGTAGAGTGAAACAGCTTTCTAGGTCTTCCTGTTGGTTGTCTGATTATGGTCAGTCAACAATGTTAACTACAAATTTGAAAACCTATAAAGCCTATACTAAAGATATCTAATTCAGAATTATTATGGTTTAGCTTCCTTTCAATTACAATTACTGTTATCTTGACTTTTCCTAAGTCATTCGTCAGACAAAAGTCGACAACCCAAGCACTACAGTGTTGCATGTGAACAAACGTATACTTATAAAGACATCTATCTTAGTGTAATCTCGCTAGTTATTACGATAATAATAATAATAATGATAATAATAATGAAATTGTCACTTGACCGACAAGTCCTTAGAAAGAAAACAATCTTTTTCATGTTTGTGTAAATATTGAGTGTTTAGAAAAACGTAATTAATGGTATTTATCATAAACCAATAATGAAAATAATCGGTAATGTATTGTTAACAACAATTTTTGTAAAGAATTAAGCGCATAACATTGAAAAAAAAAGTGAATATCTGAAGTTTATAATGAATATCAACAGAGGAACTTTATGCCTGAACATGTAGTAAATCAGAACTTATTTCATGTGTTTTCTTCTAAATAAGTGAATGATTTTATGTGCGTAATACTAATTCGATGTGAAGTAAGTCAAACTTGGATTCAAGCGTACGCTTTATTAAACATTAATATTAACAAAGCAAAAAGTTTAAAACAGCATTAGACAGCTATGGTGGTGGTCGTAGGACCTTGACAGGAATCCCTGGACCTAGTATTTATGCTCTTCAACAAGGTGTACCTGCAACATTGAGGGAATTGATGCTCGATGGTGGTTTCTATTTTTTCTGATGTATGCCAAATAGCATGAAACCTAGGTTTGGGATGCATAGCTGACAGTCACAAACCACCACCTTACATCTCAAAATAGTGAATGCGATATTAAGTTACTCAAATTATTAGCCACATTTGCGCTTGGTCGGTAGAATTCAACCGGGACTATGAATGACTTGATATGCATGACAGTGGTCAATACTCACTCACCAATCATTTGTATAGTAAGCAGCTATACTAAGTGACTTTGATAATAACTATCAAATTTTATCAAAGCATATTTTGATGGGTAAATCCTTGACTCTTATTTCATGCATCACTGTGCATCTTTAGGCACTATAGTACCACCACAAATAACATTGAAATGCTCCAAAACTTGCCATAAACAACGAGTTCCTTTTGCATACATCATTCCTTTTTTTATTTACAAGAAGGTCAGTGGAGTACAATGAGTGATACTAATTTGAATAAAAAAAGAGAATTCAGCGAAGAAAACTTTCTTTTCGACCGAATCATTTACATAAGCTGTACATTCGTATCTCGGAACACTATCCGACTTGGCTTTCAAAAGGAGACTGTAAGACAATCACTAGTTCTATATAAGGACATTTAATCGATTTTGGACACACTGCTCCCAAGAATTCTTCTTTTAATGTGATCTACAGAGTCAAAGGAATTGGATCGAAGGGGTGCCGAATCAATATTTTATGCACTTCTGAGGCACTGGCGATCCACGAACTCAAGCCCGAACTTTGCGTGTAGAAACGCTTTGTCCAACCTCTCATCCTTTCTTGGCCCTAATTCCCTTAATGGGTATGTTTCTGTTTTTTTTTGTTTTGTTTTTTTCTGCACTTTTATTTGATTATTATCGAATTTTTAAAATTACTATTTTGCATTTTAAACTCTAATCAGTTATTATTATTATTATCAGTATTATTATTACCTTGATTATTATTCAGTCTATTATTATGACCTTTGTGTTTGTCGCTTTTCTTCATCTGTCAATTGAACTATTAGCTGACCTATAAACGATTTTCTTCCTTACCCCTTGATTAGTACGTAACCCCATTTGTTCTTTTCCTCGAATCTATTTTGATGATGCAATTTTTTCTATCCTTCAACAGACATAGATTTTCCAAATAACTATATATACGAATGTACAGCTTAAGTAAATGATTTTGTCGAAAAGAAAAATTTCTTTGTTGAATTCTCTTTTTCTTATTCAATGACACTATTGGTTATTTTAATGATACTAATTTGTTTATAGAATGCAACTCTCAACTTATACCAATATGTGATTGTAAAACTCATAAAAGTCATTAAATTTTGTTTTTAGAAATATAAGTCGATCGTTTTTAGGGTTATATACTAGAAAGATATAATGAAATTCAAGCCTATTATTATAAGTTCCAATATTTATTCTTTTAATGTATTTTTCAACATTGAATGTTCCAATTAAACAAGGGAATAAATGAAAAAAAACGACATTGACTTTAAATTTAAAGAAATCAAATTACTCTGTTCTTTATAGTCAAGATACCAAACAACCGTAGAGAATATAAATCTATACAATATATATATATATATATATATATATATATATATATATATATATATATATATATCACCGTACAAACTGGTTACATTTATAATTAACTTAATTATTCCATACATTTATATTTTATATTGTATAATATAAACAGTTCACCTTAGAGTTTTTGAAGGTCTTTATATGTAACGTTTATCAGAAAAAAAGAATCATGATTATTGATTTTATTTTCCAATTTTCTTAGTTCAATTCTCAATTTAATAGGTGTTATTCAATTTGTCTTTTGCTTTTGTTTGTTGTTAAATTGGTAAATTACTTTTAAGTTCATATTTTGCTTCTTAATGTTTTGTTGAATTGTTATTTAGAATAAAAATTTATTTCTGTTATTTTGAATATTTGATGAGAAACAAGTCAAATACTGATCTTTTTTCCCATTGTCACCCATTGATTGATAAATAAGTGAAAGGTAATCTTTATTTTGAAAAGGGTATCAATTAGACACAATTATAAATCTCTTTTTAAAAAAAAAGTGGAGAAGCATTAAAAAGTCGTTTGGTAGATATTATCAATGTCTATTATTTAATCCATATTAGAAATAAAATTAAGACTGGTTCTAAGCACGATATCATTACTGTTTTGTGATTATAGAATGAATTTTCAATTGTTGTTCGTGATGTAAACTATCTTGGGAAATGATTTGATTGAGAAAAGAAAAAGAATATTTATAATGATTCATCACTGATATTGTAGCTTGTTGCATATGAATGAATGGTGTTAAATAATAATTCATAGAATGTTTAAATAGACATCAGTTAGCTTTATAACTCAAGCCTGAATAATACATAAATAGTACTAATACACAGTATTTAAAAGTAAATCCTTTTATTTTCACTTTTAAAATTAATTAAAAATAAATTGTGCAGGTTTACATTATTTCGTTCCTTTCCGAGCAGTCCAATAATATTGTACTATTAGAGAGGCCCGGTTTTGAGTTTATTTGGATTTTTGCTTGTACACGAATAAATAACTTGAACCTAGGGCTAAACAGATTTCAAGTGGTTGTCTTTGTTTTTTAAATAGCTGAATTTATTTATCATATGACTTGTATCCATTTATGAATGTCTCCACTTTTTAATACAATAACTATTTATCAACAATTTAGATAGACCCTATAGACTAACAATAGTAAGTTTTAATTCTAGATCTTTTTTTTAAATAATTATGTACATTGGTCAACCTACAGAAATGAATCACCACTTAATATGAGATATCAATTCACTAGGTTTAAAACATTTCCCTGTTATACTATAATTTTGTAGACAAAATGTTGTATGAAATATACTGATAAAGCAAAACAGAAAATATTTTAAGAATATATATTTATTAATAACAATTACCTGATGTATTTCTTGTAAGCCATCTTTATCGATGATGCCAATTTTTGAATGTTCATACAGTAAACTATGGCATATTTTTGTATCCGGATCATAAAGTATGTTGTAATACAGTGGAGTCAAGCCATATCTATCTAAGCAATTTGGTGATTGCCCGAAGTCCAGTAATGTCTGCAAATAATTTAAAACAGTGTTTATATAGCTATGAGGAGATTTCATAGTGTGGATTTAGTTTTCATTATAAGCTGACCATGACTCGAGCTGATAAACATCAGGAACTATTAAATAATCGTCTTTTACAGTATAATATTCTTTAGAACAGTGCTATCACACATTCAAACCTAAAAATTTCAAACCAAACCGTCAGCATGATAATTTCTCCACCACTCTTAATTCTTCCTTATAATTTACATTTTAGATTACACAAGTTCATTTCCTTTCCTAAGAGTGAATTCCCTGTGCCTTATGTGCTTCTAACAATCACTGATACAGCTACTAATTCTACAATTCTTTTATTCGTGTTGAAAATTACATCTCATTTCGCTGATGTGGGCTGAAAACGTCGGCCGATGAACATATGTATCAAGTTCTACATTGCTTATGACTGGTTGACTGAAGTGGAATCAAATGGTTCGTATTTTCAAGTTCGGTTTGTTCATACCATTACATGTAACTACCACTGGCTGACGTTTCAGGATATTATTTGACAGACCAGTTCTTAGAAGTATGGATGAAAATAAAAGTACAAATAAATTCATAAATCATACTTTTGAGATGAACTACTGATCGCATGATTTATACTAAAGCTAACTTATAAATTTTGATGGACAGGGAAAATCAGTTGTAACCCTAACAAACAGTAGTGTCGTTTCAGATTAGGTAATAAAACCTCAATTCTTCAGATAATTCAAATCACTGGTTTAATGTTACCGAGATTTTCAGGCGTTTTACTCAACTCCTTTAATGCTCAAAACAAACCCTTAAACTTGAAGAGATAAATGCAACAGTGTTCAGCTATTCTAGTAGTATTCACCATCACGTTATAATATATGTTTGTGCAATAGAACTCAGCATGTGGTTATGACAGAGTTGTTATAAACTCGCAGCTTTTTAGCACACAAAACCATTGATGCTTAAAAATCTAGTGTTGCAGCAGAAAGTGAAGTGTTTTAGTTCATTCCTTTTATACCATTACATGTCATTTAAAAACATTCATGATTAACTTACCTTAACCCCTTCAAAATTTCCAACGGTTACAGCTTTATGTAATGGTGTATAACCGGCCAGTGAATAAAAATCACGATGTGCCCCACCGGAGATTAATGTTGATATCATTTCATGAGGTTTTGACCGTGTAACAGCTATTGTCAATGGAGTTTCTAAAATTTAAAGGCGCATTTTGTTTGACCAAAAAAACAGCAGTTTACCTCCAGTCTTTGGACAATGGATATTTGGATCAAATCCTTTAGACAGTAATTTCTCTACTTTTTGACATTCTCCACGAGACACGTAACGAAAAAATGTTTTGATGAAGTTCTATGTATAAATATAGGCATCAATAAATATTTAAAGCAAGCGATACCTTCGAGAGTTTACTCAATAATGTTGGTGACATATAAAATGGTGGAATTGTTCGACGTTTGTAAATAAACTAAAACAAACAAGAGAAATCAGTTTTTCGATTGATTTTATTCTTCTTTTTCATACCTCTAAACTAATAATCGTTTTCCCACTAATATACTCCGATAAAAGACGCTCTTCTTCTAGGAATTTTCCTTTACGACTTGGTTCATCAGGTAGGTATAAACCCATATTTTGTGAATCAGTTAATAAATCACCAAGAGTGAATAAAAGTTTCTTTTTAATATCTAAAATAATTGCATCTCCAATTACTTTTAACGTTGTCTATAAAAACATATTTAATTGATAAATTAACAATAATTCACAAACATACCTGTTTATTTAAATCTTTAATAATGATATGTAATTCTGTAATTTTTGGTAAATCCATTTCAATATTTGAATTGGAAATATTAGCTAAACTGTTCACACTTTTATTTGAATCACTATCGACTAAATAAGATAAAGTGAATTTTTTCATTGTTTAATATTCTTTTTTTATAAAAAAAAAATAATTAAAATTGGATCTTTTACTTTGGAAAGTGGATTCATTTATAGACTGTCTGATGATAAAGTACAATCATTGATTAGAACAATAAATAATTCATCAATATTTTGATTTTCTAAGAAAAAAAATAAAAATCAAGAAAAAAAATTTTTGTTTTCAAGTTGGTTAGTTATTTTATGTAAAAAAAAAAGATTTTTTTTTTGTTTTCTGATAGAAATTGTTTGTTTGTTCCTTTCCAATAAAAATATCTTGTATTCAATTATGTAACAATTTCTTTGCCCATCATTTGATAATAATGTAGTTCTTTTGCTGTTTATCAATATTTTGTTTAGAGAATAACACAGTTTAGTGTAGTACATAAAAATAATCGTTGAGTAAGCTAATCTATTACTGTCAGGGGTATTTGAACTAAAACAAAATATTTAAAGAGGTTATCAAGTAATTCAGTTAGAATGAAATCTTGAAAACAAGAAATCAAATCGAATCCTGTTTATTATCAATGTCTAATAATAAATTGATAGATTATGATTCGAATATTAGTTTCTGTATGTATCAATCATGTAATCACAGGATTTAGAGATTAAAATCAAAAGGTTGATTGTCATACATTTTTAGAAACTATTCTCATCATCCAATCCTTTATGGCGATCAGGTTTCATAAGCACGTTCTTGATATCCTTAGTGAGATAATTTAACTTAAATAATATGAATTTAAAAATAAACAACGATTGGATTTCTCATAGGTAGATATCATTAGTTGTGTTCTGTTCAGTTCAAACTATGAGTAATAAAAGTACCTATTTCGGCATCAATAAGTAGAAGTATTTAGATTTCACCAACACCTGACCATTCATATTCATGTTTCAAACTTATTTCAGGTCAAGTAGGATTATTAGACAATCAGAACTGATCATTATTTTTTCTAATTCACTATCTAAGTAGGCTAATGATTGCACTATCTTTTAGATTATGAAACGATTCTAGTTGCAAATTGAATCAAAAAACATGAGTCTCTTTAGACTGTTTGATATGGTCATATTGGATGGGTTAACTGATGCTACTTTGTTGTTTATTATTATCAAGTGATCAGTGTTTATGCACTTATTTCAACCAGATATGAAACGTACTTTTGCTTCAATTTTATTACTATTTGTAGAGTGATGATGAACCATGTAACTTCACATCAAAGTTTAAGAGGTTTATAACCAATCTTTAGCATATTATTATTGTCTGATTAGAATTTATGTAATATTTGTCCACAAGCATCTTAATATATAATTATCCTATACTTATGCTTCATTAGCTTGATGATGTGTTTTCAAGTTTCTGGATGTAGGGTTTGACTTTTGAATTGTAGTTAATCAGGGATAGTACGAAATACCTTGATGACATGGGCTAGGGATCACGAAATATAGCGAATCGACTGACATCAAAAATATTGTCTCGATATCTTATGTACTTTATCTTGCCAGAAGGTCCTGAAGTAGATCCTACTTTCAGTGATGACTGTATGATACCGTACAGCCGCAAACTAAAATGATACAGTCATTCATTACTCATTTCACATTCAGTAAATTGCTCAGTGATATCGGTTGATGATGAGCATTGTCTTTAAATTATATAATTCATTACGGAAATCAGTCGACAAATAACTACTCATGATTACATTTTAATTTGAACAGAGGTGTTTTTCAAATTTTTAATGACTTTTGTTGACTAAATTTAATAGTAATACACTAATTGATAAGCTTAACTAGAACATTTAGTAGTTTATTAATACTGCTGACTGTGTATTAACTATATAAAATAACTGTTGGGTTACTCATAAACATTAGCAAAGTACACAACCACTACAGTTTATTTTCAAACTGATTAGGTTTTTGCATTTTATGATACTATGAATCGTATTCATTTCATCATCAAAAAAAATCATTAATCAAACGACAGTACCTATCAGTCTAATGTACATCAAACTTCGTTTTGACTAGAGCATGATTAAAACAGTATTTGAAAGACACACTTTATGCATTCCAAACTTAATTACGCGTTATTCAAAAACGATCTGTAATTACTCTGAACATTTATGAATTAATGTCTAAAGAAACTATAGTATCCTATTGAAATGGAAAATTTGGCACTATTAGGAAACCTGAGTGTCAGTCAGAGCATAAAATCCTTTATCCTAGTTAAGCATCATTTACGTACATCAGTATAGAAGTTCGATATAAACAATGAACTAGTTAATAACAGGTTTTAATTATTATAAAGGAGAACCGGAAAAAAGGCAGTGGAAAACCAAAGAAAGAATGGTACTTGTGATTTGATGCCTTGTATTGAGGGTCAATGTAAGAGTGAATGAATCTATGGTATTGGTCTCTATTTTGATCCCTAATATTCCATATTTTGAAATACTAAATGCTGTTAACCTGATGGAGTTATATGTTCCATTGATTTACACATTTTTAAAACTTCCCCTTTATTTCTGCTCAGGCACTTCACATTTTAGGGAAACAGGAATGAAATATATCGCAACAAAAGTCACAATCGAATGCAGAACGTTTTTAACTTGAAACGGTAACGACATTCAAAGGTACTGTCCATGAATTTCTCTTCCTATTTTTTTTCAAGTAAAATATAGATATTGTCGTTTATGGAATCACAGTAGATATCTCTTTTCCGAAAAATTAACCTAGCTGCTTCTCATAATACACTCCGGTAGCAGCTCAAATAGCTAATTAGGATTTGGCTGATCATATGCACTACTAAAACTATTTCTTACTTTTATGAACGCTTAATATGATATATATATATCACCGATTATAGTATTTAGGTCAAACGTTCGATTATTACACAATATTATTTCATAACCTACAGATCTCGGATAGATTTTAGAGGTCAGTATAAAATTTTTTGAAATATTTTATGTTAACAAATCGATAGCACACCTTTAGAAGATATAAACTGTCAATGAAACAGATAAATGATATGAATTTAAATGTTCGTATTCTTGTCTCCTGACCATGTAACTACAAATTTTTGGTTGGATCAGTTTATACTCGGAACATGATAATATGAAAAATGTTATTACTGTTGAATATTTAGTATTCAATATGACAGCTTGTATTTAAACGAATAAAAGATTTTTAGATGTCTATGGTAATTATTAAAGCGTATCAGCTTACCGATTACGTGTGCACGATTTCTTAACTAAACAGATCTTAATATTAAATGCTTAATGTTACATACCTTCAAACAATTTATCAGGAGTAGCTTTCCCATCTACACTGATGCATTTTCCGTTTCTAATAATAACATCCTTATACAGTTACGTCATAAACTCATTCACTCAAATGTGCAACTAGTAGTATTTTTATCATTTCCCACTGGATGTAAGATATCCAAAAAAGAAACAGTGGTTTTCTATTTTGTCAACATTTGGTCTTCTATGCAGTCATGCTAGACGCTTTATAATGAATTCAGTTTATTATGACCAAGAAATTGATTAGTGTAATTAGACATAAATAACAATAAGAACATTTTAGAAGGCAGTGCATTCAAACGATACTCCATTGAATAGACAAAAGGTATATCGATTAACATATTACTGTTAGATCACCATATTACATCAGACATGAGAATAATAAATGATAAAAAAATGGATATAGTTTATTCTCAGTATTGCAAATATTTGTCATTTTAAGAATCATACACTTTCCTTTATAAAAGAAAACAGTCAATCAATATTTAATCATTCATATAAAATCAAATCATAATTTCTTGATGAAGTAGACGAATAGGAAGTAGAATTAAAAAGCACTTAAACGTATTGTGTATTGATCCATTTTCTACCAAACCATGTGATGTATTATCTCAAGGTTACTTGTTTCTTGATGTCCATGTATGTTTCGTTTGTCTGGGTGTGAGTGTGCGTACATGTATTAATACACATGACTACACGAGCAGACTATGACTAGTTGTTAATGTTTCAAGTAACTCATGTATCAATCACTCAAACTCCGTTCTACCAGCACACTAATAATAAATAGTTTTCTCTATGAGTCTTACACTTAAACAGTAGAGCACAGGGTATAATTTCCTTTACATTTAATTTATAAATGACTTTTCACATGACTGACATGGTCTGATCTCGACTACTACCTTGTATTCTAAAAGTAGATGATATATCTTTCATAAAATCGAGAAGTTTGTAAGTCGGTATTCAGTGTGCGTACTACTGAAAATAATGATTATTATAATAAAAATGGTTTAACATTATGCGTTTGAGTAGTACTTCGAGATATTTAAACTATTTATAAGGATATTACTCTTTCAGTTTAGTCTTGCTTTTAGGAAAGAAGTGTCATTATTTTGTATTAATTATGAATGAAAATTATAGTATATAAATGAAACTATTTGGCATGATATGTATACTTACATACATAATACGTAGCCAGATTTTAATTAAGTTATAAAGGAACGTCTGTACTCATTTGAGTGATTGGCAGAATAAGTAACATTCTTTTAGAGAGAAAAAAGTCTATTGTTAACACGTTACAATAATTTAAACAAGGTAACGATAACAATAATTTGACCCTACAATTGTATCGAAATTGTATGCCTTATTATTATTGTTATGACATTAAATGCGGTTTATATCCAGTAAACATTCATATTGCAATGTTGTCAGTATTATCTAACATTAATTATGAAATAGCCTCAAAAGTGCACTTGAAGGCGAATACGAGTAGTCAGATTTAAACTTCACCTCTTCTAAAATGAGTTAAATTCTATAGGCCAAAATCTCAAACCATGAATTTAGACCAGTCAAAATAATTTCGATAGTATTATACAAGTTTGTGTATAAATAGTTAAATCGTCTCAAGGTCTCCATCACTCATTCCTACCTCGTAATATATGGATACTTTTTTACAGTATCTAACAAAAGTCATAAGTAATATTGTTTGTTCTAAAAATAACTGGAGTTAAAAATGGGGAATTATAGCGTTAACATACTTTGTTATCTATGGGCCAAGAAAATGCATACAGGAGACCGTTTGTTTCATTATTTTCCACTTATTACATTTTCGTTCTACAGCTATGAGGACAGCTATACTTAGAAAGATAGTTCAATGTTAAGAAGGTTAGATAATTATTAAGGGAAGCTACCGTTTTCACTAGATAGTACTTCATCTTCAATCTTGATTTGCACATATTGTCTATGAAAATAGAGCCTGCCAACACAAATTAATTTTGTTTGGGGTTGTTTCGTGACTATGCGTCGTAGGTTTACTCGTTAGTTTACTGGCATTACGGCTTCGGGTGTTTAACCGACAATAATTTTGTACAACAAAATTATTGATAAGTCTACTGAAAAAATGTATTTTAGGAATTCGCGTAGTCTAATCTACACTATTTAGAAATGGATTTAATTAAAGATCACATAAATAAGATTAAACATACTGTGGATTAATTGAACGTGTTTTGTTTACAAACTAAGAATCTAGCTCTAAAAATTAGGAAGAAAATACAATATCTTGATTGTCGTCAGCTCGTTTTTTTAGTTTATCAGAGTATGGATGAGCTTGATTTTTGAATCCTTCAAAGATTTAAAAAAGGCTAAATATACCTTATAAATTATTCGCAAGCATTCATATGACATCGACGGAATAGCATCTATACCATCTTGAATAGGTTTAGTCATTTTAATTTCACAGTAGTGTATAAAATTCAGTATTATCTCAAACGCAAAACACGGCTATCTCAAATCTCTTTGGTTTTACCATTAGATTCAGGATAGTTTCAAATAAACGCTTCGTTTGGTTATGTTTTAACTACTTAGCAAAATGTAACTTTCAAACGCGAAGAGTGTGTTAATTTTGGTCTATTGAGCAAATTGAGAACATTCTACTCATTTAACCAATTCGGGAAGATTAATTAGCGAGTTATCAAGACAGTTCTATAAAATACCAAAAAACTTGAATCATCGCTCAAATTTATGACTTGTGAGACATTCATTGTGATAAGAAAGTTATCAACTATGGATAAGTATCAGCTAAAAGAAAAGCTTAAATGGGAATTACTGATCACTTTCTCCGTCTTGACCTAGAGTGCGACAATACAAATAGCCTACTGATCACTGAAAATCGTTTGAAAATATTCAGGAGAAGAATTCAGTGAATTTATTATTCAGAGATCGCAAGCTCAAGCTAAAACGAATGATTAATTGGAGAAAATGTCAAATTATATACTTTTCGCTTGTGAATCACAGAGAATACATTAAAAACACTACCTCTGTTCTTATCTAGTTAATACAGGTAATTAGAAATGGGTATTATAGTCAGTATCTTGGTAGTAAATCCTTATTAAGAGGCATAAAGCTAATATTTATGTTTATTTTATTTACTAAATTTAGCGTTTATCCAGGAAGTTTCGTGTGAATACAATTTATTTATGATGTATTAAAACTGATTAAATAAATATTCGACTGCGAAATGACAGTTTTTCAAACATAATTATGCGTCAGTCCAATGACAGTCCAAAACAATGAATAGATTCACGATAAGCTATGTCTATGTTAAACATAGTGCCTTTTATGATATACTCTATCTGTACCATTCGATGCCGGATCAGTGGCTTAGAGATTAAGCATTCACGCACGAAGCCGAAGGTCCTGGATTAGAATCCAGTAATCAGGGTCGTGGATGCTCACTGATGAGGAGTTCCGTACTAGAACGAAACAACCGTCCAGTGCTTTCGTGTTATCCGCAGTGATCTAGCTTTATCCGATTCATGAATTCAACTATTAAATATTCAACTGTTTGCTAATAGTTATCAAATAAAAAATCATTTTAAACAAGTAAACTGCTTCTGGTATAGTAATGACTTTAACTGACTTAAAGCAAGTGTTATTACTGGTACTCAATCAACCGCATCGCAGTCACAAATTTTAATAAAAACCAAAGTTGTATTATTAGCTGTTCCGCAGTGTGGGTAGCTTAAGTTACTTTGATTATCAGTTTTCACTTGAGTTTATACTTGTATACTACGTGAAAAAAATAATGCACCGTTGATGACGATTCTAAGGATGGAAATTGATTAGTTACATTTTCACCTTTTTTATTTGTCCATAAGTTTTCCTATTAGCTTGGTCTCACATTTCTTGATATGAAATACGTAATTTCTTAATAGCATTTACTAAGAAGTATCTATATAAAATACAAATGATTCTTATCTCTAAAGTAAACGTAAACTTCATTAATTTTGAATGGTAAAAAATCAAACTCATCCAAATAGATTTCATCCCAAAATTTGAACCATCATATTCATTTAGTTAGTAAAATAGGTTAAACATCATTGTTGCTAAAATTAATTTCAAATAATGAGTATGTTTTGTTTATTTCATTTCACAAAGTTGAACTTCCCCACAAAATTCATTTCCAAATGAATTAGTATAAAAGCATTTATTGGTATTGTCCAATGATGAATAAAACGAAGTATTGTGATTAAAAGAGTAAGACTTCAGTATCTTACAGATATCACTAGTTTTATACTAACAATATATATATGTTAAATCATAAATACAAAGAAATAAAAAATGCAAACATTTTGTATCACTCTTGTTATAACGTGATTTAGCCTAAACACGTTTTTGCTTTATTTCAGTCAAAGGAAACATTGCCATCATTTAACTTTTGTATAATATTATTTAGAAAAGACGTAATGCAATAAAACGCGGTCATAGTTACTTGTAAAGATACTATGAAGTTAGAATAACTTTGATGAGATTAAACAAACCTTCATTTACCGGTCAAAATACAACAGAATTTTTGGCTATAATAAAAACGGAGAGCAAATGTTAGCAATATGTCAAGCATTTAGAATGGACCAAAGAGTCAGGCAATTGCTTCAAATCTTTGTTCCCCTTTCGACAACAAAACGTGAACAAAAATTATAAATATGCAAAATTATTTCAAAGGAGGTTTAGACAAACTGAAACTTTGAAAACATTTCGGGAATCCTAACACATATTTGGTGGCTGTAAAGTTACAAATATGCAACAGGCAATAAGATTGAGCTAGTTAAACATAAAGCTGATTGTCAACATTTCATCCATGTTTTACGAATGACAGTCCTTATGTATGAAGTTTCATTTGGTCGAGAAATATTTTAATAAAAATACACTTAAATTTCACCATCCTACTTGTGTTCTGAATGAATAAAGATGTTTACAAACTTACTCATACACATATTTTAGGCATTTTATATTATTTAATTTCTAAACATTATAAAATCTGTACTAATCGTAGCAAGTTAAACACTAGAAAAATAACCCTATGCACAGTTGGTACAAACTAAAATTTTGACGGTACACGCTAAGGACTTTTTCAGTTTTTATGTCACTGTGGTCAACAATTATTTTTATATTCATCGCCATAGTTTATTGCCATATTTAATCATTACTTCATTCACATATGAAATGCCCAAAAAATAATGAATTTGTACTTCTACTATCTAATAATATCAATATGTCCTGATGTTCCATGTCAAAACTAGAACTTCTGAGTGTTTAGCTGGACATACTAATTAATAATGCTTAACTGTAACAAAAAGATGCATTTGAAAACCAAACTTGATTTGATTGAATTTGATTGCTACAAAGTACATTTTCAAGTGTTGCAAAATGGCAGTCAATATTTTGGTTAATCTAAGAGCGTCAGTGTAGTATTTGTCAATCATAACAAATTCTTTCAAAATTCAGCGTTCTATTTCATTTGAGAAGGAGCCCAATCTATCACTCTTTAGAAACCAATGTGAAATAACCTTAATAATATCGATGAAATATAGCCTTGGCATTTAATTAATAACAATATTTGTCATAATTGTGTTTCTTTCACGTTAAATAAGTTCTTCGAAGCATGGAAGCTAACGCCGTTCATACTCAGATGTGTTAAAGTTTAATACAAAGCACTTCGGTATACACAGTTAAATTTTAATCTATTTATTATAAAGCAATTCAACTACAAGTACAAAACGTTTACGACGTTTCTGATCGTTGTAAGACCTTTCATATAGATGATTTTTCTTAGTTTCTTTTTCCAGCAATGATTTAGTAAGCATATGAAGCCATAATTTAGACTTCACTACACGGAACATTCTAAATGCCCCTACATTGTTCAAAACTACATTTTAAAAGCCTTTTATCAAGCTATTTTGAACTCATGTGGTCTGTCACAAAATCTACTCGACCGGAATAAGGCAAGCCATGAATATTGTCAATACATCAGAGTCATTAGTCTTACTCGAAAAAACGCTTTCAAAACATTTAAAAGTTTAAAAAGACACAGATTCCTAAAGCGTTTCCTCTTGGAATAACCTTATGTTTACAACCAACCTTAAAATATCCATACTTACTAATCTTTCTTTGAAAAAGCGGAGATCAAACTACTGAATTGCTTGAGTTTAAAAACTGGATGCCAAAAAAGTCTGCGGGTTCAAATACATTGTAATTTAAAACTAAATACAGAGATATATACATTATAAGTTATTTTATTTAAGGTAAGTATTTTGTGGCTTTAAATATACAGCAGAATCACACAGTTAAATTAGCTGGTGGGAATCACCGCCCTGCTAACTTGAAAAATTATTTATTATAAACCATCTGCTGGAAAGTTCTGTTATTAAAAATATCACACAAGAAAATGAATCTATCTGACAATCATGGGTCTACATGTTACTCATGAAAACTGTTCTTCGTCCTATTCCTTCAATAATTCGGCTTAAAAACAGAATACAATTACCGTTTATTCTGGAAAAACATCCCATTGCATCAAAATAAAATGGAATTATCTGAAAACAAAACAGCCTCAAACAGCTTGAAAAACTCGTTTTAGTTTGTTTGCCAAGAGTATTTATACATAAACTCTTCATGCTTTAAAACTTATTTAAATTAACGGCCGCTCGAAAATGACCTATGCAAAAAATGTTAAATCACGGTTTCTATTATAAGGTATATATTTATCCTTTTAATTGAAAATACTGAGGTCATACAGGCATGTTTATTAGATTAGGAGTGATAGTGATGATTACATGGTTAAATGAGTGAGCCAAGTAACCAGAAAGATGAAGTGACTGAACTGATACCAGAACAAAACTTGATAAGAACAGTTTTAGCTTCTTTGAGAATTTTTTCTGTAATATCTTAATCAAAGGCTACCTTAAATCATACATAAATATGTTCCATTAAAATTTATATTCATTTTATCATACACAATAAAGATCAATTAACATGACAGAAAAAGTAAATTTAGAAGTAGTGTGCTGAGCGATCCTAAGTGTTATGAGTTAACATTTAAGATCATCACAAAAATTACCTTGAATTCATCACTCTTAATTTACCACAGATTTAAAAGTGAGTTGGCTGATTTTTTAGTCACTGACAACAATTGTTAGAATAGAAAAACAAACACAAATTGTATTGATAAAAAATCGCACCAATAAACAATTTTCTAAATTCTTATTGAATATAAAAATCACTATGTGACGGTTCAAAGATTTTCTAACTAAGGATACATGATCTGGTCGTCTGATGGCAATGATATAATTGATGTATGACCATCAGGACATGATTTATTCAGTTGTTTTATGGTTTTAAAACATAAATCCATGTCGCGAAAAAAACCTTAGAGACCTGATCGTGATTTGATTTAGACTGATTTTCCAAATAACTGAAAAAAAACATTCATATGTAATATCACACTGGGGCATCATTTGGACAGGGAACTTAGATCGAGGCTTTAAAGTGTTCTTTGAGTCAGGAAGACTGAAAAGACCATGTAACTAAAGTCCATGTTCTTTTTTAAACCATTGCTGTTCGAATCGCTTTTTTGAGATGGTTAATATTTACTCTGTAACACATTTCGAAACATGTTTTTTTAAAACGTAAGATAATGCGGGAACAAGACATGAAGGCTTTGGGTGCCTAACAAATCTTTGCCATTAAAAAGGCATTCCAAAATCCCACGGATTTCTCAAAATTTACAGTTCTTAAACTTTGGCATAGGCAATGCACGAATACTTTGGTTATGATTAACATTGTCGCCATTACTACTTTAGGTTGAGATACTGATTTGCACCTTTTTTACTACTGTATTGGATTCCACATAAATCAGCATTGTGAGTCGAAGATAGGAATGTCGAATTATTCGGGGCGGTAAAAAAAGTCGATTCACTCAAAGCCGCCAGCCATTTCGTTCCAACGACCTTGAACGGCGTAGTATGACATGTAATAGTCGGGGATGCGCCGAATTGTTCTTGAATTGCGAAAAAAATCAGTTAGGGTTGCCCTGTCTTGCAGAGTACATGTTGGCTCAATTGTTACTTCATAACTTGATCTCGAATAAAAATTGCTCCACTGAACTTCACTCCTTTGTTTAAAACTAGATAAAGTTCATAAACGACTCAATTAGAATAATTTGACGGCTTCGAATTGGCAAACTGACTGCAATTAAATGCAACTCGATTTCGTAATCCTTGCAACCTACATAGCGACCAATCACAATGAAGCGAGAATTTTTATATTCGCCATCTTTGTAAGTAATGGCGGTCCGTTTTCCTTATTCTGTGCTTTTTTCCTCTGTTTCTTTTGTGTAGCTGCATAATCTAATGTTTCAGTGAGCTATAATTCCGAGGTTGATGTAATACTCTAAGTGTTGCAATAAACTTTCATTGAATCAGCTTTGTGAATCTGCTGTATATTAACATTTTACTCCAATCTTTAACTGTTATATCTTACTTTTGAAAAATAAAACTGTTGTGTACAGTAAGTACAGACTTACTTACTTTGATGGAAATAAGAGGGTTTGTGGAATGTTGAGCATGACTGCAGTAACATTTTCACTAAAAATTAAAGCGAGTGTGTAGACCGAGGTACAAAACTATACAGGGTACCCTTCAGTTATTAGTGTTCTATTAGTATTTGTAGAGGTTTCGTGCCTATGAGTAACCCCCTTGTTATTAATAGAAGAAACCAAACTAGTAGGGAATAGGTTTTTATTTTGATCTTTGCGCAGTCACAGTGGAGCATGAGATCCCTTGTTCAAACAAACAAAGCCTCCCAACATTCAATATAAGATAATTAGAAATATAGCGTCTATGCAAAGTAGGAAAGCGAATGAATATTTTAACTATACTATTTTGACATATGCTTAGTTGCTTGAGTTCAACTCCTAACCAATCGGCCTAATCTTTTACATTGGCATCGCTTGCACCATAGGGCATTTGAGTAGGCAACTATGAAATTAGACGCAAAGATGGTTGGAATGTGTGTAACGCGAGTCCATCCATCAACTGCCGTGACACGTCACGGTGGCTAGAATAGGTTGTAAGTGACCTCGGGTTTGTATGTTTTCAAGAAAATTATTATTTGTACTGTATCACTGAAATATATTACATTCGAACTAGGTGCTGAGAGGCTTGTGTTTCACAAATTTCTTACAACGATTAACTTGATAAAACAAAATAGCATCAGATTTACAAATTTATTCCGCAAGTTTCATAAACAGGGGAATATCAGACCGAGATTTTCACCAGGTTTCCATTTAAAACTCACGTTGATAATGTTAAGCCGTGATCTTTATTATTTTTTTAAACGAACGGGTAAACGGCGTAACTCACAAATATTGGAAGTGGATGTGAAGCTAAAGTGGAAGTCCAGCATGCTTTTAATAAGCTTTGGAGGTCCTATTGTTAGTTAAGTCTTCGTAAACAGTTTCATTGGGCCAAAGTTCTAACGACGAAACAGTTTGCAATATCTGTGAAGGCTCACTCCTGTCGTATTCTAATTCAAAGGAAAGTAACGGCTTTAGTCAAAAATGTGGACTAGGTAAATTAATAAACTATATGCTTTTAAGCAAAGAATTTACGTGTCTGTGATTCATTCGGAGATCATGAATATTAGATCAAGTCAGTTACCACAACTTGTGCAAAGCATAGTGTATGCTTAGCACCATATTAATGACAGTGATTTAGACATATACTTTATAAATAAACGTTAAACACATTTATCACTTTTTTCAAAATGAACGCTATCTCACGATACATGACAACAACACCATCTATGGTAATTTTTTCCTATTTGCAAGCAGACTGATTTAAATCAGTTTACTCATTAAAAACAGGCTGATATGAGAGTTACCGCGGTTTCTTTTTTTTTATCAAAGTCTATGTTATTACAGTGGATCCATATATGGATATATCACTACTATATTACGTCTAAGTTATTAGCGAAATCAATTGGCCATATGTTAGGGCTGGTGGGAATATTATAAATATGATACACCACCATAAGATCCTCGTCATTCCTCCTGTTCTGCGCAAATTCTAAGCTCACAACTTCATCTTCCTGGAGCTACATACGCTCTAATGCATACATAATTTCACACTAGTCGTTTTCTAGTTGTGACGTTAAAGCATGCTAAGGGAAATAAGTGAGCAAGTCTACTCAGTAAACTGATCTGCTTCATTACATACTTTAGACACTATAGTTAAGTATAGTATAATTATATCGACTAAACTGAATTATACGGTAACCACGAATGTTAAACTAAGCAGGTGTCATAATTATTGTTTCATTCGCACAGACATGTTCCTCAGGGTAGTTAAGTGTAGATAATTATGCCTATAAACCAAAAAACACACTATAAGCCGGTAAGACTTACTTAACAGAAGACAAACGATATTGCTTAGAGACTGAAGACAACATTCACTTATTCATAAAAACATAGTTCACAGCACAACAAACCCTTCTCCAGAAACCATACTCATTTGCGGTCTGCTTGAAAAAAGCCAACGATGTGATTAGACTTACCATGAATTAGGGTATTATTCCAGCATGCAATACAAGTCTGGCGTAACGCAGTCAGACGTGTCAAATAAAAATTATAAACAGACCCAAATTCACAGAATAATCTAGTTCTTTAATAAAAAATACAACATAATACGACTGATTCTATGGCTGTATGGACGTAGGCAAGACCGTTATTACACTTGGCGAAACAGCAGGTTTACGTGGAAACGTTGCGTTTAAATCCGCCCGGCCAACTTTCTTCAGATCGTTATTTTACGTGAAGTTTAATGCGAAATGTCAAATAACCGGTCAGTTTTAGGCTTCCATCTTGAATGTTAGTAATAATTCCTGCAGTTAGTAAGGTATCATTGTGAGGATTACCCATTTGTTTTGCTATGTGATTACTCAGTGCCGTTTGTGGTGCTTCATGTTCAAGAGATATCTCAGTTGACGTAAGCGAGGCGTCTCAACATACAATACTGAACAGGTGTTTTGGAAGCCGGATCGAATTCGATTGTGAGCTAAATGAATTCCAAAAGGTATGAAAGAGCGATTTTACTATGAAATTTGAGAAAATTCCAATTACGGCATTCATAGTAATATCAGCGATTCACAGTTTACATACAATAACGTTAACATTAAGAAGCAATGTTTAGATATTACCTATCAATATCCATTAGATCTTTGTTTATAATTCGGTCAGTGATTGTAGATCTTATTCACAGATATTTATTTGCAACCTCCAAAGCACACACATTATAAATTCTTATTCACTAACAACATAGTTCATTTACCACTTTCGAAGCAAACATTTATTGTTTCACTTATGAAGAGTATGCCACTAATTGGTGTGACACTTACTGTGATTTTATACAGTTCCTGTGTATTATCAGAAAGAAGAAAGAAAAGATTATCAGTGTCATATATAACTCCTGTGACTTTTTTTCTCGGACAAATTACTATTTGTAAGATTCATATACCTGTAATTTATAACAACGTTATTTTTTAGCGCACAATTATTCTGCGATATTGTGATCGACAATTAGTCTCAGGAGATGATTTAACAGTGTTCGGTCAATTTTTTCATAAACGCTTTCAAATTTTGCTTACAACAAAACGCTACATTCACCCTCACCAGTTTCCCAAACACTTTTTAAGACTTCAAAACCCTGACACTACTTGTATGAAAGTGAAGACGGAGGCTTCGCGTCAGCTTATAGAATATCAACCCTACTGAGTAATCTACTACAGTGAAAACTGTATCTTCTGTATCAATTTGATCTCTCCAGTAAACTGGCAAGCTTCACGAAACAGACTGTTATTTCAGAAGAAACTATTATTAAATTACACATTATTACGTCAGTTTCGTCAAAAATATTGAAACTTGTAATTATTATGACTGCTCATCGTTGTACACTAGCAAGTTATGTAAAGTTCAAAAATTGTTTAACTCGGAAATGCTTCAACCTTTATTGACTAAACAATTACCAGACGTCCATGTACCAACCTTAACTTCCCTTCCTTCATATGAGCTTACTCCAACTTGTTAAACATCACGATTCATTGTTCTTTATTAATACATTCTCTTAAATGGAGCCTCTGACTTCATTTCACTTTAACAAGAAATAATATGAATTTAATCTAATTTATTATATCTCTGTCTGTTCTACTACGTAATGTTAAGCAAAGTTTGGAGTCCATATCCAAGTGCCTTGTTGCTCTTCTGTTTCTCTTTTTTATTTTCTTCAGAATCTTGCTCCGAGGGCACAGCTATGGAACTTCTAACGTCTGGAACAAACTTCACGTATGCGTCAACTCAAGGCCATGGTTTATAACAAGCGCTCTACGAGACTACTTTATAACAACTATAAACTTAATAAGTTAGGAAGCATACTATGCTCCATTAAATGTTATAATTTGTAGATCATGCCTGTAAAAATGGAGTGTACCTGCTCATGCAGAAATATATTATTATTATTATTATCAACGGCTTTTGGGTGGTGAAATAAATGTCAAAGGTATTTGGAGCTCATTTTTGCTTTGACAATCTGACAATGGTCAGTCTTTCACCTGATAAACAGTGAAATTCGCTTACGCGAGTTTCCATTGTTACAAATAACCACGTCAAAGTGATTCAACATTCACCCAGATAGTGAAGAAAAACCACATTAAACTAAAACAAGAGCAAACATTACAAAAACTGACGTTAATAGCTGATAAAAAACGATATCCAAAATACTCGATAACATGTAGTATGTGCGTGAGGACCCATAAATTACCATTCTTACTGTCGCCCGTTGTAAACCTTTTAATATGATTCTAGCTTCCCTCCTTCTAATGAACATTTTGTCCGCTCGAAAACCTAACTCCTACGTTCTGTGTTCAAGGACGCATAGACCATCAGAAGCTTGCTAATGATTGTACAGTTTGTATTGATTGACGCATCATTGTTCAAACTAACAACTTATTATTTTGTCATAGATAATGTTTACTAAACGTGTATCACGCACTGCGAAAAACCTTGTTGTTTTTCAGTACTATGTATTTATCGTATTTATTCTGCTGGTTCAACCAATAAAATATGGCATTTTATAACTGGTACAGTTATTTTTTGGGCGATTTGACTAACCATTTAGCTATTTGGCTGATATTTATCTTATTATCCAACTTATTCCGTGATCAATGAGAAACAAGAAGGTAGATGACAACAAAGAAGATGCCAATAGTAAAAATGAGTGTTAAGAATAAACCAACATTTATACTGAGCACATGAAATCACGATCGCTTTAGGTATTGGGGACATGCAGTTACCTTTGTATAACACAAAATCATCGCACAGGAAGATCGCCAACTGTCCGAAATAAAATTGGTCAGATCCAGGAACGCAGAATTGTTAAAACATCACATACAATCCAAATACCAATAAACTGTCCAATTAAATACTGCACATTAATTAATACTCAATAAGCCTTAAATTTTGTTCTCATTTCTAAGATCTTTATCACACTTCTCTGGAGAAGCAATACAATTTGTGTCAGGTCCTGTAGCAACACAAGTCTGGATGCCATTCCCCACTGTAAAACAAAAAGTTGGTTATTTAAACTAATTCAAACCTGATTCTGGAAGCAGGTTGAATACTGTTCTGAACACAATATGCTGGCTAGCAACCAAATTTTTTCGCCTCAAATCAAATCTCAAACTCCTATCAAGAATCATTTCTACTCCTAAACTGTGTATTTATGCAATTAAATCTGCATTTGCTAAGTCTTTCATAACACACTTTAAGGTTCTATTGCCAGTTTACAACAGTTCTTAGATAACGGAGGTGAGAGATAACTACAAAATAAGAGGATGTAAAAAAGAAAGATCGAACATACCGAAAATCAGCAAAAAGTGATTGGTATTTACTGGAATAAAAACGAGGGACGGATTATCAGATATCAAAAATTGAACAGGATCACATACGGCTAGCATTTTGGTCGTTTATTTGCAGAAGTTGTTGAAGCAAACATGTCGAACGTTTGAAACTGTTGGGTAATTTTTTTGGCTGTATAAAATACATTCAAAAGTAACCTAAGTACTGTTATGTGAAAGTAAACGACATGAAGTACAGTCACTATTAATTAGTTTGTCCTGAACTCAACTTCATATAGCCGGTTATTCACAGTAAGGGACATTAAAATATCTTGGTGAGGGATTCGGCCCAATATAACAGTTGTTTCACTCTTCTAAACTCTGTGAATAACTTAAGAACATAGGTCGGATCTCAAGAAAACAATTTTCATGATCTTAGTGGTCGGTTTTTGAAATATCTGCTGAAGTGTCTCTTCTAGTTTTGATGTACATGCATATCGAGACAGCTAGACTGGTGGCCACAGTGCGACATGGTCGATAGCATTCGATCTGCACTAATAAGGACTAAACACGCATGGCATTGATCACCACCTGGTGACCAATCGCTTACTTGTGTTCATCATTTGCCGCCTTAGAGATTGAAGGCTAGGCAGCTTTCTCTGTTTGCCTCATGGGATCCAACATTGAATTTCGTGTATCATGAAATTGATAGTTCGTTTTTAAGTGGTAACACTTGTAAGCAGTTATAATCATATAAAGAGCGGAATAAACAACACAATAACTGAAGTAATTGAATATAGGTCGAAACTTATTGATCTTTTCAAGTGCCTATTCATAGAAGCGGTTACCCTGACATTATTCATATAGACAGCAACCAAATTACTACTTAAGTACACTTCATACTTTTGAATATGCTCGATATTTTAAAAAAGAGGGTCCCAAGAATACGAAAATCCCATAGTATTTGACGATGTCTTTGTCCGTAACACCTTTGTACTCGTAGGATACCAACTCAACCAAATGAGAAGTCGGAAATGAAGAGGTTTGAATACATATCAGCATAAAAGGTTAAAGACTTCGGAATTATGCATTCCGAAGATTTGTTTACTGCTACAAATATGCCTGATGGTATGTTTCGGAGGTTGCTGGAGTGTAGAGATGCGTTCGGTCTACGCTAGCAAGTTATTACAAGGGACGGGTAGCATGGCATACAAACTCGTGATCTGGTGAGGATAAGTGACCATGCACCTGCAGCTAGGATGTGTCTAGTAAAAATAATGAAATCAGCACCAACGTTTGAGACGTACACAATTATTTAGTTTGACGTTTTTATTTGCCGATGCGAATTTATGAAAGATAAATGAAAGGTTATGTAAGATGCTTACGGAGTACTAATTTATTCTATTACTTAGCAGTGAATAAGAACACCAGGAGTAGTTCTGCAACTTTTTAGAATTGATGCTTACCCTGTTTGTTTTGCTGTCCACACCCTGGCTAAAGGAACTTTGTCATGGATTCTCGCCAAATCTCGATTGCCTATCCTGTACTACTCATCCTCCAAAACAGCTACTCAGCTTAAATCGTGTAATACTTGACGTACAGATAATCTTCCATGTGAACCTTCAAACCCACTCATTCCCTACTTCTTGTTTGTACGGGTTTGAGGTTCTCAGTTATGCAGCAGTTACAGACAACAGCGCTGTCAAGTGCAGAATTTATTCGGCAGTTCCAATCTTCTATAACCACTTAGCTTCCTTATCCCATTGTGACATGATTATCCACAGGAAAATTGGAAAAATATCCCTTTTCAGCTCCTGATGCGTCTGGACAACTCTTTTCGAGCGGGAAGTTTAGTTTTGACGTGATTTGCATTTCCTAAACTTTTGCTGTGTTCCTACGCAACAAAAGTACCATTTCCGATCTAAGGAATGTATTCTGAGCTATACGTCCGGTAGATTACTTTTTCTGAGTTTTACCCAACTTATTAGTTAGCTGTTTTTTTCGCCTCGGCTTACTACTCGATTTTCTTTCAGTTTCTCACGTAAAGGCTAAATTCAGTTTATCGTAACCCGTTTCCATCCATTTTTGCCCGTTTTTAGTATACTACTTTCTTTTCCGGTATTAGGCTTTTTCTAGCATCTATAAAACATTTTAAGTAAATATAGTCACGAAAAATTCATGCGAACGACCTGGTTGTCGTTTCTGTTACATCTGGCCTGCAATGTGACAGCCGCAAAGGTTGGTTCCATGGGGCGTGCAGAGATCTCACAGCTACTGCTTACAACAGACTCAGTAAGTCGGATCATAGGTGGGTATGTGTCACGTGCAACTCGTATGCTGAAGGTTTGTTGAGTAACGTCATTGTCCTTTTGACAGGTCCGCGGAATAAGTTATCAGCAGACTCGAGAAAAGACAGCCATAAAACGAGTAGACAAACAAGGACTCACAATGAAACCAAGGCGTGGGATCTCGACAGCACCACTATCGATGGAGCATGTAATGATACCAGTGATGACATGTCGAAACCCAGCACCATCATAACGTCAACGGTAATAGACTCCCTCATCGGACTTGGGTCTGCCAGCACAGGGTTCCTAAATGCAACAGTGGTTCCCAAAATCTCTGTGATTGGACCCCGTTTCCAAGGTTATAAAGGACCAGGTGTCACCCTTTAAGAAGCTGAACGCCCTAAGAATTGTAGGGAAATCAATTGATGGTTTGGAGGCAAAGTCTACCCTCAAGAATATCCGTCCAGTCTAGGAATCAGAAGCGCGCTTCTGCCTCCAAACAACATGGTCCTCAACCTGAACGTACCCAAAAACCTGGGAAGAAAATAAGGGTTCACAGTGATTTTCTCATAATCATGAACCTTAAAGGCAACTCTGACCTTCCCCTCAGTTTGCAAAACAAGCATGACAGGAGAGAGTTAAACTAGAAGCTTGAACTTCCTAGAATTGAGACTTTGACGGTCAAATAGCTCACTTTGAGAAAGGACTAAACATCAAAATCACCCGAGGCTACTACGTGTAACATTCGTTGATGCTGCCGAGTAGAGGATATCCTACTAGCTAGTCACCTACTGAAACCAGATGGGAACGTAAGAATACTGCCTGATATACCGTATTCTGAGCACAATCTCATCCGGAACATCCCTAAGGAATCTCGCAAGAAGTTTTTCCGCGGAAGAAATATCATTGTGCAAGGTTTACCGGAAAACATGGACCCTTGTCACACGAACCCTGATATTGGGGAATGAAAATTCATCAAACTATCCTTGAAGCTTAAAACATACTGACTTAACAAGTGACGAGACTAGCCAAGATTGACATCCCTTCAACAATAGGCTCTGGGGATTCAAACGGTTGAATGCGTCAGTTTTATGGGACTATCTAAAACAGTTGGGTTGGGTTGTTCACCCTCAATCTGATGTGGACGCTCATTAGGATTTATTACTGCACACGCTCTTATGTGCTAAAAAGCATTTTCTTCTGATGGTCCGTGAAATATACAAACAACCTACAGTCATCAAGAATCTCACTCTTCGTTTGCTAAACTGCAAAAGACACTGTTGGACAGAATACAAACGAACTGATAACAAACGCGCGTACAGGCAATACAAACATATAAGGAACATCTGCACAAAGGTGATAAGAGAAGACAGGCTTCAATACCAAATAAAACTTATCGATAAATTTGTCTTCAATCAGAAAAACTTATTCCATTATGCAGCAACAAGACTCGCGGATATTTCAACCGACCCACATTAACTATACTAATAAGAGGTTCATCTGCAACTGCACAGCACTTTCCGAAGTGAACGTGAGCGCTGACTTGGTGTACCAGAAACTGCAATACCTGAGAAAAGATACTTCTCCTGGCCCGGATATGGTTCATTCTGCTATACTGAGGGAACCAACTTCAATCCTGACAACACCGCCTAGTGTGATGTTCTCACACTCGTTAAGCCGAGGCAAACTCCAAAATTTGGAAGCTGGCTTACATCACACTAAAAGAGGTCGACGCAGTGAACCTTCAAGCTACTGACCAGAGTCCCTTCTATTTATACCATCGCATATCAATGCGACGGTATGCACGACTATTTATTATCCTTAAACTTGTTTTCACCAAAACAGCACGGTTTCAGGAAAGGTCATTCTTGCATTTTGATGGAGTTTTGTTCTCTGAGCTGGATGATTTGGTCGTGGAACTTTAATCGTTCTTCTGAACGACACCATCAGCAAAAACTTCAGATAGAAGTGAAGTGTTCGAATTTCTCCATATGCGTTTCACAGCTTGTTCTGTGCACCTCGATGTTGATTGTTTCTTATTGACCTTAAATTTGTCATTGCTTACTTTTTTGTCTTGGTTTTGTCTCCTATTGGTTTGATTCTTGTTCCTATATGTGTGCATAAGTTTCCTGATTGGTTGATAAATCGGATCGAATTCATTATGTTTGTTGATTGCTGATTGACCTGAGTGCCAGGCTTCTAAAAATTCTCTTGTGTTTTTAGAATTTCTTCTGTCCACGATTTCCACATTTTTCCAATCGAATGTGTGTCCGCAGTTGTCCACGTGTATTGATATAAGTGAGGAGATATCATGCCGTTCGACTGCTAGTTGATGTTCATGTATGCGCATGTGAAGGGGGCGTTTGCTTTGTCTGATGTAGTGTTTGTTGCTGTTGACACAATTTATTTTGTAGATGATGTTCGATTTATCTTCTTTTGTTATTTCATCCTTTGGTTTGCATAGGATTGACTGTAGTGATTTTGTTGGTTTGTGTGCCACACCTATCCCGAAAGTTTTTAGCAGTCTTGTTGCGGTTTCTGATATCCCATTTATGTATGATAGGGTGATCCGTTTGTTGATTTCTGTGCTTAATTTGTGCTCTGATGCTGCATGTGGTTGGTATTTTTTGATGAAGTTGATTAGGTAGCCATTCTTTTGAAATACTTCCTTCAGGTATTTCTCTTCCTTTCTTCGTGCTGCCAGTGTGCTGCAGTGTGTCCTCGCCCACTTAAACAAAGTTTGTACGCAGTTAATTTTATGTGCTATTGGGTTGCTGTTATTGTAATTCAGAATTTGGTCTGTGTGGGTCTGTTTCCTATATACTTGAGTTTCTAGTTTTCCTGTGTCAGTTCTAGTGATTAATATATCCAAGAATGGTAGTTTGTTGTTTGCCTCCTGTTCCATTGTGAACTTGATGTCATCGAAGACGTTGTTGATCAGTTTGTAAGTGTTTTATAGCTCATTCTTTTTGACGATAACGAATGTGTCGTCTCCGAAGCGAATCCACATTTTTGGCTTGATCACTGGTAATATCGCGGCTTCTAGTCATTGCATCATTGCTTCCGCGATCAGTCTTGATATTGGTGACCCCATTGGTGTCCCTTTCGTTTGTATGTAGATTTTGTTGTTGAATTGAAAATATCTTGTTAGGCATAAGTCGATGAGTTCTAGTAGACTTTGACTTTGAAGCTTTGTGTACTTGGTGAGATTTGTGTCGTTGGCGAGGAGCAGGGATATAGTTTCTTTTGCTAACCTTGGTTCAATTGAGGTGAATAATGTTGTTACATCGAAGGATACCATCGGTTCGTCGTTGTTGATTTGAATGTCCTTAATTCGGTCCAGGAATTGTGAAGAGGATTTGATGGAGTGGTTGGATGAATCGACTGAATGTTTCAGTATTCGTGAAATTTCTTTTGATAAATTGTATGTTGGCGTTTTGGGCAGTGCTACAATTGGACGTAGTGGAATGTTGATACCTTGACATGGTGGTTGGGCTTGCCTATCGTGATGAAGCAACTGAGCTATACTGGCTGGAACAACCGTTCTTCAAGGTCCTACCATCCCAGACAGGTCGGTTGAAGAGCAGTAAGACTAAAAGCAACAAATCCAAGGTCCGAAGGCGAAGTCGTACTGTTGACTGTACAGAGGTGTGAGAGCAGTAAGGTGTTTCCTTCATACAACCAGCATGACAGCGATGCTGCCTTCCCACAAGGAGGAGTACCGTGGGGTAAGAAAAGGTCGACCCTAAAAATGCACACCTCGCCTTATCCCGCGAGTATCCGTCTCCGGCGGTAAGGTCTCAACAATTACGGAGCTAACACAAAAATTACTCATAAGAAAGTCGTGTGTGACCGACCTCAAGCAGCTGTACTTGGGCTCTGCGGTCACGCTCTCAGGTCACTAAGACCACCTCTAATCCAATTTCCTTTTCAGGTACCTCCTCCAGTATTTTCGGTCTGCCGTAGAATCGGGAGAGTACTGGTCCATTCGATTTCATTCTCCATTGATCTTGTTTTGTTATTCCTCCTGCTTTGACTAGCTTGTTTATTGTCTTTGAAATTCTGTTGTCTAATTTTTTGACAGGATTTATATCTATCCGTTTGTATGTGTTCTTATCTTCAAGTAGTTGTTCGGCTTTTTGAGGTATTCCTCCTTGTTCACTCATTAGAGTATAAGCGTCTCAGTGTTGATCTTCTAATGGCTTACAGTATCTTTAACACTTTCCCTTAAACAATCTACTTAAGTTTAACTCCAACACAAACCTAAAGTGTAACATCCAGAAACTAGAGACGCAACACAGCAGAACGGACTGTAGACACAATTTCTACTACTTAAGAGTTGTCATATGCTGGAATTCGCTACCGGATGAGCTAGTCCAAGCGACTTTCTAGGAGCCCTTTAGGAGGAAACTTGATGTATTCTTAAGGACTAAGGATACTATCCATGATTTACCAATTTCTTTTTCCTCCGTTATCGTTCCTGCCTGAAGGTATTGATGATCCACTGCTACTAGACACGGAAGCCCGTTAAGTGAAAGCTTCTATTTCATCCACAACCGCTTGGACCATTTATTCTTAACAGTGAGAAGTCAGAATTCAAGAGGAATTCATTTGGGTTTGTATAGCACACTATTTTATGAGATAAAATATATATTGTTTTCATCACAAATTGAAGTCATGGGTCAATTTTATGAAGATGAATAACAGAATCGTAACACAAACGGTTTGTAATGAAAAAATCGACCGTTGTTGTTGGAATGCACTAATGCCTAGGTTAAATTCCTGTGTGGGCTTACCATTTTAAGTGAGTTCGGTTAAGCGGTGTAATTTCTTCTTATTCGTAGTCAGTTAAGTTTGAAGCTCCATTTGCAATGGCAGATTAGCTTCTTAAATGGCTAAGATGAAAAAAGCATCATTACGATCCACCGTTGGGAAATCAGTTATATAGCTTGTGCGATGTATCACAGACAGTAATATATACAATATTGATAATCATTTCCATTCATCTATAGATATCAAAATGATGCTTTCGTCGACGGACCAGTGTTAACCCACTTTTTATGCGCAACTGTGCTGTCGTTCCTTAACAGTTATACGTTTTTTTCATAGCAAACTTAGTTGTCCTAGCGAATTCGACATTAGCTTGACTGTTAGCGATCAAGAGCATTTATCTCAGGATAGTAAATGCTTTAATACTCGATTTCACCGCATCACAAGGGAGTTTTGTGGTTGTCTATGTATCGTTAAAATGTTATGAGGAGAAATGTGCAATTGTAGGGTTTTTCATAATTTCAGGCATCCATGGATTAATGGTTTTTGTGCTGACAGGTGTTTAAACAGTGCTTTATATGCTTTTATTACTCAACCAAAGTTTATTCCCACTATGCTTAGCTCAATGCACTCGTTATCTTATCACTCTAAAGTAGGTCTGAAGTGCATCATGTCAATCTGTAAAATAAGTATGTATGTATGAATCGTTCGGCTCTACTCATCTACTACTTTTACTGAATTTGTTCACTTAGAGTAAGGGGAGAGGTAGCTCTTCTAAACTTTTGAGCTGTTAAAAGTTGAGCTACTTGTGAAGCCTAATTATATAAAATGGTATGTTCTTGAACTATTCAGTAAAAATTTCAGCTTTAGTGCAACTTAATTCATAGAAAGGCACTCACTTACTACTAAGTGAAAACAACCAGGTTCTAGTTTATCGCTGACCCGGTTCACTGAAACTTTTCCCGATCATTACATTTGCTCGTTACGCAGCGTATGCTAGTGCTCTTATAAAGCTAGCCAGTATGAATTTTGTGGATCAATGTGATGGATAATACCGACTATTATGCCAGCTAACGGTAGTCGTCAATCTGATTTTTATTAGTAGACATATTTATCGGAATAATTTTACCATTAGAAATCATTCTTGGCTGTTGTATCACTTCCAGTTGTCCTTGCTAGTTTAGACCTATCCAAAACCGTAGTCACTTCTTATTCATTCAGCTTATGTCTTGGCTCATATCATGGTTCCTGTCTCCCCAAATTGTATCAAGTTCACTTTTTATTGGCGAATCTTCGAATTACATGTCTTCATGAAGTAACTTTTTTCCTTCGTGACAGACTGCTTTTAAACTTATATGCCACCAACGAGAATATTATGATGGAGGATGTCCAGGAACATAAAAGGGAGCGCGGAGAGAAAGTTCACCGAAAAAAGAAGAGTCGACATTATGAGGTTACTGATCAAACTGCCAGTCGCTTCCTCAATCATTTTTCGGATAACAGATATGAAAATGATAACCAAGATAACGACTGTCATGACGCCAAGACCACTGAAGGTTATGCTGATTTTAGTGCTACCAGAAGACCTTACTCTTCAAGTCGAGTTGTTTATAGGGACAGTGTAGAGAAGACATACCCAAACGAAAAAGCAGAACGACTTAAGTCGAAGAAAAAATCACAGAGACATGAAAATGTGTTGAATATGGCTGGTATGGGACACAAATATTCTGTCGATCACTATCAAGAAAGTATCCATAGTTATGTTAGTGACAATGAAAATCAGTACAGAAGTCGCACAGGTTATCGAATTTCTCAAAATCAAGTACCATATCATCAAGATGAGGAAAGTGGAGTGCCTGGTTCTATTTGTTATGATGGCTCAGTACCATCTTCTCTTTCAGGCAGCATCCCCATTTCTAATGGTCGTTCTGAGGAACGTCGAGAATCTTCCATGGGTTTACCCACTAATCTACACTCTGAATCCTATTCGAGTTACGAACAACGCTTGCTAGATGATGGACATTCCAATGCATTTGTTGGGAGTGGACGGGAATTTTGGAATCCTGAATTCAGACAAGGCCAGCATGAACTTGTACCTCATCAAAATCTACCTGAGGTTTCGCCAACGAAAAACGTGTTATCAAAATTATTCGCTTCTTTTAGGCGACGCAAGCCGAAAGCTCATGTGTCACAAATTACCAAGCCGTCTGATAGTTCTACATCAGTTTGCGTTATTATGCTTGATGGTGAGGAGCTTGTTTTTCAGTTGAGTCGTGATGATATTGGTCAAGTTCTTTTCGATCAGGTGTGTCAGAACTTAGATCTTTATGAAGCTGACTACTTTGGACTGACGTTCGTCAGTAACAAAATACGTACATGGGTGAGTTTTTTAGTAATTATATTTCATCTTCATACTCTGGATACCATTGTATTAATAAATAACCAATCTTTGTAAAATTTGTAAACACGACCTCAAGTGTTCACAACAAATGTTAATCAGTATTAGTATTTTATAACAGTCAAGCCCGCAAATTACCCCTAGTGGATTATTTGGTTAGGTGATTTGTTTGTAGTGCCAAATAATATTCCTTCATTTGCTGTATCAAAACCGTTTTATAACCATTTTTGGTATCAGTAATGATATCATAAGATACCTGTAACTATGCTTTCATTTCACAATTCTTTAAGTCACATTTTTGTTATATAAAATACCATATTAAGTGCTACTATGCCGATATTGTATTCATTTGTGTAGGCACGATCATCTATAACCGAAATCCGAGGTCTGTTTTCCATTATCAATCTGGTTTATCTATTAGAAAACTGAGTCGTTTAGGTGGCCGATGGGGACTCGTTGGTCGCAGGACAGATAACGGGGAACGTCTACTGCAACTATGCACAGACCACAACCTGTTTCTGGCTAGCACTAACTTTCGGCACAGTTATCGCCGATGTGCCACCTGGCGTCCCCATTCTGCATCTCAAGCCTGGACTCAGATTGATCACATCGCGATCAGCTACCGCTGGCGCGGTTGTGTACAAGACTGCCGCTCCTTTTGGAGTACCTATCTGGAATCTGATCATGCTCTGGTTTGCGCCAATCTTACCTTACTTTTCAGTGGACAACGAAGTGACCGCCACCAAAGGATTGATGTTAGCAAGCTGGCTGCAACTTCTGTTGCTAGTAAGTACCGAACCGAGCTAGCTTCTAGGCTAGCTACTATTCCACCGAAAAGTATAGATGAGCATTGGTTGCAATTGCATGACGCCATGAAAATGGCGGGTACAGTCTGTTGTGGGTTTGCGAAACGTCCCGCTTACAAGCACTGGGTTTCTTTTGGTTCCTTACAACTGATTGAAGCCCGTCGGTCTACTCCGGGTGACCGTGAGTTTGACCACAGACGAAGGATGTTACGTACTGAAATCGGGCAAAGCTTGCGTAAGGACCGAGAAGCCTGGTGGTCGGAGCGTGCCAGTGAGTTGGGAGCAGCAGCTGCATCTGGTAATTACCGGAAGCTCTTCCAACTCATCCGAGCCACTGGCAGCAAGAAGTTTGGTGTGAGCGAAATAATCTGCGGGGATGACGGAACGCCAATCACTAACATCCATCGACGTCTTGGACGATGGGCAGAATTCTTTGAAGGGCAGTTCAACTGGCCTGCTGCTCCGGCAACATCGGTCAGACTGTCCTGCCCTCCATGGCCGGTGACGACTGATCCACCAAATGAGGCGGAAGTCCGCAAGGAACTCCAACTCTTGAAACGTTACAAATCACTGGGCCCAGATGACTTACCTCCGGCTCTTTTTAAAGATGGTGGTGACTTTCTGACTAAGGGACTGACGACGTTGTTTACAAAGATCTGGGAACTAGAGAGTGTACCAACGTCATGGAATGAGTCGATAGTTGTCCCTATCTTTAAAAAGGGTTCATGTCGTTTGTGTAACTACTATCGGGGGATAAGTCTACTTCCGATTGCGTCCAAGCTATTGGCTTCCGTCATACTTCGTAGGTTGTTCAGAACCCGAGAAGGATTGACTCGCGAGGAGCAGGCTGGGTTTCGTTCTGGTCGAGGATGTATTGATCATATCTTCACCCTCCGCCAAGTGTTAGAACACCGCCATACTTATCAAAGGCCAACAATCGTAGTGTTTCTTGATATCAGGGCTGCCTTCGATTCGTTGGACAGAACTGTTCTCTGGGATTGTCTATTGAAGAAGGGTGTGCCTGGGAAGTTTATTAACATCCTAAAAGCTTTATACACAAACACCTCAGGCAGAGTGAGGGCATACAATCACCTTTCTCCACTATTCCATTCGAGCAGTGGGGTTAGGCAGGGTTGCCCAATCTCACCATTCCTCTTCAACTTTGCCATCGATGACATTCTGGAAACAACTCTGATGGATGTAAGTAATGGTGGTGTGGATCTGTTGCCTGGAGAAAGACTTCTCGACCTTGAGTATGCGGATGATATTGTCTTACTGTGCGAGAATGCCCAAGCCATGCAATCCGCACTTAATCAGTTGGCAATCAGTGTCCGTAGGTATGGTATGTGCTTTGCACCTTCGAAGTGCAAAGTTCTTCTACAAGACTGGCAGGATTCTAATCCTGTACTCACTCTGGATGGTGAGCAGATTGAAGTAGTCGAGAAGTTCGTGTATCTAGGTAGCTGCATAAGTGCTGGTGGTGGTGTGAGTGATGAGATCAATGCACGTATAGTGAAAGCCAGAGCGACTTATGCCAATCTGGGCCATCTTTGGCGCCTTCGTGATGTTAGTCTGGCTGTAAAAGGTCGGATCTACAACGCGACGGTGAGGGCAGTTTTGCTCTATGGTTGTGAAACCTGGCCTCTCCGAGTTGAGGATGTTAGACGACTCTCTGTGTTCGATCATCGCTGTCTCCGAAGGATTCCTGGCATCCAGTGGCAACACCATGTCAGTAATGCAGAGGTTCGGCATCGAGTGTTCGGTCACAGAGACGATAATGAAATTGGTGTCACCATCTTGAAACACCGACTTCGGTGGCTTGGACATGTTCTACGAATGTCGTCCCAGAGAATTCCACGTCGTGCATTATTTGCCGACTGGTGGTCAGTATATGACATGGTGTCGTGGTATGTAAGAAAGCTGCAAAGGGCTAGCCTCTGTTGGTCCTTCACGACTCCCTGGTTGGGGTCCGAGAGACGGTGTAACGCAGTGGCTAGAGACGTTATCAGATATGGCTAAGAATAGAAGCCAGTGGCAATCGTGCTGTAACCTCTTACTTTCTCCATAAAAAGTGGTTGTATCTTCCTTAACTGAAAGATCTCTTCTGATTGTACCTTTCTGTTTCCCCCACCATTGTTCTCTCTCTCTCCCTTTCTTTTTATAATTCCCCACGTTCATTACTTTTTTTTTCTTCTTTTTTTTCTCTTTTCTCCTTCTCTTCAAATTATCATTGTTTTGTGTGGCGCATATATATTTGGTGCCCCTCTGTACCAATATTTATGTGTTCAAATAAATAAATAATAAATTAGAAAACTGATAAGACCTATAGCTAGTGTTCAAACTAGATAAACGAAATTGATTTGATCACTTTTGCGTCGAAATGCTTAGAAGTATTATGAATAACTAGCGTGGTATATATATTTCCCTTCTTTTTTCAGTTTTGGCTGGATTTACAAACCAAGATTGGAAAACAGTTGCGAGGTAAGTTGTATTCTAGTAATCTCTTACACATTAGTCGCTAGTTAATTTCATTCCGAAAAGCTTTAAATCGTATTTTCTAATGGATACAGCTTTAATAGAGACTATCATCGAAAACTTCACCGCATTTTTAAACTTTTTCACTTCATAAGAAACTGTATGTTGCAGTTTTAAGTTTTGGATGATGTTATGTAGGTTGGCTTTGTACAAACTAATTACCTGAATCTCAAATATTACTCTATCGTTCGTTATTTGATGATCAATTGTTTGTTGCCTTTATGCTCATTTATTTTTAAGTAAACAGAATATACCAATTGAGGTATGAAATAAGAAAGATTGGTTCAGCGAAGAGTTCTCTTTTCGTCGAATTCATTTTCAAAGACGTACAATCGTAAATATATATACTCTTTTTTCAGGATAATAATAATCACAATAATAATGATAATAAAATTCCGTTAAACATGTTAACAATGAGGTAGGATAAACAAAGGTTTCAAAACATTTTTTTATCACGGAAACTAACAATAGTTTATTGTTAAGGACTTGAATATCAGTCGTGAAGATAAATAGGAAATTATAATTAAGAAGGGATGGCTTAGCATAGTAGGACAAAATGTTAAAATTAAGATGAAATGTAATCAGGAGGATCCCAGAAACAGAAATAAACCAGTTGGGGGGGGGGTAAAATGTCTATGGAGAAGATAGAAGAGGAAGTAGATGACTGTAAAGGAAGAAAAGTACGAGGAAGGAAGATAATTATGAGACATTAAGACCATGGTAAAAAAAAGTGGTTGTACCGTTTCCTTTCAGTTTTTCCAGATGGGTAGCCATTGCTTCGACAATGTTAAGATGCAATATCACAGCCTTTGGGAATCTCAGACTCAGAATCATCAAGGCATCCTTCAAAACGAAGAGGGAGGAAATCACACTGAATGTTATCCAACGCTATGTACCCACAAATGATGGCAATGAAGACGATAAAAATCGGTCTCATGAGAGGCTGCAATCAATCACAGCAAAGTGCTCAGGAAAGGACCTGACCGTCTTGATGGAAAACCTAAACGTCAAAGTCAGAATGGACAACATCGTGTATGGAGGTTAATGACAGATTTGCAATTTTATGTGCATTCAACAAAGTGGTTATATATGGCACTATATTCCCTCACAAACACATACACAAAGCTACATGGGTCTCACCGGGCCACACTACAGGGAATCAAATCGATCATATTTGCATCACTAAAGAATTCAGAAGGTCAATAGAAGAGGTGAGAACCAAGAGAAGAGCTGACATAGCTTCAGATCACCACCAACTGGTGGTTGCTAAGATAAATCTAAAGCTAAAGAAGCACTGGACAATTGGGTAAACTGCATTACAAAGGTTCATTACAAACTTTCTTCGAGACACTGACAAGCTCATCAAATTCAAGATAGCTTTCAGCGGCAAATTCCAAGCATTACAAGATCGACTCATAGAAGAAACTACTATGGAGGATAGTTGTGAAATGATCGAAGAAGCACTGACTTCAACATGTCAGGAGGTCCTGGGCCGAAAGAAGCATCATCACAAGGAATGGATCTCTATTGGAATCCTGGACAAGACTCAAGAAAGGAAGAACAGGAAGACAGCAACTGACAACTGCCGAACAAGAGCAGAGAAGGTCAAGGCACACGCCGAATACACAGAAACATACAAGCAAGTGAAGAGGAGCATTGGAGCTGACAAGCAGAAATGCTTGGAAGAGCCAGCAGCGACAGCAGGAATAGCTTCAAGAAAAGGGAATATGAAACAACTATGTGATATAACGAAGAAACTGTCAGGGAAATGTAGTAAACCGGAGAGACCAGTTAAGAACAAGGCAAGCCAATCACTGAGATTCAAGAACAGAGGAAAAAAGGGATAGAGAACGTTGAAGAACTATTGAATAGACCAGCTCAACTGAGCCCACCGGACATCGAAGAAGCACACACAAATCTTCTTATAGATGCTATTTCACCAACGATCGAAGAAATCAGGATAGCCACCAGATAAATCAAAAGTGGTAAAGCAGTAGGACCTGACCATCTGAAGCACTGAAGTCAGACATAAAAGCAACTGCAAACATGCTCCACGTTCTGTTCAGGAAAATTTTGGAGGAGGAACGAATGCCGACAGACTAAAGAAAAGGATACCCTACCAAGATACCAAAGAAAGGAAATCTAAGCAAATGTGAAAACTACAGAGGCATCACACTACTGTAGTGAACGAGAACACATAACGGGACAACCGAATGTATTCGAACACAAAATTACAGAACGTCATAGTAAAATCTAAGAACCATACTGTAAATACTTCATTTGCAAAATGTCAATTAATCTTCTCAGGCTTCATTGCTCTTTCGTTTCCACACCAATCATTCTTTGTTCTCGTTCTCTTTTCTTTGATCTTCTGTTCCATGCATTTCACTTTCGACTGATGACATACTACTTATATCTGTTGACATCAGTAGCACACACCACACTACTATCGGTTTTCAACAGTGTTCTTGAACCTGACGAAAAATTCAGTAGACGCCCAACTTCGAGATCAACAGATCGAATTACGTAAGGACCGGTCGTGTACAGATCAAATCGCGACAATACGGATCGTCGTTGAACAATCAATTGTATTGAGTTCACCACTTTACATCAACTTCCTCGACTATGAGAAAGCGTTTGACAGTGTGGATAGAAGAATCTTGTGGAACCTTCTTCGACACTATGGTTTACCTGAGATCGTCAATATCATACGGAATTCATATGACGGACTGCATTGCAGAGTCATGCATGGAGAACAGTAGACAGACGCATTCCAAGTAAGGACCAGAGTTCGACAAAGCTGCTTACTCTGATCCTTTCTCTTCCTTTTGGTGGTTGACTGGATTATGAAGACTTTCACAACTCAAGGGAAGCACGAAATACAATCGGCGTCTTGGATGCAACTAGACGATTTGGACTTCACAAATGACCTTGCTCTTCTATCCCATACACAGCCAGTGTAACAGTAGCCTCTGCAGCACTAGGCCTCAACATACACAAGGGAAAAAGCAAGATCCTCAAATACAATACGAAGAACACCAATTTAATTGCACTTGATGGAGAAACTGTGGAAGAGGTGGAAACTTTCACATACGTGATCAGCATCATCGATGGACCTTGTGGATCTGATTCAGACGTAAGGGAAAGGATTAACAAAGCAGGGGCATCATTCCTACAGTTGAAGAACATATAGAACTCAAAATAACTGTCAACCAACATCAAAGTCAGAATTTTCAATACGAGGCAGACATCAAAGGCATGGATAGCAAGTGAAAACTACTGGGAAGAATTGCCCAGAGCCGAGTTGGTTAGAGAATCCTGTTGGGCGGCCTATGCTTCTCCACTAGGGGTAACAGGCGTAAATAAGTTAGTAAGCCACAAATAAAACTTTCACATTTTATAATTTTTGGAAAGCATTCGTTTGGCTCATACCATGTGATACGTTTTGAATCAATAAAAGACAACCATTTTACTCGTTTTCTAACCGAGGTTAGAAACTGATTTAGAAATATTTAATTATTGCTACTCAGAAGTACGATTGTATTTTATGTGATGGTAAGGTAATATTTTCGGTTTGAATTGAGTTGTTTCCATTGAAATGTCACGTAATATCACGGTTATATGGCTTAACTATCATTCAACGGATAAAGGACCTAACTTACTGTCAGTCAGTCAGTCAGTCAGTCAGTCAGTCAGTCAGTCAGTCAGTCAGTCAGTCAGTCAGTCAGTCAGTCAGTCAGCTGCAACGTAGGACCAGGCACGTATATGCATCGGTCCAAGTTGCCATACCGCATTAGCACAACAAGATGAACACCGGATTCATAGGAGTAGTTAATTCAGTGGTGGTAATATATAGAAGAAAGATTGTGTATAAGGAGATAGTACAGGAAGATAGAATTAGTTCGTAGACAGATATGAAGCGATTTTAATCTCTTAATTTAAGGAAGACAGAGAGTGTATACACCGACGCCATTGTGATCGATTCTGAGCCATGTCACCAAGAGTCTCCAACCATTGGTTACGATAGTCACGCCGACCCCAACCAGGCAGTCTGAATCTCCCAACATGGCTCAGACCAGAAGTTGGTGACTTCAAGCACTGATGCCACGTTTTGGTTAAGCCGCACCTAACTTTCTTTCAATCATCCCTAACACCGGTTAGCATTGCGCGTTATGGTAATCGGTGTTCAGGCAACACGCAACACGTGGCCCAACCATCTCAGTCGATGAAGATTCATAACCTCATCAACTGATTTATCTTCATTCCCTAATACCTTGCGTCTAACCTCACTATTACTTACCCGGTGATCCCAGAAGATGCGAGCAATATTTCTAAGGCACCTGTGGTCAAATACTAGTAACTTACGAATATCTTCCACTCTTAAAGGCCATGCTTCGCAGCCGTATAGAAGGACGGAACGAACTGCCGCGCAGTATACTCGGCCCTTAATTGATAGACGGATATCTCGCCTTCGCCATAGGTGACGTAACTTGGTAAAGGCCGAACAAGCTTTTCGAATCCGTGCTGAGATTTCGTCAGACACCAACCCATTTGGGCTGATCAGACTTCCAAGATAAGTGAAGTTGTCAACGCGTTCGACTACTTCACTCCCTATCCTTAGTTCAGGTGTTGACGCAGAACAGTCCTGAAGCAACAACTTGTATTTAGAGGGAGAGAAGTGCATCCCAAACATTCTGGCATTGTTGCTCAGTGCTACCAAAAGACTCTGCATTTCATCAGCGTCTCCACCAAACAGGACTATGTCATCTGCGTATTCTAAGTCAATAAGTGGACCTTCTGGTAGGAGATCAATACCCGAGAATTCAGTCGATGAGAGCGTTATTTCCATCAGGATGTCTATGATAAAGTTAAACAAAAAAGGAGAAAGTGGACAGCCTTGACGGACGCCACTTGAGGTTGCAAAAGCAGATGACAGTTCGCCATAGGCTCTGACCCGACTAGTAGTGTTCGAGTAAAGAGCCTTCACAAGGTTTATGTACTTCTGAGGTACGCCTTTCAATGACTGTGTGATTTATCTAATTAATTTATGGGATACTGTTTTTATTTTTGTAGTTTAATATCTACATTTATACATCCTAATATTTTTTGCAATTTTTTTTCATTAGATAACGAGCAACGGTTATTTTATTTTCAAGTTAAATTCTACCCTCCTGAGCCATCCTTGTTGCAAGAAGAGTTGACACGCTATCAGCTTACTTTACAAATTCGACAAGATATTTACACTGGGAAACTTCCTTGTTCGTGGGTTACACAAGCATTATTAGGTTCATTTATGGTACAGGCAGAATTAGGCGATTTCGATCCGGATAAACATATTGGGTTGGATTATTTAAATGAATTTGAGTTTGTACCATCACCTACACCCCAATTGTTGAAAAAAATTGTGGAATTGCATAAAACACATACGTGAGTAGTTTTTCTTGTCTAGAAAAATATGTAAATTCATATTTGATTTCTTTGGTCATGACAAGTATTCATAATCTAAATCACTCAGTCACCTGGTGATGATGATGACATCGCTGAGCTGTCGCCCAAGATTGTGAGCTATTTAAACTGAACGCTGCTATCACTCAGGTGTTACTGCATTCTTATTATTCCTTACCTTAAATGAATTTGCCTCAATTTCTTGCCGTTAAACTTAACTGTCTGAACAAATAATACTGGTTTATTTTAATTTGTTTGGGTTTAAGTTTTTATGTATGTAAATAGTGACCAAGGGAATATAGTAGAGAAACCTTTAGGTGTTTACGTTACTACAGTTTTACTAACGTACAGTGTTTAAAATGATCGTTTCAACAGTTTATTTTGTATAAGAAGTGACTACTTGTATCCATATAATGTCTTGGAACCCACGACTAGCATACATGATTACTTATCGTTATATGATCCTCGTGGGACGTAAGTAACATTATTTTAAATCTTATGATTGCCTTTGGAGCCATTCAGCTTGGTTATGAACCACGGGAACTATAACGTTTCAAAAAGTTTAGTTTGCTAGTGAAGGTGTTCCTTATTTTGACATTTAAGTGATTGGATTTTATTAAAACTCTCCGTATCTAGAAGAAACTTGGTTTGTTTTCAAACTACTGAGATTGCACAACTAAATATCGAAATTTACTGATCAAAGATTTCTTGTTTCCAGCTTAAGTACTACAGGTAACGGTGATCTCAATTAGAAATCTCAAGCTGAAACATTGATCTTTGTTTCCACTTAATTCAATTCCTTGCCGTTATATTCAGTCAGTCAGTCAGTAACAACGTGGAACTTCGTACGTACGTACATCAGTTCGAGTTGCCATACCACATTAGCACAGAGATTCAGTTATCGATTCAAATCCCATAGTGGTAGAGGTACTGAAAGCATAAGTAGAGATAGGGCACATTAAGGTTTGATGATGTTATTAAAGGAGTATAGTCCAGTGGAATAAATTGGGAAAGAAAATAAAGGACATGGGGAATTCAGAATATTAGAGTTTGAGAGAACACAAAGAGTGGATGCACCTGCGCCATTGCAAACGATTTTGAGCCATGTCATTCAAGGTCTCTAACCATCGGTTGCTATCGTCTCGCGGTCCCCAACCAGGTAGTCTACACCTACCAACATGACTCAGTCCACTTGTCAGTGACTTCATGGATTTGTGCCATGTTTTGGTCTGGCCGCCCCTAGCTTTCTTCCAACCTACTCCTACACCATAAAACATAGCACGTCGGGGCAGTCGGTGGTCGGGCATGCGCAACACATGTCCCAGCCATCTCAAATGATTGAGTTTCACTACTTCCTCAATTGATTTTCCATCCTTACCTAGTACCCGTTTCCTAACAACTGAGTTACTTATTCGGTGGTCCCAGGATATACGAGCAATGTTTCGAAGACATCTATGGTCAAATACTAGTAACCTACGAATATCCTCTACTCTTACCGGCCATGTTTCACTGCCATAAAGTAGGACGGAACGAACTGCTGCGCAGTAAACACGTCCTTTGGTTGATAGACGGATATCTCGCCTACGCCACAAATGACGCAAGTTGGCAAAAGCTAGTCGAGCCTTTTGTATCCGTGCTGAGATTTCGTCACACACCAAACCACAAGGGCTGATGAGACTTCCAAGATAAGTGAAGCGGTTGACACGCTCAACTACTTCACTCCCTATCACTAGTTCGGGTGTCGACGTAACCCAATCCTGAAGTAACATTTTGCATTTCGAGGGAGAGAATCGCATGCCGAACAGGCTTGCATTGTTGCTTAGAGTGGTCAGCAGACTCTGCATTCTGTTAGCGTCTTCACTAAATAGAACTATGTCATCGGCATATTCTAAGTCAACAAGTGGATCTCCCGGTAGAAGTTCAACTCCTGGAAATTTAGATGAGAAAAGCGTTATTTCTAAAAGCACGTCAACAACAAAGTTAAACAAGAATGGAGAGAGTGGACAGCCCTGACGAACACCACTTGAGGTAATCAATTCTGATGACAGTTCACCATAAGCTCTCACTCGACCAGTTGTGTTCGAGTAGAGAGCCTTTATAAGGTTGACGTACTTCTTTGGTACTCCCTTCAGTGACAAACATTGCCATAGAACCTTACGATCAACAGAGTCAAATGCCGCCTTAAGGTCGAGAAATACTACCATTGTGGGGTGTCTGAATGTGTATCTATGTTCTAGGACCTGACGTAATGTGAATATTTGATCAATAAAACCACGTCCAGGTCGAAAACCAGCCTGGTTTTCTCTAGTCTGCTCTTCACGAGCTTTGGTTAGACGTCGAAGTATTATTGAAGCTAATATTTTAGACACTATATTAGTCAAACTAATTCCTCTGTGATTGTCACAGGAGGACTTTTGTCCTTTCTTATAGACTGGCACAATCAGTGATTGAGACCAGTCAGATGGGATTACGTCCAGTTCCCAGATTCTACCTAAGACCTCAGTCAATCTCGCTGCTAATACTGGACCGCCATCCTTAAAAATCTCAGGGGTAAACCTGTCAGGGCCTGCTGCTCTCCCACGCTTCAGATTTCCTATAGCTTTTTCAACTTCGTAAAGAGTCGGAGGACTTACATCAACTTGTCATTCAGGTCGGCTGGAGATCGTGGGAAACCGAAGTGTGGCTGAAGGCCAGTTGAACTGATCCCTAAATTATTCTGCCCATCGATCCAATCTCCTGGATTGAGAATGAATAATATGTCCATCTTTCTCTGCGATTGTTTCGCTAACAGTTGGGTTCCTAATACCGGTTTCCTTAACAAGTCTGAACAATTGCCTGCTGTTACCTATTGCCGCTGCCTTTTCCATCTCTCTTGCTTTCGCTACCCACCACTGTTCACGATCTTTGCGTAGGCTTCTAGTCAGCTTACGCTTAAGCTGACTCCGCTCTTCGTTATGTTCAGAGCCAGATGGAATGAGTTTTCGAGCATCTATCAGTGCGGTAGATGCTGCTGAGATCCAGTGTTTCTCCCTAACCTTATGGTTTACCGTACTTGCAGACATCACTGCTGTTTCTACAGCTTTTCGGATGTCATTCCATGCTGCCTCGGGGTGGGTATCACTTACATGGCTGCCTAACTGTTTTTCTAGATGTTCCTGAAATATACTCTTAGCTTGACTATCATTAAGTAGGACCCTAAGGGGTTTCCTTGCAGCATGTTTCCTACGTCCAGTAAGACGTAGACAGATACGCGCTCGCACTAGAGCATGATCTGAGTCTAAGCATGTGCTCCAGAATGAGCGACAGTCTTCTATCGAGCCCCTCCATCGGTGGCTGATAGCGATGTGATCTATTTGGGTCCAGCGTTGAAACGAATTAGGGGGCTGCCATGTTAAAAGATGTTTTTCCTTATGCTTAAAGTTAGTGTTTGCAAGAAACAGGCGGTTATATGAGCATAGCTGCAACAGGTGGTCGCCGTTATCTGTTCTTTGAGCCACGGCACCATAAGTGTCTTTCCTTTTCGCTTAGTTTACCTACTTGAGCATTAAAGTCACTAGCCACTATTACTACATCTGAACGCCTAGCTTTTCGGAGAAGGTCGGAAAGCTTTCTGTAAAACGCATCTTTTACATCATCTGAGCTGCAGTCAGTGGGAGAGTAGGCAGAGACGACCAAGAGGCAACGACGAGTGTCCCTATCTTTTCGAGTCCTTACTGTTCCGTTTAGTCGGACAGCACACAAACGACTGTCTACTGGGATCCAGTCTAAGAGAGCTAGTTCTGCCCTAGGACTCAATGCTATACCTACGCCAGCGAGGCCACGGGATGCAGCATCAGGGCTTCCAGATACACGAAGCGTAAATCGAGTTGGTTCGTTACTTTGACATGGTGCAGTCAAATGAATGACACTACTAGGATCCTGTGTGCGCGTTTCGGAGACGCAGCACACATCGATGGAGCGAGATTCTAAAGTCTTAGCTAAGGAAGCCTGTTGTCCTATTTGGCTCAGTGTTCGGATGTTGAAAGCTCCTACGTGTAGTTTGGAGCGTGGTTTCAGGAGACCAGGAATAACATTCCGCGTACTCGAATCGTTTGCACTAGCGGGGCGAGGTGATAAAGGTACGTGGGAAGGGTTAGTCGTGGAGATAAGAGAGTTATTAGGAGGTGTAGGAAGGATTTGAATGTGACCAACTTGGTCTCGTGTGCTGTTACGGGTATGAGGGCTGATATCACTTCCCGGTTGCCCACACCGTGGAAGGGTATTTCTTGAGGGACCTGAAAAGGAAATCGGATTAGTGTTGGTCTTAGCGACCTGAGTGCGTGACCGCAGAGCCCAAGGGACAACTGCTTGAGGCCGGTCGCGCACGGCCTTTTTGTGGGAGGTTTTTTTAATGTGTTAGCTCCGTTCTTCAAAGGGCCTTACCGCCGGAGACGGAAATCCGTGGGGTAAGGTGAGGTGTGACATTTTTAGGGTCAACCTTTTCTAACCCCTTCCTTCCTTGTGAGAAGGCAGCATCGCTGCAGATGCTGGTTGTCCGAGGGAAACACCTTACTGCTGTCACACCTCTGTACAGTCAGCAGTACGACTTCGCTCTCAGACCTTGAGTTGCTGCTTTTAGTCTTACCGTTCTCCAATCGACCTGCCTGGCATGGTAGAACCTGCAGGAACTTGAGTTCCAGCCAATATAGCTCGGTTGGGTCATCACGATAGGCAAGCCCGACCACCACGTCAAGGTAGCAGCTACGGTCGGCCGTTATATTACGAGTTATGATGACCAAAAGTTTTCATTCATAGCTTTCATCAGTTTTATTGATTGATATTTGTGCTTGCAGTTTTTTATTTATCAACTGCGTCCGATGTACAGTTGTGTCGGATCCTACGTTGGTCGTAACTGACTGGAAGCTTTTAGGTTCCCAAAACAGCATCACTGTTTCAATTGTCAGCCACTGTTTAATGTATTCTAATTATTTGTGTTGAAAATTGCTAAATATTTCGAGTATATAAACATTCCTTTTTCAAGATCATTTCTTATCATAGTCTTCACTTTATATTTCTTCTATAGTAAAGTTTAAATCTAAGGTTATGATAAAAGTCGTTTTATCTTTTATTATTATTTCTCATGTCATTGAGTTTATTATTTTCATTAACATTTACTGAAATATTTTATCAAGTAAAGCTTAATGTAAACCATCATGTTTCTACATTGTCATTTTAATTAAACAACCCGCATTTCAATACTTATATGATTATTAAGTTATTATCGACAAATTTTTTACCTTAACAATTTTATTACATATTGAGTTATATACTGTGAATTGTATTTAATCTTCTGTAATTGATAATGATAAATGTTTAGTGCCTTATGGATGGTAACATATCCTTCTGGTAACTGAATGAATGAATAAAGCATTTGACTTTTGACCGTTTAGTGTGCTCTTCTCCGACTCTACTCCACTTCATTTTCAGATTGTACTAGTAAGCGTCATGCGCGAAAGATGTGACTGGATGCATAACTCTGTGCTTAATAAACAAATTATCTGAATAATGCTTCGGTTTTGGCACTCGGGGAATATTACGGCCCTCAAACAAGTGAATGATAATCGCTACTGGGAAAATTATTCTTGCTTCAACTCCCACTCAGACAAATCTTATTCACAATCATATGATAACATTCATTTTTATTTCTTTTATATTACGTCACTTAGGTATTCCCCCTTATTCTCATTTTGAGTATTTTATTTTTCAACTTATACAGCAGCTCGCGTATGGTGGAAATTCTGTCCTATCCAAACCACCTCAAGTCACTAATTGGTCGGAAGTTAAATGTTACCACTGACTACGAATATTGAATCAGTCTTTTTGAAACCACGTATACCATTTAAACTGCCTTCCTTCAACGTTCGCACACTGATGCAGATCAGATAATAGATAGGGTTGGCTATATCTTTAGAAAGTCTCAATATCGATATCCGTTGTCTATCAGAAACCCGTATTCAAGACTAGTGGAGTACTACAAATTCGCTCTCCATCTGTCGCTTCGAATAGCTTGTTTTATGTGCATTAATCCAGGGACTTTGTGGCACCTTCGTCTGGTTTTTCTGGCGTTGGTGTCGCACTAAGCACTAGAGCCGAGGCAACACTGATCGGTTGGATCTCCATTAACAGTCGGTTGTGTACTGTTAAATTAGAAAGCTCCATCAAAATAAGAAGGAATTGGTGTGAGAAACGATGGCTTTTCGTTATCGCCTTCACTCCTACAGGTTTCAGTCCGGATGCGATCAAGGATGAGCTTTATCATCAGTTAACTGTTCTTCTACAGAAAGTGATTTCGACCGATATTGTAATACAAGCCGGCAATTCGAATGCTCAGGTTAGGTGTCTAGTCACAGAAGAGAGCCGTTTAGGTGGTCTATGGGGACCTGTTGGTCGCAGGTCAGATATTGACCTACTACATCTTTGCGCGGACTACAACCTGTTTCTGGCTAGCACTAAGTACTGGCACAGTCACCGCCGACATGCTCCCTGGCGTCGTCTCTCTGCATCTCAAGCTTGAACTCAGATAGATAACATCGCGACCAGCTACGCTGGCGTGGTTGTGTTCAAGATTGACGCTCCTTTGGGAGTGCTTATCTAGATTCTGGTCGTGCCTTTGTTTGCGCTAACCTTATCTTACGTCTCAGTAGTCAACAAATTCATCGTCGTAAACGGGTCGATGTCAGGAACTTAGTTGCAGCTTCTGTTGCGACTAAATATTAAACCGACCTAGCTTCAAGGCTGGCTGTCAGCCCACCGAAAAGTATAGATGAGCGTTGGCTGCACTTGCATGCCACGATGAATATGGCAAGTAAAGTCGCTTGCAGCTTCTCGAAACGTCCCGCTCATAAGCATAGGATTTCTTCTGGTTCCTTACAATTCATTGAAGCCCGTCGGTCTACTCCGGGTGACCGTGAGTTTGACCACAGACGAAGGATGTTACGTACTGAAATCGGGCAAAGCTTGCGTAAGGACCGAGAAGCCTGGTGGTCGGAGCATGCTAACGAGCTGGAAGCAGCAGCTGCATCTGGTAATTACCGGAAGCTCTTCCAACTCATCCGAGCCACTGGCAGCAAGAAGTTTGGTGTGAGCGAAATAATCTGCGGGGATGACGGAACGCCAATCTCTAACATCCATCGACGTCTTGGACGATGGGCAGAATTCTTTGAAGGGCAGTTCAACTGGCCTGCTGCTCCGGCAACATCGGTCAGACTGTCCTGCCCTCCATGGCCGGTGACGACTGATCCACCAAATGAGGCGGAAGTCCGCAAGGAACTCCAACTCTTGAAACGTTACAAATCACTGGGCCCAGATGACTTACCTCCGGCTCTTTTTAAAGATGGTGGTGACTTTCTGACTAAGGGACTGACGACGTTGTTTACAAAGATCTGGGAACTAGAGAGTGTACCAACGTCATGGAATGAGTCAATAGTTGTCCCTATCTTTAAAAAGGGTTCATGTCGTTTGTGTAACTACTATCGGGGGATAAGTCTACTTCCGATTGCGTCCAAGCTATTGGCTTCCGTCATACTTCGTAGGTTGTTCAGAACCCGAGAAGGATTGACTCGCGAGGAGCAGGCTGGGTTTCGTTCTGGTCGAGGATGTATTGATCATATCTTCACCCTCCGCCAAGTGTTAGAACACCGCCATACTTATCAAAGGCCAACAATCGTAGTGTTTCTTGATATCAGGGCTGCCTTCGATTCGTTGGACAGAACTGTTCTCTGGGATTGTCTATTGAAGAAGGGTGTGCCTGGGAAGTTTATTAACATCCTAAAAGCTTTATACACAAACACCTCAGGCAGAGTGAGGGCATACAATCACCTTTCTCCACTATTCCATTCGAGCAGTGGGGTTAGGCAGGGTTGCCCAATCTCACCATTCCTCTTCAACTTTGCCATCGATGACATTCTGGAAACAACTCTGATGGATGTAAGTAATGGTGGTGTGGATCTGTTGCCTGGAGAAAGACTTCTCGACCTTGAGTATGCGGATGATATTGTCTTACTGTGCGAGAATGCCCAAGCCATGCAATCCGCACTTAATCAGTTGGCAATCAGTGTCCGTAGGTATGGTATGTGCTTTGCACCTTCGAAGTGCAAAGTTCTTCTACAAGACTGGCAGGATTCTAATCCTGTACTCACTCTGGATGGTGAGCAGATTGAAGTAGTCGAGAAGTTCGTGTATCTAGGTAGCTGCATAAGTGCTGGTGGTGGTGTGAGTGATGAGATCAATGCACGTATAGTGAAAGCCAGAGCGACTTATGCCAATCTGGGCCATCTTTGGCGCCTTCGTGATGTTAGTCTGGCTGTAAAAGGTCGGATCTACAACGCGACGGTGAGGGCAGTTTTGCTCTATGGTTGTGAAACCTGGCCTCTCCGAGTTGAGGATGTTAGACGACTCTCTGTGTTCGATCATCGCTGTCTCCGAAGGATTCCTGGCGACTTTCCGACTAAGGGACTGACGACGTTGTTTGCAAAGGTCTGGGAACTAGAGAGTGTACCAACGTCATGGAATGAGTCGATAGTTGTCCCTATCTTTAAAAAGGGTTCATGTCGTTTGTGTAACTATTATCGGGGGATAAGTCTACTTCCGATTGCGTCCAAGCTATTGGCTTCCGTCATACTTCGTAGGTTGTTCAGAACCCGAGAAGGATTGACTCGCGAGGAGCAGGCTGGGTTTCGTTCTGGTCGAGGATGTATTGATCATATCTTCACCCTCCGTCAAGTGTTAGAACACCGCCATACTTATCAAAGGCCAACAATCGTAGTGTTTCTTGACATCAGAGCTGCCTTCGATTCGTTGGACAGGGCTATTATCTGGTATTGTTTGTTGAAGAAGGGTGTACCTGAGAAGTTTATTAACATCTTATAGGCCCTATATACAAACACCTCAGGCAAAATTATGGCAAATAACCACCTCTCTTCATTGTTCCATTCGAGCAGTGGAGTTAAGCAGGGTTACCCAATTTCACCATCCTTCAAGTTTGCCTCCCATGAATGTTGCCCCCGAATGCCCTGGTACGGCCGAGAGTGGGGAGAGTCCGCTCTCCCTCTCGAAATGCTCTCAAATGGCCATGCGTATATAGCCTCTGCCAGGGAAGTCCTACTCACTGCCTTCACGTGGCGGGGGTGTTGTTTGCAAAAATGAGAGGACGAAAAGCGAATGTCCGGCGCTTTAACCGGATCCCAAACCCATGGTGCACATGGGCTCCAGTATCCTGAAGGAACAAATGGGGTATGAACCAATCGTTGGTCACCGGCTACCATGAGACTGCATCTCCTCACGATGCTCCACTGCCTTGTGGGTCAGACGTCCAGGTCGAAGGCTCGGGGTGTGGCCCCCTAAGAAAACCACCTGCTTCGGTTTGGGCACCCGGGCAGTATCACAGCCCTCACACAAATCAATTGAGATTCGTGTGGTGCATATGTATTTGGTGCCTCCTTGTACCAATACCTATGTGTTAAAATAAATACTAAACTCATTAATGTTCTGAAAATAGGTCTGATGGATGTAGGTTGTAGCGGTGTAGATCTGTTGCCTGGAAAGACTTTCAGATCTTGAGTATGCGGATGATATTATCTTACTGTGCAATGATACACAATCCATACAATCCACACTTAATCAGTTGACAATTAGTGTTCGTAGGGATGGTATTTTCTTTATACCTTCGGAATGCAAAGTACTTTTATAAGACTGACAGGACCCTGATCCTGTACACATCCTGGATAGTGAGCAGATAAAAGTAGCCGAAATATTCGTGTATCTGAGTAACTACATAAGTCCTGGCAATGGTGTGAGTAATGAGATCAATTCACATATAGTGAATGCCAGAGTGGTTTATACCAATCTGGGTCATCTTTGGCGTCTTCGTGACAGTCTGATGATGTTAGACAACTCTTTGTGTTTGATCATGGTTGTGTCCGGAGGATTGCTTCCATCCAGTGGCAACACCATGTTAGTAATGCAGAGGTTCGGCATCGTGTGTTCGGGCTCAGAGACGACAATTCAGTTGGTGTCACTATCTTAAAATATTGACTTCAGTGGCTTGCACATGTCTTACGAATGTCGTTCCAGAGAATTCCATTTCGCAAAGATTATTTGCTGACTCTGGGACTGGCTGGAAAAAGCAGTGGAGTGGTCAGTGTATGACAGGGTGTCATGGTATGAAAGAGAATTGTACAGGACTGGCTTCTGTCGGTCCCTCACGACTCATTGGTTAGGGTCCCTGAAATGGCTCAGGATAGGAACCAGTGGCTATCCTGCTGTAACTTTCTCTTACTTCCTTCATAAAAATGAACGTAGCTTGTTTAACTGAAAGGGTTTTGATTGGTTATATTTTTGCTAACTAAGCTACTGTATTATTATTTCACTCTCATGAACCAATTTTTGTTCATTGTTGTTCTTTTTTATCAAACACTTCAAATTTTCTATCTCTTCACAACCTCATTATTATTGTGTGGCTCATATGTATTTGGTATCCCCTTGTACCAATGTTTATGTTTCAAATAAATAAATAAAATGCTATTTATTATTCATTAATTAGCGTATTTATCATACGGCCTGAAGTTTTCAAGTTAGATCCTGTATTCATTGGAATGTGTTCATTGATAAGGAACCCTGAATAATAAGTTAACAGCACTTCAATTGCCTATTGTTTTTAATGCTGAATAAAACTCATTTTAATATTATATCTACTAGTTTTTGGTGGATAATATTTATTCATAAACATATATTTGATTCATTTCATGCATGTAAAAAAAGCTATGTATGTATACGAACACACTACTAATGACAGACTTTTTTACTTTATTCCAGTGGTATGAAACCGAATGAAGCTGATATTAAATATTTAGAGACTGCTAAACGGTTGGAATTATACGGTGTTGATTTACACCCAGCTAAAGATACGGAAAATGTCGATATTTATATTGGTGTTGGTTTTCATGGTGTAGTTATTTATCGTGACCGACTGCGTATTGGTCGATTTGCATGGCCCAAAGTTCTACGTATATCGTATAAAAAAAATAATTTCTATTTAAAAATTCGACCTGATTATGTAAGTTAGTTGGTTTGCTTTAAATACTTGTTCTTATGCACACATTGAATAAAATGCATATCATATGAATAGCCACCATAAATTTTTGGTATCAGAACTACTTAATTTAATTTGTGAGGGCTTCCATTATCCCATTGACTGAATTCTGATCAGTTTTAGCAGGGTTGTGTGAATCCTGTGATGGTTGCTTCGATATAGCCGTATTGTTACAAGTTTTATTGAATAGATGGGTTGTGTCAAGCATTGAAATTCAGGGTGCGCGTTTCATTTTTTTGTAACTCATCATTTGAATGTACTTGCTTCACTCAAGGACTTGTACTTAGTACTTTCCGCTTCAAACATCCGACAAGTTATCCACTAAACGACAGTCCATCTATTTTATAAAACTTTTAGCTACTTTAGTTTGGAAATTTACAACACTATGCGTCAGCAACGTGTTTAACTTTAGCCAGTTAGTGTAATGAATGCTACTCACAGGATTACTTATAAGTGGTATGTAATGAAACGTGTCGTGGAAGTTGCTACTGTTGACAGCTGAAGAGACGAGTTCCAGGATGTCAAAAAGCGTGGAGTATACTGAATACGTTGGATACCAGGAAGCAAGCAAGAGAAGACAGTCTAGATCCAACCTGGATTGCAGAACACAACGTGATGAAAAGAGATGACTAGAAATTAGTCGTACATATTGCATGAACATTACGTAATTTCACTAAATAAATATTCTTTCAGCCCAGTGGCTTGTCCTGCAAGAGTATCATTTTTCTATACAACTCAGTTTACATAGTTCTCGTTCACAACATACGTGGATGCATCTTAAGGTCGTCAATAACATTTCGAGGCATTTTTTACGTGCATATGCTACAAAACCAAAATAATTTGATCTAAACTTGTTTCACTAATATTTTCCATCATCACACTTTTCAACTGTTTATAATTTTTAGTGGAGTCAGTATTCGAGTTTGTAGAAAAGAGAATCGTACTAAAAATAAATGTGTGGCGCATATATATTTGGTACCCCCTTGTACCAATATTTATGTGTTCAAATAAATAAATTCTCGTTGACTTTTGCCAACATAGTGCACATATCACGATTCTCATATTGTCACAGGACTAGCTGCTTAGTTAATCCGTAACTATTTGTCACGAAACTATTCCAGACGTAGCTATTAATAATTTTATTGTCCACTTTTCTTATTCGCATCCTTAGTATCTGTGTGCGTGTATGCATCATGACTTTTGCGTTGTTGACCAAAATATTTTCCTAACTGTAAATGACCTCAAGTATTTTTTTCACAACTATTTCTTCATTTTATTGGTATCCATTGTAACGTATATAAAATCCCCATGTTTAACATTATTGTCTTATTTTTTTCAGTTAGGTTTTTATGAAATTTTATAAGTTTTCTTAAGTTGTTATCCACTCAGTTCTACTCTCTACCCTATTAACCTCATGTAAAACATTTTAACAGTATGATATGTTCAAGTGGTTTTTTCACCCACAAGTTGTTATTAGCTTAAACTCTTAAACAAGATAATACATCATCCTGAGTTATTTGAAAAATTATGAAATATTTTATAGATCATTAGTAATAATTTAAATTATTGTTTTTATTGACATTTTCTAACTATGAAGATCGTTTTCGTCAAGGACTTACTTTATATGAAGAACCATGGATGACCAGGGAGTATCAAACAACTCTTTTTAATACGAGACTCATCAACAGTGCTCACCTACAATCTTACACTGGATCACGTTATAATAGCTGATGCTGAAAGTATGAACCATTTGATTGTGAAATATTGCTCTTAGAAGCATAGTGTTCCGATGAGACATGAAAATTCTGGGTTTTATAGCGTTGATATTGTGGGTGTGCACTGTTGAGGAATCCTACACGGAGAAATAGTTGTTCAGTGCCTCATCGTTTTTAATGGTTTCACAGTTGAATAATTTTTCTCAAAGGATTTGTAAACTCTGCAAACAATTCACTTGAAAATTATCATTTACAGTAGTTTAAATTAGTGTTGGTATTGTTGAATTATTTGGTCTTTTTCGGTTGAAGTACTTATTTCCGATATAATATGGTATTCAAGTTTTAATGAACTTCAACTTTACGTAAATATGGTAATGACTAATATATTTAGTCAAAGTACAGTCCTCAAAACATCGACTGAGTCTTCATTTGTAGCCGATTCCGATGTTTCGACTTCCTCATTAATCAACCACTGGATATCGAAATTCTTGTCACTAGATCAAAAACCAGGATACGAACAATCGGATAGATTAACTTTATTTTTAGATGAAATCCATATGTTGACCGTCTGCTCGAAGCCAACAGGTGTACTTATTTTCTCTACTAAAAAAATTTCCAATACTTTTTCTTGTCTTAGATATGTTTTAGTTAACTAAAATACTATTCATTCGGTATACTCATTTAGTAGTGAAATCAACTTGTAAGGGTGATGCATCTATGAAACTAATGCTTGATGTCTCTGGTACACTATTGTTGGGGATTTTTAATAAAAACGATTAAGTGACCACATCATGTATTGAATTTACCGGTCAACAGAATTTCGGAAACATGTTATCTGTATTATTTTATCGCGAAGTCCTATTTAATCTACTTTCAAGTTTTTGTTATGTAAAGAAAATCTTTGTGCCCAGACGTCAGTACAGATTACAGCTAGTGAAAAATAAATCCTTTATTCCGTAAACTTATCAATGATGTTTCTCTTTTATCGATGTCACATTCATATTAAGCCAGTCATTCACAAAAATCATATTCTTTGCATTTGTTGTTTCCTGCTAACTAACTAACTGTCATAATCAAAATTACTCAAAGGAAAGTCAACTAGCAAACTGAATTAAATTATCAAAGTTTATGCTAAACTACAATTCACTACACACTGAATTGATTTATTGTGGCTAGACTTATAAGTCATTTTGTGAATAAATGTACAGAAATGTGTGTCTGTGTGCGAGAAAGAGAGCAGCGAAAATCAAACTAGTTTTCTTACTCGTACACGCAAGTATGCTACAACTGTAATTGATAAATAGTGCGTAACAAATAATTTTTTCACTTTGTCTTAGTATCTTTTATGCAGTTCATCTAATGAGCAAAACAACTATGTGACCGTGTTGTACGAATAGTTTATCATATTTTCGGTTTTTCCAATATCATGTTAACCTTTTCTACAAGTGTTTGTTTGTATGTATATATTTGCTCATGTATATATGAATGAAACGTTCTGTGATCGATTTCCGGGCTTTAAATCTATACGTTGGATGACATTAGTTTTCATGTGCATATTAATCAAATTGAAAGATGAGAATACAGGTGTGCTCGAATATTCAAGAAACTGACTGTTTCAGAAACACTTTGGTCTTTCTATCACAATGACTAATTTTTGTTGATGATTAGATTAAATTGATTTTTTTCTGTGTAGTGTATACTTTCTGTTAAAAAGGTATCGCATGTTTTTGTAGTACCCTAGGATTAGTTTAATTATTAATCATATAACAATCCGTTCTATACTGAATCTTTGAAAGTTCTGCTTAGTAGGAGTTTTATAACTGTTTACTGATCAATAGAATAAAACTATCATCCCATATTTAAGTAGTTTATATTATATAATTGCCCTAGTTAACATTTTACGCTTACATCATTAGCCTTTTCTTCTTCAAACCTAAGATAAATATACCTTAAGTTTCGTTCTGAATCAAAACTAGATATAATTTGGTTACATTTAAGGTATCAACTTATACTCAATTATCATGACAGTTTGGTTCACGTAATTTTAGCACTCACACACATGTGGATAATTCCGTTTACAATATTGACGTATTTTCTTGCCTATCTAAAACTGTATCTTTTTTATTATATTTTAGTCAGAACCTGTAGAAGCTATTGTAGGCTTTCGTTTGTTAAATCCACATCTAGCTAATCGACTGTGGAAAGCTGCCGTCGAACATCATGCATTTTTTCGACTGAAAGAAACACCAGCACCTAAAAGACCTTTATCAACACCTAGTTTAAGTAAATCACAATTTCGTTATACAGGACGAACATTTTTTCAATATCGTACAACGAATATTGATAGGCCACATCCACGGTTTAATCGTTCAATGTTGAAGCGACGTACAGCAAGTATGCCCACTGGTTTAAATGCAGGTAAGTAGAATTAGTATCTTGTCTTTTTGTCAAAACAATCCGAAAAGATTGATACTTTAAATTGCAACAGTATTTTTAAACAAACAGTAAATGATAAGAAATAATGTCGAAAATTAATTGGTAACAAATATTTCAAGAAACGATATGTACATATGTATTCAGTATTTTTTTGTTCGTATTTATTAGTGGAGTCAAGGACACATGTTTCGTCCTTTTTCGGATGCTTTAGTTGCATATACCTGCATCTCAAGGTTGGTGTTTACACAACTCGCTTCAAACACCGATACGTTATCCACTAATCCACCGAATACAGATAGTAACTTGCTCATCGGGATCGTGGAAACTTAAGGTTATATTGACCAGAGTTGGACAGTGGCTGGAGGGAAACGTGTTTCGTCCTACTTGGGACTCATCAGCTGGATATACCTGCATTTCAGAGTTGATATTCATCCTGGACTCGAACGCAGTACCATTCTCTCCAAGCACCAGCGCTCTATCCACTTAGCTACTGAATTCAGATAGCCACTGGCCTTCGCAATTAAGTGAAGCTTAATTTCTTTTTATCGGTTATTTAAATCTTACCACTGATGTTTAGGACTGCAACTGATCAGTCTTTTTTTGACATATGTCCTGTTCAAAATACTTATGGCAATATCTATGCGATTCACACAGGATACCTTGTGTTTATATATATATATATCACAAATTAGCGAGCTATTCTTTTTTTAAAAAAGAAACAAGCAAAAAAGTAGAGATTAGTGGATAAAGGCAAATGGCTACAATAAGTGGTGACCTTATAAATAAATTTTACATTTTAGTTTCAGTTATTTATTGTACTTTAGTTAACTTTATTACTCAATGATTTTCCGAGAGGAATCTACTCATTAATCGATTATTATAGCTGCTTTATTAAAAATTAAGATGCAAATTAGTGAAGTCTTAAGAATTTTGGGTACTTGTACTTTAAGATTATTATTCTAGGGTGCAATATTGATTTAGTAAACAATAAGATGAATTTGCATTTTGGAGAATAACTTCATTTCGTTTTAGGTTAACTAGTGTTAATTAGACCGGTTTTCTCTCTGTATTAAACCAATAACTAATATATAGATCACTTTTTTTGCATATATATAATCGATTGTGAATGGCCATATATTTTCGTTGAATGTTAGTGGGATGTAGATTGAATTAAAGTATGTTCCGTCCAGGAGTGTGTTGGAGCACGTTGATTGGTTTGTGGTGGTCGGTGTTCGATATATTCCTTAAACTCCGTATACAGTTCGTCTCGGTAACCGTCACCAAATAATGCTCCAACGGTATATTAATCAGAAGGCGAATGCGAAGCGTTAATTACGTTTATTAAGGGACCACACACAGATATCCAAAATTACAGATGCGTTAAGCAAGCATGAAATAGTTATGCCGAAAGGCAAACAGGCAAGCGAGCGAGCGAGAGAGAGAGAGAGCAAGGGCAAGAGCGAGCGATCGAGCGAGTGAATGAACGAGCGAGCGAGTCATGAATATGAATAACATGGACATATATATACATAGTGAAATTAATGAATCATCAAGTCAATTAAGCGGTTAATAGTAAAGCTAGTAGCGTGAATAAATGCGTAGGCAGTAAGGCTTGCCGAGCATACATATTCATACAAGGATAACAATAATAAAGGTACATACATTCGCAACAGTAATAAGGATACAATAAGTTATTGTAGTGCAGGTGACTTTGTCCGTTTAATAAGTTAATAAAAGGGCTTAACTGAATTAGGTGAGAGCAAACTCAGTTGAACGTGAGTTGCTATAGGTTATTTCTTAGGCAATCTGCGCTAGCGTCTAATTTGAGAAAACTGTAGAATTTTGTGGTGTAAAATTACAGATATATTAACATTCTTCTAACTGTGATTGTTATTCCTATTTAACCTAGCTTATTCAAAATATAACTTCACTCCTGTCTAGCAATGTTTTGATTTGATGACTAGTCGAGTGAAGTGCCCGAAGAATTCTGAGCAATAAGAGTAGCTGGGTTGTATAAGGAGATCTTAACATATGTGTTAGCTTTAGCCCATCCATTCATTGCGGAACAGTGGTTTACTGGCAAAAACACTAAAATTCCAACCACTGAATTATATTTTTATCCAATCGTGCATAGCAACAGTGGCCATCACATCACCAATATAACCAGCTGTAACCCATGAGTTTTTGTATTAAGATAAATGGATTCAGATATTTTTAGTTGTGTAGGTATATATATGTACATATGATTTTTAAATTACCATATTATTTAACAATTCGTGTGAAAATAATGACTTAACTTTTCATAAGACTTAAAATCGGGTTATGGTTAGAACACAAAATGTTATGAAACTCTCGTGTTACTGATAAATAGTTGATATATCCTCAAGAATAAAAAAATATCAAAATACGTCCGCTTTGAATTCAACCGTATGATTTATTCATAGTAATGCTACAGTTTACAAATATTTGACTAGAAACAAGTATGAGCTATATAATGTCTACTTATGAAACTAACTTATACGTTATGTTCTTTCTCCGTTCAATGTTTCCAGGTTTTCAATGGTAGTCTAGTTAAGATCACTTAGTAATTTCAATTATATAAGTATTATTTTTGGAAGAAACTCATTATTGATTTTACGGTAACTTCCACCAACTAGAAAACGATTGACTGCCTAGAAGCACTTGGTATTTGTCCCATTCGTATCAGAAACTCATGAATGGCAGATCCGCCATTACTCTATATGGAACTCGATCCCACAGCTTTCCTATCTCATAGCGAGCATGATACCTTTGAGGTAGGGAATTGGAATTCCTTTTGTAGTTATGATTAACAATAAGTTTTTCAATAAGTCACGACTTCTCATTAGAACTTTAAAAATATATCTCAAATTCACTAACTAATGATCACACGATTTGTGACGAAACCTGTACAGAATTCAAATGAAAATACCTATCAACATGAAGCGTTTTTTAAAAATTTAGGTCTGCTGTTTGTCTTATCATGCACTATTGGCTAGTACTCATTGTAATGTCTGGACAGACAAGTGTTACTATCAGCCTTTATCAAAGAAGAATGGTTTAAAGGGAAACCCACAAGTCTGTGCGTGATTATGAGGTTGTGTTTTCGTTTTTAAAAGGAAATTCTTGGTTTTGCCATATCAAATTAACGATGTATTAATCTAGTAAGAGGTTCTCTTGTATCCCGATCATATTATAAGCGCTGTTTATTTAAACGTAAGAAATAAAATGCTATGGATTAGGGTAGCTGCAATACTGTGGTATTAATAAATTGTATAATTTGGAGAGTATGCAGTGTTATATTTCACTTGTCATTGATGATTTCGCTACTGTTTTTTGCTTTCTTTTGATGGATTAACACGAATGCTGTCTCGTTTTGTATGGGGCATTGATTTTAAGTATTTCATTGTATCAAATCGTTTCTGTTTCATATAAGTAAATAAATAAATAAATAAATAAGAAGTAAACTCATTCATTTGTTTACTTATTGTCATATACAATACAATCATGTGACTTCTAAAATATTTTTCTCATTATCACATGAAATATTATTATTTAACAGTACAATGTTGCTTTGTTAGAAATAATGACAATTCGTTTCTTCACATACAATACTTGGCGTTACGGTTATTTATGGCATGCCAACTGACTGCTGAAATTCCACGGCATATTTCGGAATGTATCGAACTGAAGAAGCGTTTGCCATAATAAAATTATCTATCTAATATGATTCTTTAACTAACTAGTAGAGTTGACTGTTGTTCCGTTTTATTGTATGCAACTTTTCCAAAAATTGAAATACCAATTTAGGAAGCCTTGATTGCTTGGTTTCTATTTACGTTTTCAAGGATGATAATGGGATATGATAAAATGTCTAATCTGGAGTTTCTGTTTCCATCGGCTTACCGATTGAGCCAAAAAGCCCGACTAGAAATCGTGAGTGTCTAAATTGTAGTATGTAGAACGGAATTCGAACCTGCGACTCACTAAAGGCTGAAAGTTGAACGTCTTCACTACTTAATCACAGCCCCGCCCTTACTTAAAATAATTCTAAAGAAAAGATGATACTGACTGAAGTAAAAATAGTAATATTAAGCATAATGAGATCATTTGCTGATTGATTCAATGGTAATACATTTTGATGGGTAATTATTAATAGGGATATGAACAACAATCATCACAAGTGCTAAAACAAAATGGAACAAATTAGCTTTGGATGGATTCTTCAAAATTCGTATCTCATTTAATCATCAACCTGTTTGTTCCTTTTACAAAAATACGAGTTGATTACCATTGAATTATTTGTGTTTTATTATTCTCACTATATTACCATTTTGATACTCTATTTTTATTATAAATTTCCGATAAAATAGTTTTGTTGTTCAATATTTTTTTTAATGTTCTACAGTTAGAAACTTTAGTTCTAATCATTAATTTCAGCTATGAATATGCATACATTAAACAGAGCACATCCACGTGATATGACTGTAGGCAAAATTCAAAATAATGATCAGTTACAAGGATTACGAAGATTTGGTTCTGTTCAAATGGGCAGTGGAGTAAGTTCCTTTTGCTTATTCTACTTTTTTTGTCAAATGACAATTAGCAATTCAGTACTATAAAATAACACGCTTAGTTCATAATCATGTTCTAATTTGTGAATGATTTCGAAACAGATTCACGAAATCTCTGTAGAAATTATGTCTGATGGAGTTTTTTCATATCACCAACTAATCAGTTACTCTCCAGTTAAAGTGAATAATGACTACGCTATGCGTCGAATAGATTCAGTTTGGAAATGTGAACCGGTCGATTGTCTCAGCGATTTAAAGGAATTGCACTCATGTTGAGATCTCAAAGTTCTGACTTCAATCTTACGCAGAGTCCTAGGTGCTTACTATTGAAATCGTAGCAACTGTTCAACAGTTCTGTAATTGATGCCAATCCGTGACACGAAAGGTTTCAGATTGAAATAACCTTTCGAATTTTGTTAATAATAACCTTATAATCAAATTGTGGCTTAGTAATTTAACCACTTAACTGCTTATCTATACACTTAATTTATCCAACACCTCATTTAGTTTGGGCTGTTGAGAAAAACAAAATATATAGCATGCACCAGGGCATAAGGATATCTATTTGGTCATTGGGGTTACGGACGTATTTTGTGTGACCAATTGTAATGAAAAGACGTTTGGGGACTGTTAAATGAATAAACAGAACTCACTGGTCGATTGATATTATGCAGTGATACAATTTAGTCGAGTGATAACTGTTCGTGAGACTGAATTATTGATGTAAGCCGTCAATTAAACTAATATCAGAAGACAGGACAGCTTATTTATACACCTGAACACAAGAAGAGACATTGATTACAAGTCATTTGACAAATTAATGATTGGAAGATGTGAGAATTACAAGTTGTTCACTCTCCAACGAAATTAGTACCTGACAATCAAGCTTAATTCTTGCCTTGTTATATCATTAAGAACAAATAAGATCTCTAGTAATTTTAATATTTATCGACTTCCAATAGATAGTAAAAAGAAATACGTCGCATTAGAGTAATTGTATAGTTACCTTAATCATACAAATTAGTAGAAATTCAATGAATCATTTCTCACTACTGCCTCTAATGCAATTGTCAATATTAGTTTGTCGTTTTTTATATGTTGAAAAGAATTTACGTTTGTCCCTAGGTGTTGTAGTCTTTTGTTACGGTAATTGGTTTTTGTTCACCATCTCAAAAAAATTTAAATATTTTCAAAAACCTAAATCTTTTAAAACGTTTTTCATTTCATGCAGGAAATAATCAATTTTATACATATAAATTAGCTTAATTTGCGTAAATAATCGAGGTCATCTATATTATTTTCATATGGGAATAGGACTATTAAATCTTGAATATGGTTGTAAGAAAAAAGTCTAATGATGCGTTTATTTTGATATCCAGGTTTTTGCGTATGTTTCCCTAATTCATATTATTCAACAGTTCAATAAACCAATTTACTACAGCGTCTTGCTAATTATTTTGTAAATTGAAAATGTGTTCTTTGATTGGTCTTATTCAGTCTGCATTACATTTTTTAAGGCAGTATAATAGTTAAGTAGCTGATATCGTGTGATTTTTTCATAGATATCATTTATTGTCCATACAGCTCAGTAACTATCTCCCTTATTGTAATACTAAAATAACACAGGGTGAACTAAATTCATCTCTTACTCATTAGTGTTAATAAATCCTGTTTATTAACTATAAACATTGAGGAACTAATAAACGTCAAATCGTCTGATGATGATATTACTTTGGATCATCACCGTTGAGCATTGAAGTAAGTATTGATTATTTATCACGTTAGACAGATACTACCACTTACTATTATGGTGTCTTTAGCAGTTAAAATTGTTAGTTGCAATGCGAGTGTTATGGATTCGTCAGCAGAAAAATAGGTTAATGGCTCAAAAATCAGTACACATAAACCTGGCAACTTGGTAACTGAGTTGCAGTATTTAATGAAAATATATTTATGATAGAAAATTAGGCAACTTGTCTTATAGTTTTATGACTTTGTTCTCATTTAGATGCTTTAGAATAATCTACTTCAAAAAGATTAGTAAATTTAAATTTATTGCTGTTATTCATTCCATATTGTTTACCTTTTTCCCGCAATCGATTTATTGATTGCGCATATGAGAATTTGTGTATCTGTGTGAATTGCTTGATTTCTAAATAGACAGTTGTTGGAAGTTTTTGCCATACTTTATTAACGTAATTGTTTTTCTATGTAACCTATTTCCACGGAAAGATACATTCTATTAAGAAATTAATTTTACTAAGATTACTCGTTTGAGTAAGTATATATTCTCCGGTTTTATCTCTATTTAATCCTCACCTTTGATTGATTATTACAGATATTAGTGTTGTATACTTTCAAATCCCAGATTTCTTGCGAAATTTTCTGATTCAATCTACAAAACTTACAGCTAACAAATAGTTTGTTACAGTGCAACTGTCTTTTACATACTAGTTTTTTTTATGCGTAAGCATTATGTATATATCTGTTACGTATCATTTTAGGTAAACGGGAATAATGGTGCAACGCAATTATACGGCACTGTTCCACGACATCATCCATATTCTGAGTCTGTTGGGTCTGAAGTACAAGATATACAGTCTCAAATTAGTAAACAATATAGTGATGGTGTTGCAAATAGTTTATCATATGGGTCTGTAAACGAAAGTTATGATAATGAAGCTCCTTATAATGATTATGTAAATTATCGACATTCTGGAAAAGGTAAACCGGACGAAATGTTATCTGTTACAAGTGGATCTCAATCAAGTGATTATCCTATTATTCAACATGGTCAAAACGATCGTAAAGGTAGACAACCTTCTGAGATATCAAATTCCGTAAATGAACGTAGACCGAATTCTCCTATATATGCAAATACTAAAACACATCGTCGTAAGAAGCATCATGATGACTCATCAACTAATACTGTCCAACAAAAAGATAATTACACTTATGATCCGAATACAAGAATAAGCAATTTGTCATCTAGTCATAAGCCTCCTGTAGGTGGTGTGCCAGTATTCGGAGGTGTGATGCTTCCTAATAATCACCATAATCAGGAAGTAGATAGATTGAAACGATCCGATCAACTTCGCCCTTTAAATTCCCCTCATTTTAAGAAGAAACAACAATATCATTCAGAAGAGAATGATGATGAACAAACTGTAACACTCACTGAAGATAAGGCTGATCATAACCAATACAAATCCAGTTCTAAACATCGAAAACAATTACAAACCGATCATTACAGTGCAGTATCTAATCATAATAGACCTAGACATTCCGGACGATCAGTGAGTTAGAGTAGAAGCAGTGTTTATTCTTATTCATGCATGATACAATATATTTTTGCTTCGACAATAATAATAATGCTGGTTTACACAGCTCATTACAATTATTTTTTTCCTGATTCATTGGTTTGTTAATTCATTGGATGAATCGAAACCAGGTAAATGTTTAAACACACGAGTATTGGTTATAGGATTCAAGCTTATTTCCAGAATTATTATATCTCCTAGGTATACTTACCAGGTCCTGACTGTTCCCTTCCACACTCACATTTTCATCAAACGAATTCTATGTAAGATATTAGCTTCATTTTAGTCTTATGATCTGTTTCGATGACGAACCAAGGAGATAGCTTCTGCTTTGTTTAGAATAATTTGGTGTTGGCAGTTTTTCGAACCTCGTTGGGACTACAAATATGTCATTATTTCTGTTATCAACAATATTCCAGATACTCAATTTTTTTCCATTTATTAATACAAACCTTAGTAATATTACTTATAATTTGCGATACTTCTTACTACTGCAATGTGATGCAATAATAAAACCAGTATTCTATAATTACATACTTTATTATAACTTTAATGGTATACAAAATTTCAACACATCAAGTTAAATAATGTCAGTAAATTACTTATTTCGATGTTCAATGCAGCCAACAGTAAGTTAATGTAAGCTTTAACCAAAAGCAGTCATCCAGTACTTTATAGTCTTTTAATAGCTGCCAAACTGATTCATCATGTATGTTCTCTTGTATTGATCGTTGGGTTAAACTATTTAGATATTTTTACTTTGTGTGTCAGTCAGTCAGCTGCAACGTAGGACCACGCACATATATTCATCGGTCCAAGTTGCCGTACCGCATTAGCACAACAAGATGAACACCGGATTCATAGAAGTAGTTAATTCAGTGGTGGTAATATATAGAAGAAAGATTGCACATAAGGAGATAGTACAGGAAGAGAGAATTAGTTCCTAGAAAGAAAGATATGAAGTGATTTTAATCTCTTAGTTTAAAGGAAGACAGAGAGTGCATACACCGACGCCATTGTGATCGATTCTGAGCCATGTCACCAAGAGTCTCCAACCATTGGTTACGATAGTCACGCCGACCCCAACCAGGTAGTCTGTATCTACCAACATGGCTAAGACCAGAAGTTGGTGACTTCAAGCACTGATGCCACGTTTTGGTTAAGCCGCACCTAACTTTCTTCCAATCATCCCTAACACCGGTTAGCATTGCGCGTTATGGTAATCGGTGTTCAGGCAACACGCAACACGTGGCCCAACCATCTCAGTCGATGAAGATTCATAACCTCATCAACTGATTTATCTTCATTCCCTAATACCTTGCGTCTAACCTCACTATTACTTACCCGGTGATCCCAGAAGATGCGAGCAATATTTCTAAGGCACCTGTGGTCAAATACTAGTAACTTACGAATATCTTCTACTCTTAAAGGCCATGTTTCACAGCCGTATAGTAGAACGGAACGAACTGCCGCGCAGTATACTCGTCCCTTAATTGATAGACGGATATCTCGCCTTCGCCATAGGTGACGTAACTTGGTAAAGGCCGAACAAGCTTTTCGAATCCGTGCTGAGATTTCGTCAGACACCAACCCATTTGGGCTGATCAGACTTCCAAGATAAGTGAAGTTGTCAACGCGTTCGACTACTTCACTCCCTATCCTTAGTTCAGGTGTTGACGCAGAACAGTCCTGAAGCAACAACTTGTATTTAGAGGGAGAGAAGTGCATCCCAAACATTCTGGCATTGTTGTTTAGTGCTACCAAAAGACTCTGTATTTTATCAGCGTCTTCACCAAACAGGACTGTCATCTGCGTATTCCAAGTCGATAAGTGGACCTCCTGGTAGGAGATCAATACCCGAGAATTCAGTCGATGAGAGCGTTATTTCCATCAGTAGATCTATGATGAAGTTGAACAAAAATGGAGAAAGTGGACAGCCTTTACAGACACCACTTGAGGTTGCAAAAGCAGATGACAGTTCGCCATAAGCTCTGACTCGACTAGTAGTGTTCGAGTAAAGAGCCTTCACAAGGTTTATGTACTTCTGAAATACGCCTTTCAATGACAGACACTGCCACAGAACCTCTCGGTCTACAAGGTCAAATGCTGCTTTCAGGTTAAGATAAACCAACATTGTCGGACGCCGATAAGTATGCCTGTGTTCTAAAACCTGACGAACGGTGAATATGTGGTCTATGCATCCACGACCAGGTCTGAAGCCAGCTTGATTCTCTCGTGTTTGCAGTTCACGAGTCTTAGTTAGGCGTCCGAAAATTATCGAGACTAGTATTTTAGATAATATATTAGTTGAACTAATCCCTCTGTGGTTGTCACAGGATGATTTTGACTCTTTCTTAAATATTGGGATGATAAGTGATTGTGACCAGTTAGATGGGATAACGTCTAACTCCCAGATTTTAACTAAAATATTAGTCAATCTAATCGCTAAAACTAGACCACCATCCTTAAAGACCTCTGGGGCCAATCCATCTGGACCAGCTGCCCTTCCTCGTTTCAGATTAACTATAGCTTTTTGAACCTCAGCTAGAATTGGGGGACCTACTTCAATGTTACATTCACACTGTCTGGGAATGGTGGGTAGTTGTAGAGTAGCTGAAGGCCAGCTGAACTGTTCTCTAAAATGTTCCGCCCATCGTTCTAAACGTCTGGACTGGGAGCAGATAAGAGTGTTGTTTTTTTCCGAAATAGTCTGACTTACACTTGACTCATTAATTCCAGTTTCTTTTAATGAGTCTGAAGAGATTTCTGGTGTTCCCTATAGCCGCCGCCTTTGCTTTCGTTGCCCACCACTGCTCACGGTCGTTCCTTAGACTTTTGGTCAACCTTGATCTAATTTGTTTCCGCTCTTCATCGTTTTCAGATCCTGATGGGATTAGTTTACGCGAATCCATCAGTGCAACAGACCTTAAAGAAATCCATTGGTTCTTTGCAACCCAGTGGTTTAAACCAATAATACATGTCACTGCTGTTTCCACAGCTAACTGTATTTCTTTCCAAGCAACATCTGGGTCAGTCTCGTTTTCAGAACTACCTAAGTGTGACCTCAGTTGTTCTTGGAACCTACGTTTGGTTTTCTCGTTACTCAGTTCAGTTCTAATGGGTCTTTTTAATGTGGCTTTTATGCGTCCAGTGAGGCTCAAGAAGATGCGTGCTCGTATTAGGGCATGGTCGGAGTCAAGGCAGGTACTCCAGAATGAGCGACAATCTTCTATCGACCCTCTTCAATGATGACTGATGGCCTTTCTCAACTCGAAAGAGTCTTGTGAATGTGGTTTTTCTGTGTCAAGTAAGGCGCAAGCAAATGCGTGCTCGTATTAGAGCATGATCAGATCCTAATCATGTACTCCAGAACGAGCTGCAGTCTTTTACCTAGCCTCTACAACGATGACTGATGGCAATATGGTCTATTTGAGTCCATCGTTGGTTTGGTGCAGGGGTTCGCCATGTCAGACGGTGTCTCTCCTTATGCCTAAAATTTGTGTTTGCTAAAAATAAACGGTTGTCTGAGCACAGTTGCAGCAGACGATCACCATTATCTGTTCGCTGTGCCGGAATACTAAATTACCCGCCTAAATGTCTTTCTATTTCGTTTAAGCTACCTACCTGGGCAATAAAGTCACCTGCTACGAGTACTATGTCTGAACGTTTAGCTTTCTGAAGAAGTTCAGACAGCTTTCTGTAAAATTCATCTTTCACTTCATCCGAACTGCAGTCAGTGGGAGCGTAGGCAGAAACGACGAAAAGGCAACGACGTGTGTCCCTATCCTTCCGAGTTCTTACGGAGCCGTTTAGCCGAACAGCGCATAGACGACTGTTAACGGGGATCCACTCTAATAGCGCTTGTTCCGCCCTCATGCTTAATGCTATGCCTACACCTGCAAGTCCACGAGAACTAGCCATCGAGTCGCCAGATACACGAAGGGTGTATCTCGTCGGCACTCCGTTTTGCCAAGGTGAGGTCAAGTGAATGACCACACTAGGATCCTGTGTGTTTCGGAGACACAGCATACATCAATCGTACGAGATTCTAGGGTTTTAGCCAAGGATGCCTGCTGAACGATTTGACAAAGTGTGCGTACGTTGAAGGCTCCAATGTGTAGTTTATAGCGAGGTTTCAGTAGACCTGGGACAGCGTTTTGCGCACTAGAATCGTTGGCTATGATGACACTTGAGGAGGAAGCCGAAAGAGGGAGTTTAGATTTGAAAGTCGATGTAAGAGGAATAATAGGAATTGAAGAGGTTGGTTGATTATGAATACAGTGGTCTTGAGTGCTGTTAGAGGTATGAGGGTGGTTATCACTTCCCGATTGCTCACAGAGTGGAAAGGGTTCTTCAGGAGGTACCTGAAAGGGAAATTGGATTAGGGATGGTCATAGTGACCTGAGAGCGTGACTGCAGTGCCCAAGGGACAGCTGCTTGAGGTCGGTCACACACGACCTTTTTATGAGTGATTTTTGTGTTAGCTCCGTACTTGTTGAGTCCTTACCACCGGAGACGGATACTCGTGGGATAAGGCGAGGTGTGCATTTTTAGGGTCGACCTTTTCTTACCCCACGGCACCCCTCCTTGTGGGAAGGCAGCATCGCTGTCATGCTGGTTGTCTGAAGGAAACACCTTACTGCAGTCACACCTGTACAGTCAGCAGTACGGCTTCGCCTTGGACCTTGGATTTGTTGCTTTTAGTCTTACCGCTCTTCAACCGACCTGTCTGGGATGGTAGGACCTTGAGGAACGGTTGTTCCAGTCAGTATAGCTCAGTTGATTCATAAAGATAGGCAAGCCCGACCACCACGTCAAGGTAGCAACAACGGTCGGGACTTTGTGTTTTCTATATAGCGTCAGCTGGTTTGTTTTTAATTAATACAAATATCATCTAACCGTTTCGTACCTTAAGAATCAAGCTTACAGTTAGTGTATCTAGACGAATCTAACTCTCAGTATCATATTTTTAAAATCTCTAAAATATGACTATGTTGCTTTCAGATCCATTGGTAGCCGCAAGGAGTAAGAGAGCGTTTCTATGGTTCAGGAAATCAACTCATATCTTGTGGTATTTAATTTTTGCTTACATCATCCTGAATAGGATTACCAGCATAATATTATGAGGTGATTTTTACGGTAGGCTGTGCTCTGAAAATATCAGGACGAATAATTAATTCAGTTATCATTTTTTTAAGATGTTGGTATTTTGGGATTATACATTGTTAGCGTATTTTCTTATATATATTTCAGCACCGAAGACAATCAGGAAACGTAGAAGGTATGTTGTAATTTGAAGAAAACCTACCATGTAACAAACTTTATTATCTGGTCGTCGTTTTCTCTTATTATACATACTCAGCGTGGGGCTTCCATTTCTTTGCTTACATATTTGATCCTTTCCAATGTTTTTATTTGTTATGTGATTGTTAACAGGTTTTTTAAAATATTTTATCCTCTGTGATTTACATAACAATTATTCAGACAATATTTAGGAATTTTGTTCGCACTTATCCATTCATACGTAGTATACACACGCACACTGTCTTATTGTACCACCTAATATACATTTATCGGACTTTTCATATTATTTTAAACTTACTATGATTACTGTTTTTTCTTTCTAAATATTTTTTCTATTGTTTCATTCGATTTTTTATCACGTTAGCGTTGATGATTTACTCATGCATACATATCATTCTTATATATATGGAAAATTATTATCCTTTTATAATTTCTCTAAATTTGTTATTTGTACATGGTTTTATTTTTAAACCCCAACATATCATACATTCATTTATTTAGTAGATTGTTCTCAAGACTAAATTATTTATATACGGCGTAATTTTTGTAGCTCCCTATTATGAATACTTAACCCTCCGGACACTATACACCTGTTTGATTTAACGATATAGTTCAACAATAAAAGAATTACTTACTTACTTACTCCTGTTAACCCCAATGGAGCTTGGGCCGAAACCATTCCCAAACCGTTACTGCCATTGTAATCCCATTTTATCTGAATTACTCAGTCTTTAATAGAACACAATAGCTTACACGCTGTCCCAAGAGCGGGAAACTGAGAAAGGTCTGGACAATCGAATGTTACAAGTTTTAACATTGGATTGCTGACGAATGTCGAGTCTCTAAGACTTCGTAACCTAAATACGAATTTGTGTAAATCACGAGGAATTTTCACCAGAAAATGTTAAGTTTCGTAAAATTAAGTTCAATAACGGATGAGCAAATAGATTGTAATACACATCCTGATAATATTGACTGTTTTGGGAGATAATAGGAACAAATAATCTCTGAGTAAATTATAAAAGTTCAGACGCGTGGCTATCACATCAACTATATATGCCTAACCTAAGGAATATCAAATGTCGAAAGTTTCCAAGCTGATCCCTATCGTTATGAGAACACTTACACTGATTGATAACTATGAAGTAATTATTGTCATGCTTTTCTAGTCCTTTGCACCGATTAGATTATATTGCTTGAGTTGTTTTGTGTTTAGCAGCCTCCAAGTGGAACGGTCGAGAGTGGGGAAAGTCAGTCCTCCCTCTCGAAATGCTCTCACATGGCCACGTGCCACGGGTCATACTCACTACAATCTCGTGGCGGCGGTGTTGTTTACGAAATTGAGAGGACGAAAAGCGAATGGTTTGGGCACCCGAGAAATATTCGATCCCTCACACAAATCGAATGGCAAAGTGTAGCGCATATATATTTGGTGCCTTTTATCAACGTTTATACATTTAAATAAGTAATAAAACGCCAGTCTGAATTGCTCAATATAGGGCGAGCAAACTAAAAATGTTTATATCCATCGTTTACTTGTTATCTAAAGGAACCATATTATTTTGGTTAGTTTTTTAGTCGACTGCTGCTCATTTTGAAAATGATGGATCTGTAATATATAAATAGTGAGGTACATCATATGACTAAAGATTACCAGTCACTATCATGTTTAGTACTCAATGCTGAAGTGGGTTCAACTACCAAAGAAAACATCGTTTGCCTCAGGATTCCAGATGTCTCGTAAAAAAAGTGCCGACTAGAGAAAATTTACATTGCGGATATCCCGTTGGTTACTTTTCATAACCTAGCATGGCCAAAATAATTGACAACATAAATATATTAATAACTAATTATGAAATCCATCTTACACACCTGTCATATTAACCGCATTATCCTATAAAATGTTATGTTGTTTCTCAGTGATACGTTTTTAAATTTTCTAGAAATCTAGTTATTTTTGGAAATGTTTACTCTGATCATAAGTCAAAAGCTCTGAACAAAGAAATAACGGATAAATCAGAAGAACAATAGATAAAGTTTTTCTTTTACAAATGGGGTTTTATTTTATCCAGTATTTAAAAAAAGAGGTATAATGTTTACAAATAACGCATAAATCTAGACAGTCAATAAAGTTAAATTTTCTCGTCTTTCCAACTACTATAGAAATGTGTTGATCGTTTAGATATCACATGTAATATAATGAGTAGATCTCTGCGGACACTAAATCTACACAAAAGCAAAATGATTTGTTAATAACAAAATTTAGCAGTAGACAGAAGAATGAAATACCAATATCCAAAAATAAATTAGTCAAAATATAATTACTTAAAAGACAGTTTTCATTGGGAATTAAAGAACATTCGTTAACTGATCAAGAACATGAGGCATTGAGTATACATGTTATTATCGATTGGTGATTAAAATGAAATTGGCTCCACCCCACAGAACCACCTAATTTAAGGTATATATTTATCTGAGAAATGAATTGGGATTGGAATATTCCCGAGGACAGTACACGCACATTTGTTTGTTGGAAAGTCGTCTACGACAATTAGTTAACTATTTTGACAAAGATATCGTAATTTATCGAATACGCAAAATTAACAAATCTTGTTGATAATCTCATTGATTTACGTAGCTGTTACACGAGATTTCCAGATAATAGAAACTATCAACACAACTTAAACGAATGAACACTGAAGAGATTATTGACTACTGCTATAAATAGTATATTTAAAAACCCATGTGTATGCATAAAGTTGTTTGATATGGGCTTGAAGACCGGGAATGGAAAATTAGTTATATAAAGCGATAAATCACCCAATCCGTTCAGAATTAGGAAGATTTATGTAGTCATTTCAATAAATTATTTTCAAAACACGGTAGTAGAGTTTTCGCGGAATCAAATAATCGCAACACTAACAATGAACACTGCTAATTTCGCTGAAGGACAATTTACCTACTCATTACTTATTTTCCAGTTGACAAACTAGCTAACTACAATCTGAGTAAATTTTATTCTGTAGATATAGGTAAGTAAAGACCGCTTTATGAAAAAAACTAGTTAACACTGCGAACTTTTGTAATTTCTTCCATAACGTAATTGTTATGCGTTGTTTTTTGTATAGGAATAGGACGATAATACTGGACTGATGTAAATGCAGTGGTTAAAAGTTTACTATTTTAATCACGGTAGCCACCACACCATAATTTATACAGTTCTTGAATAAACATTTATATAATTATACCTTATAAATGATGAATAAACTACCACGATCATAATTATTGAGGAAAACACTTACCCATTTTGTTTAGTTAATTTTTTGATTGTACATTGTGGTGAACAAAGAATAAACTTTTTCATTTTATCATGTTCAAAATAAACCTGGGTAAATAATAAGAAAAGAAAATTTTCAACCTTAAAATTCTCAAACAAATGAACTTGGCTAGGGAACGAAAACGAAATAAGTTTTAAAAGACGTATACTGGTCGTTAGAAGGCAATTGACCCTGACTCCATGTACATCAGTTTGCGCGTTTAGATAGTATGGGTTACAAACACCATAATTTTTAATTTATAACGGTGTGGACTGGGATTTGAACAAATGGCTAAGATGTCAACTGGATTAAATAGGTGTAAATTACGAAACCACTACGTGGTGTTATTATAGTTACGACTTATCAGGGCACTTCACAAAAATACAGTAAATTCAGTCACTCCAGCATTTACTGACAATCTGAATCTTTAGGAGATTCTTCAAAATAAAACTTCTGGCATTTTGACTACATATACCTAATAAGTTCCCGGAAGGTATTCAAGCAGCGATCTCACAGGAATCATTAATGTGCCTAGTTGAAAATTAACAAACGCAATTTGGTCATTGGAATCTGTACAGGATAAGTAGTGAACGCAGAAACTGAAGAGGAAAGGAGTGGAAACATAAATTCTAATCCATTTAGAGACCAAGAAGTGACGAAAAAATATTTTAAGTCTTTAGCATTACTTACGACATTCTGTTGGATTCGTTTGTGTTGTGATATTCTCGATGTAATTGACATTATAACAGAAAAGAAAACGCTCTTTAGCTTGTTATTTTATGATATTAGCTGATTCTCTTATAAGGACAGTATGTGATTTGTGCATTCAATTATCCAGCTAGTATACACTAATGGTCCAAAAGAAAATATTGATAATGCAAATCAGTCAAGTTGTGTAAAAATAAGTTTGAATACGATCATTCTTATTACTGATTTTCTTGGTATTACGAATGTTTTAGGTTATTTAAACAGGACTTCTATGAATTTATGCATCTAAAACTGACTTTCTGAAAATCGAGCAGCAGAATATATGAGTAGGGAAAGAACGATGATTCCTTTTCTTTACATTAAAAGTGGAATTAAACAGAGCTATGCATTATCTGACTTCTTCAGCTTTTTTGTTGACATTATGATGTACATGATTTTAGAGTAAAACCTTTTCACATCAAAACTGTGGGGGATATTACTTTACTCACACGCATTCTAAAGCAGATACTCTGTAATTATTAATCATTTTTTAGAAAAGAGTAAATCGGGTATTGTATAGCTAATAAGTGATGAAAATATATGTAAAGGAAGTTTGAATTTCAATGAAATTCCAGAGCATACAACCTCCAACTTTGAACTTGTAGCAAACATACCACGTGATTTGTTTATAAACCTTTTCTCTGCAACCTGTACATTTAATTCCTAAGTTAGCGCTTCATGTTTCACATAAAATATGGTTGAAGGCCACGGATTTGTTTCTGCTTTTAATTTGCTGGAATCTTTCCTTAAATGAAGAATCGCCAAAATTTAACTGGTAGTAAAATTACATGATGAATGGGCATATGAAGTGGTGGAATTCCCCTATCATTAAGTATGCTATAATATCACAGAATAATAGACTCCAATTCCAAACATTGGTATAAATGTTAGTCGGCACAAGTCAACAAATTTCTCATTAGATTAAGTAGATGACATTTACAGAGTCTTAACAGACTAATAAAAGACACTGGAATTAATAAGTCAAGTGTAAGTCAGACCATTTCGGAAAAAAACAACACTCTCATCTGCTCCCAGTCCAGACGTTTAGAACGATGGGCGGAACATTTTAGAGAACAATTCAGCTGGCCCTCAGCTACTCTACAACTACCCTCCATTCTCAGACAGTGTGAATGTAACATTGAAGTAGGTCCCCCATCTCTAGCTGAAGTTCAAAAGGCTATAGTTAATCTGAAACGAGGAAGGGCAGCTGGTCCAGATGGATTGGCCCCAGAGGTCTTTAAGGATGGTGGTCTAGTTTTAGCGATTAGATTGACTAATATTTTAGTTAAAATCTGGGAGTTAGACGTTATCCCATCTAACTGGTCACAATCACTTATCGTCCCAATATTTAAGAAAGGGTCAAAATCATCCTGTGACAACCATAGAGGGATTAGTTCAACTAATATATTATCTAAAATACTAGTCTCGATAATTATCGGATGCCTAACTAAGACTTGTGAACTGCAAACACGAGAGAATCGAGCTGGCTTCAGACCTGGTCGTGGATGCATAGACCACATATTCACCATTCGTCAGGTTCTAGAACATAGACATACTTATCGGCGTCCGACGATGGTGGTCATTGTTGACTTAAAAAGCAGCATTTGACTCTGTAGACCGAGAGGTTCTATGGCAGTGTCTGTCATTGAAAGACGTACGTCAGAAGTACATAAACCTTGTGAAGGCTCTTTACTCGAACACTACTAGTCGAGTCAGAGCTTATGGCGAACTGTCATCTGCTTTTGCAACCTCAAGTGGTGTCTGTAAAGGCTGTCCACTTTCTCCATTTTTGTTCAACTTCATCATAGATCTACTGATAGAAATAACGCTCTCATCGACTGAATTCTCGGGTATTGATCTCCTACCAGGAGGTCCACTTATCGACTTGGAATACGCAGATGACAGTCCTGTTTGGTGAAGACGCTGATAAAATACAGAGTCTTTTGGTAGCACTAAACAACAATGCCAGAATGTTTGGGATGCACTTCTCTCCCTCTAAATACAAGTTGTTGCTTCAGGACTGTTCTGCGTCAACACCTGAACTAAGGATAGGGAGTGAAGTAGTCGAACGCGTTGACAACTTCACTTATCTTGGAAGTCTGATCAGCCCAAATGGGTTGGTGTCTGACGAAATCTCAGCACGGATTCGAAAAGCTTGTTCGGCCTTTACCAAGTTACGTCACCTATGGCGAAGGCGAGATATCCGTCTATCAATTAAGGGACGAGTATACTGCGCGGCAGTTCGTTCCGTTCTACTATACGGCTGTGAAACATGGCCTTTAAGAGTAGAAGATATTCGTAAGTTACTAGTATTTGACCACAGGTGCCTTAGAAATATTGCTCGCATCTTCTGGGATCACCGGGTAAGTAATAGTGAGGTTAGACGCAAGGTATTAGGGAATGAAGATAAATCAGTTGATGAGGTTATGAATCTTCATCGACTGAGATGGTTGGGCCACGTGTTGCGTGTTGCCTGAACACCGATTACCATAACGCGCAATGCTAACCGGTGTTAGGGATGATTGGAAGAAAGTTAGGTGCGGCTTAACCAAAACGTGGCATCAGTGCTTGAAGTCACCAACTTCTGGTCTTAGCCATGTTGGTAGATACAGACTACCTGGTTGGGGTCGGCGTGACTATCGTAACCAATGGTTGGAGACTCTTGGTGACATGGCTCAGAATCGATCACAATGGCGTCGGTGTATGCACTCTCTGTCTTCCTTTAAACTAAGAGATTAAAATCACTTCATATCTTTCTTTCTAGGAACTAATTCTCTCTTCCTGTACTATCTCCTTATGTGCAATCTTTCTTCTATATATTACCACCACTGAATTAACTACTTCTATGAATCCGGTGTTCATCTTGTTGTGCTAATGCGGTACGGCAACTTGGACCGATGAATATATGTGCGTGGTCCTACGTTGCAGCTGACTGACTGACTTAACAGTAAAAGTAGTGTCAACTATACTAGACAACAAATAAAAGGAATATAGTTTGAAATATTAATATAAAGATAACACTAAAAAATACAGTACTTGTATTATGATTAAAAATAATACCTCTATAGCGTCATCTTCAAGGGAGTATAGGCCCTTCGGATCCCACAGCGGAGGAGGCTGATTCACATCAAAAACTAACTTTAAACAATCAATGATCCTGAATAAAAATTGTAAAAGCGATCCTTACTTAGCATCATTCAACTACTTATGAGTAACTCATTTTAAACAAAAATGTCTGTGCAAATTCATATCTAAACTGTTAGTTTTAAACCAAAAATGTGGGGAGTGAGATTGATGACTAGATGCCTTTTTCTACTGCTGTTATTGATCTTTAAGAGTATTATATCCTATAAACCCCATTTTCATGGTCCTAAAGTGTATTACTACAGTTAATCATTTTATAGTACAGCAACATATTTTTTTAAATCACTAGTTAGTTGTGAATGAACAGTAATTATTTTAAATGTATGCAGAAACTCATCGGTGGACATTCTTAAAATTATTCTTTTTGATAAAGATTTTCAGACTAATATCCTTTTCTCATCAAGTCAAGCATTGAAAGATTGATACGGATTTATTTCAAATAGCATAATCTTTATTATTATTTTATTAGAAGTGCGACAACTAGCAACTATGCGATAAATAAATTTGCTAGGACAAAGCAAAAATCTATTAACAAAGTGATGTGTGTACAAACCTATAATACCCTATAATGAAAAACACTAATTTGAGTTCGTAAAAACTGTCCAATCTATTGGATTATAGTGAAAAATATAGCAGTTTCTAATATAAAACATGTGTGAAGTTCTTTCATACCAGGATTTTGTAAGGATTGTAAAATGCATTCGTTGCAATAAAAACCATTCGACTTATGAAGTTCTAACTTAGTAGTTTAAATATCCAAATTCTGTACAATGGACGGTAAGTTTCAACGTCAATTCATTTATTTTGCGTCGAACGGACTGATAATATATCTAGTTCAAAGTTTGCATGGGAGTGTATACTTTGTAACTAAGTGACCTAAAGTTCAGTGATGGAAAAGGCTAGCAAGTGTAAGGTTAATGTATTAACTGTACAGTTAAAAAATCTCGGACACAACGGTACCCCTATTGTTTCGCGACTGAATAATTTCTTATAGCGATTTAACTGATATCTATTTTCATTGAAACAAAAATGAAGTGCATGTAGCATTAAAAAATATAGAACCGTACAATACAGAGAACCTACGTGCTTGATTCAATTACATCACGGAGGAAATCAGTTTGTCCGAATTCAGGATACATAAAAAGAATAGGCCAGTGAAATTTACCCAATGAATCCACATAAAACGTGGAACAACCCACTTCTGGCATATCAATAGGTTTTAATTTGAGATTAACATCAATTCCACGCGACTAGATAGTGTAAAAGTGATAAGATATGAATGTCAAGTTTCGGAAAACTAAAAGCTGTAAGTGAAGCATTTAGGGGAATTCATGGAATTTGCAGACAATTAGAGTATAAATCAGAAGATAGTTTCTTGACCATTTATTTATTTTATTTATTTTAACACATAAGTATAGGTACAGGGAGGCACCAAATACATATGTGCCACACGAATCTCATTTGATTTGTGTGAGGGCTGTGATACTGCCCGGGTGCCCAAACCGAAGCAGGTGGTTTTCTTAGGGGGCCACACCCCGAGCCTTCGACCTGGACGTCTGACCCACAAGGCAGTGGAGCATCGTGAGGAGATGCAGTCTCATGGTAGCCGGTGACCAACGATTGGTTCATACCCCATTTGTTCCTTCAGGATACTGGAGCCCATGTGCACCATTGATTCGATTTGGGGTCCGGTTAAAGCGCCGGACATTCGCTTTTCGTCCTCTCATTTTTGTTAACAACACCCCCACCACGAGAAGGCAGTGAGTAGGACTTCCCTGGCAGAGGCTATATACGCATGGCCATGTGAGAGCATTTCGAGAGGGAGAGCGGACTCTCCCCACTATCGGCCGTACCAGGGCATTTGGAGGCAGTTTCTTGACCAGATGTTGGAGGACTCAATAAACTCAGGAAAAATTACACGTTTTACGTACTGCAGTCAACAGTGGATTTTGATCAACATTAACGTTATATTCTTCTGTTTTTTTCAACTGTTATAAAATAAATGGTCAAAGATTCAGAAACTGTCTTTTTGAGGAAAATTGTTTGGCGAAATCATAATATTAAGTTATAGTCTTCAGTTTCGAAAACTATTTGCTAGTTAAACTCTCGCCAATCACTATGGTAGCTTTTAAAACAATATTATGCAGAAAATACTCATTACGCAGGAGACCATTTTTCAGATCTAGGGTTTGGTACAATGAGGTTGGTAGTTGTAATTGACCTACTCTCCTAAATATCTTATGGTTCAGTTACCAGGACTAACTTGTATTATATCTGTGACAGGGCTAAAGAGTCTTGACGACCGGGGATTGTACGTTTTCAAGATAAGTAGTATGAGTCGAAATCGTTTCGTGATTGCATAGAACCAAAATGTAATAGATAGTCGAAAAAAACACTCGGGAGCCCGTAATAGGTAAACTGAGACCATAAAATACAGAACAAGTAAATTACCACATAGTTAAACTACATATTTTCAGCGAAGTTTCTTGAACACAGGATATTAAAATAGAAAATGACTTGATGGGAAAGGATTCTGAATATATTTAAATAACTAAGTACTAAGTTGTCTATTTTCGAACGCTATCAAAATCGGACTACGACCAAACATGTGATTACAAAAAGATGTGATAAAATGCTAAGTTTTATATTGTCAATTAACAATAAAAATTAGTTAATTACCTTTAAAATCTCATATTCAGTATTCATATCATTTTCTTTTCTACAATCCAATTTCGATCGCTGTTCAACCTCCTTATCTAGTTCCATTTGCTTTTTAAGAACCTTATATTGTACTTCAAGTAATTCAGGAGAAGAAGGCAGTACATTTAAGCCGGTTGATGACAATTCTAAAGCTTCATCAATTTTTGAAAGTGCTAGGCAAGCTTCAATTCCTAAAATGAACTGTTTTAGTATTATAAAAACTTTAAACCTTTTACATAAGCTTTAACATAATCCGGTGACAAACTAACAGCAGACTTACAATCACGAATACATGATCGGTAATTCTCTAAAGAAAAAGAATGATGATTTTGAAGATAACCCTTACTTAAATAGAAATGGCATACTGCTCTATTGGTATACAATATTGCATTTAATTTACGATCTGATGACTTTGCACGTAGGCCACCTGTATAGGACAATATCGCTTTAGAAAAGTCTTTTCCCTTGTAATAATAATTCCCTTCTTCTTTGTAACTGCGAGCATTAGCTAATCATTAAAAAAACTAGTCAGTATGACAAGTGAACTTACCATCTGGATCTTCTGATTCATATTTCAGTGCTTGCAAAGCTTCAGTAGCTGGATGTAAGCCTGCTTTGGGATCAATTTCTGCTCCGAATGCTGGATGATACACCATATCCTAAAATACATGACACAATCGAATAAAAAGTAGGCATACATCCCAATCGATAGCATCATTGGAATTTTCCTTGTTACCCAGTGAATTCTTGGCCACACTCATTTTGTATTTGCATGTAATATATATAAAGAATTCAAGTGAGGATTACACAAACCTAAGTATGCAAACATGAATAGTAGTTGTAAATAATCTGGCATTTAAAAATATTTATTTTGTTTTAACATTTAAACATTGGTATAAGAAGGCACCAAATATATATGCGCTACACTTTGCCATTCGATTTGTGTGAGGGATCGAATATTTCTCGGGTGCCCAAACCATTCGCTTTTCGTCCTCTCAATTTCGTAAACAACACCGCCGCCACGAGATTGTAGTGAGTATGACCCGTGGCACGTGGCCATGTGAGAGCATTTCGAGAGGGAGGACTGACTTTCCCCACTCTCGACCGTTCCACTTGGAGGCTGCTAAACACAAAACAACTCAAGCAATATAATCTAATCGGTGCAAAGGACTAGAAAAGCATGACAATAATTACTTCATAGTTATCAATCAGTGTAAGTGTTCTCATAACGATAGGGATCAGCTTGGAAACTTTCGACATTTGATATTCCTTAGGTTAGGCATATATAGTTGATGTGATAGCCACGCGTCTGAACTTTTATAATTTACTCAGAGATTATTTGTTCCTATTATCTCCCAAAACAGTCAATATTATCAGGATGTGTATTACAATCTATTTGCTCATCCGTTATTGAACTTAATTTTACGAAACTTAACATTTTCTGGTGAAAATTCCTCGTGATTTACACAAATTCGTATTTAGGTTACGAAGTCTTAGAGACTCGATATCGTACTACACTTCTTTTGATGTTTAATGATTAGAAACAGTCAGCAGTATCCCCTTTAACTCAGTTTTTGTGTTAGTCGACATTCGTCAGCAATCCAATGTTAAAACTTGGAACATTCGATTGTCCAAACCTTTTTCAGTTTCCCGCTCTTGGGACAGCGTGTAAGCTATTGTGTTCTATTAAAGACTGAGTTATTCAGATAAAATAGGATTACAGTAGCAGCAACGGTTTGAGAATGGTTTCGTTTACAACATTATTTAGCGATTAATGAACACAGTGAATTATGGATGTTTCAATAGAACTTAACTAAACCAGTCTATTTTTATAGTTTTCAGGTGTTAATTGACCACAATTATCTATAAAGATCATTATTATTATCAGACTAATCCATGGTACAGCGTGCTACTTCACAAAGATTTTCGTGATACGGGGGATTGCATGACTGTTAAAGATGACAGGAAAAACAGAACAATTATTGTCATAATGTTATTAACATTATTACTACCCGGCTATCGAAATATAGGAGACTTCTACCAGACTGTGTTGGTAGTAAACTAATGACACCTCAAGGACGACGGTTACAGAATACAACCTCACGAAGAAATTTCAGTACCAAAAGACATCTTGGAACGGGGTAACGTTGGCAATATATATGTTTCAGACTAGAAAGTGGTGCAGAGGAATCTAAGCTGTGGTTGGATTCAGAGATAAAAGTATATAGTTGGATCAAAAATCAAACGTACAACTCAGTGACGAGTTATATTTTGCAGTCACGTAGGTAAACTCATCCTTTTTGTAAGTTAAATATAAACAGAACTGTTAATTAATTTACGCTAACCACTGCCCGTTCAAAATTTATCCATTGACAGGAAATTTAAAACGATATACACCTTATTGTTAACCTTGAAGTCTCTTTGATCAGTAATCAGTTAATGAAAAAGTTTAGATTTACACTATTTTCCCATCTTCAGTCGGTGTAGCAAGCTTGTTTCACTGTAATTAGCAACAACTATTCCGCAGTCACAGCAAACAACCGCACCAATATAAATAACGGCATTCTTCCAAGCCAAAAGTAGCTTTTCGTAAAGTATATGAAAGAAAAGAAAGCTGGAGGCTGAGTTCTTCTGAATAGATGTCCATGGTAAAAAAAGACAGGTATGACGACAGTAATTCTGATATATCAGATAACGTACAAATATTGAATCCCTTGATATATATGATAAATATGTGATGTGACCTGTGAACTTGTTTCAGCTAGGTAGTGAAGATAAGGCTTAATGATGAACGAGGTGGTTTCACGTGTTTTAAGAGGGAAGTTGTCACTCGCACGTTGTCCAAACTGTCGGAGGACAATTCTCAGTGAGGTACCTACAAAGGAGACTGGATTAAGAGTGATCTAAACGACTAGAAAACGCAAACGAAATGAGGAACAGACAACTGTTTGAGGCCAGTGATGTACGGTGCGCTATCGAGTAGTTTCGAACGACCTAGAACTGTACCTACGGGGCCTTAACACAGAAGACAGAAACACATAAAATAGCATGTTATTTGTGAGGCCATCCCGACGCTCTTTTTCCGTTATCCAGAGAAAACATCGTCACAAAAACCCTTTACTGCAGTTGTGTTTTTGCACATTCAGAAGTAGGAATTCGTCCCAGACAATTACTTTTAAACTTAAAACTTACAGACTAAACTACCTGGTTCCTTCCTAGTCACCTCAGAATTATAGAAGACTACCTGTATCCAAATAAAATATTTAAACGCAAAGCATAATATTCTATCAGGAAGGAAATTATCACAACTATGGCCCTTGCCTTACGCATGTTACGGTCAAATAAATTAACCTGCTACTTCTCCGACAGGCATAAATGGACTTTGATAAATGGAAAAGCATAGCATGTGAGTTGAATGAGGAATCAATTTAACGATGGTAATCATTCGAAGCACGCACCTCAGATTCTTACATATCGCCAGACAAAAACATGTCAAATGTTCGCTTCTGAGATTGATACATTTCGAAGTCTAAAAAATCCCTACATTTTTGACGACATGAAATAAACAGTAATAGACATGTACTTGTAACCATGAATTAAAGCATTTCTACTTATGAAGAATAATGATTTAAATACAAACAATTTGTTGATCAAGTTACCTTGAAGAAACTTACACGCAGCACATGGTTGAAACAACGAGGTATGACTGATGTGTTCGATATTAGCCTTCAGTCGTCATTATTAATGACAGTATGTTAGTGGACTTGTTATAATCCTTACAGTTTCTTTTCTAGTGAAGTTCTTTTTGAAAATGTTTGGCGATGGGACTCATACTACTTATTCGGGTAATGTGTCCCAGACACTGACCACCGGATAAGAAAAACGGAACTCCAATTTGAGTTTATTAGATCTCAATTTTTGAGCCTTCTTTCTATGGTTATGAAGAGTTCCAATGCTGGGATGAGTAAACAGATGAGACACATTAACACCCACGTCGTTACTAAAGACGCGGAAAAGATTAGGCATTTTAAGCGCCTGTAGCGGTAAATAAATCCCCAAAATAAATAACTCTGTAGGTTTTTGACATTGGATGCTGACCACAGTTTTAGTGGACTCATCTAGCTGAAGGCACTCGGTCAGCATCCGCACCAGATCACGTGTGGGAACGCCATGCTCAACATCTGCCGCAATCGCTAGCCAGATTTGTGCAAACGATCCTCGATATATTGATAGCTTGTCAAATATATCTTCGATCTCCTCACTTCTGTCTTTTGATTTTACTTGGTGGGTGCGCTTCGTATTAGGTGTTACTGGTTAAAGAGTTGTCAAACTCCGAATACCTGTGGCATCTTCATTGGTGAGCCTAACGTGATCTGGTACACTAAATTGCAAACTGTGAGTCTGCTCCTTTTCGGGGTTTTATATATCATTGTTTTATTTTAATTTTCTATACATTATGGTGTTTTTTCGTGTTTTTGGATATATATATATATTTTTCGAACTCTTCCATTCTCATATTTAATATGGCACTATGACTGAACAGAAACCTAAGGCATTTAAGTTAAAGACTGTGTCTCCACCTTCCTTCCAACTAGACCTTTTCTGGCCAGACAACATCGAAGCCTGGTTTTGCTACGCAGAAGCCGACTTCTACGAGCACGGTGTGAACGACACACGTGCACAATTCCTCGCAGTAGTCAAGGGACTACCGCGCGAATTCAATAGGTACGTAACACCTAGTATGTTTACTAGTGATGTTTCTGACCCATACCAAACCCTCAAACGCAGAGATCTAACCTATCGACAAAGGTTAGACCAACTCCTTAACAACATCGACCTGCAACATGGCTCTGCCACAGACATGTTGCAAAGAATGAGAAAAGTCATTGCCCAGAGAACCTTGGGATAAATTCGACATTGATGTTTTCAGTTTGCAGGAGGTTTGCTCGACTGCTTATACTGATTATTTTCATGCATGACTGTGTTGCTAAACCTCCAATTAGACTGACAAGCTTTTGAGATATTTATTGAATGAGCAACTGATAGAGGAACATACTGAAAATCATCTGCAATGGATTAAGATACCGAGAAAGCAACACTATCTAGTGATAATTACAAGTCAGTTTGTTGACCAGAGAACCTTGGATGATGGCCTATTCAAACAACTTTTCTTCTCAAAACTTCCTGAACAGGTGCAAGCTGTTTTGGTCTCGTTTCAAAACAATGCCATAGACGAGCTAGCTGCATCTGCCGACTGCATTCTCAAAATCACTAGATCTTCTAACGCCGATGTTTTTTAAGTCAAAGTAAAGCCTCAAACGACCCAGAATGACATAACACAGTTATGAAATACACTTACTCGTTATCTCAAACTTCGTAACGACCGTAAGCGGTCACTTACCCCGCGGAGAAGCACATCACGTAGGCGGTCTGTATCTAGAGCCGTAGAGACGGATAATCCTGACTGGTGCTGGTACCATAACCAGTGTGGAAAGTCTGCCAGAAATTGCAGAAAACCCTGCAATCTTTCCATTTCAAGATCGGTCGACACGAAAAATGTTTCGGGAAACTTCCAAGCCGGCACGCGTTGACGGCGACCGTAGCCGGCGAACATAGCCGTCTTCTATACGTCACTGATGTGATAACGAGAATTCGCTACCTCGTAGATACTGGCGCAGAGGTTAGCGTTCTCCCAGCGAATTCCAACGACCGGCTACACGAATCGGTTTTAAATCTACAGGCGGCAAACGGAAAGCCTATCGCTACATATGGCAAAAGGTATGTTTATCTTAACGTGGGTTTACACAAACCCATTCACTGGATCTTTGTTGTTGCAGATGTTTCTATGCCAATCATTGGTATGGACCTTCTACAACACCACAACTTAATTATCGATGCGCGCAAACGGAGGCAAGTAGACGAAACACTAATTTATCTGCTTGCCTGACTTTTTCTTCTGGTTGCAGGTTATCTCCTGTCACTATTAAGCACACTATAGACCCCTTCTACCAACCACTACTCGATAAATATTCTGGCATTTACCAATCGCAACCGAAATTGCCGTGTGTAACCAGCAACGTTACACATCACATCACGACTATAGGACCACCTGTCTTTTCGAAAGCACGCCGACTGTCCCCCGAAAAGTTAAGGTTGGCGAAAAACGAATTCGACTATATGATAAACTTAGGAATCATACGACCGTCAAATAGCCCATGGGCATCTCCGTTGCACATGGTCCCTAAAAAGGACAGCAACGATTGGCGTCCAACTGGTGACTATCGGAGATTGAATGCAAAAACCGTTCCCGATGGTTACCCGTTGCCTCGAAATCACGATTTGACAGCTACCTTGAAAGGTGCAACTGTCTTTTCAAAAATTGACTTGGTAAAAGCTTATAACCAAATTCCTATGGCCACTGAAGACATTCCAAAAACTGCTATTATAACGCCCTTCGGACTCTATGAATTTTTGCGAATGCCTTTCGGTCTGAGAAACGCGGCACAGACTTTCCAAAGGTTCTTAGATGACGTTTTTCGAGGTCTCAACTTCGTACATGCGTACGTTGATGACTGTCTAATAGCAAGTCCGGACAAGGAATCGCATCTCCATCATCTGGACCTTGTTTTCGACCGACTACAAAAACATGACATTACCGTAAACATTCAGAAATGCCAAATCGGAACCGAATCCTTAGACTTCTTAGGACACACTATCGATGCGCAAGGCATTCGACCCCTTAGAACAAAAGTGGCGGCCATTCTGGATTACCCAGAACCGACCACCATCAAGCAATTGCGCACGTTTAACGGTCTGGTAAGTTTTTATAGACGATTCATACCGAAATGCGCGTTCCTTATGAAACCTCTTGCCGACCAACTTCGTGGAAATGCAAAATCCATTAATCTAGATGACACTACCTGAAAAGCATTCTCCACGTTTAAGGAACATATCACCCGAGCAGCAATGCTTGCTCATCAGGACCCTAAAGCGCCCATTAGCATCTCAGTAGACGCATCAGACTCAGCAATCGGAACAGTCTTACAACAATGGGTTAATCACTCCTGGCAACCTTTGGCATTTTTCTCTAGACGGTTGTTAGACACTGAATCGAGGTACAGCACATTCGGTAGGGAACTCCTAGCTGTGTATTGTGCTGTCCGGCATTTTCAACACTATATCGAAGGTCGTGAATTTACCATTTTTACCGACCATAAACCACTTAACTTCTTAAGCTCTTCTTCGGACAAGTGCTCACCACGTGAGTCTCAACAACTGGACTACATTTCGCAGTTTACTTCAGATATTCGACACATTTCTGGAGCAAACAATGTAGTTGCAGACGCCTAGTCTCGTACAAATTCCTTGAACAGTTTCCAAGGCATCGACCTTCTAAAACTCGCTCAACTTCAAAAAGAAGTCAGTGATCTTCAGCACGAGTTGGCCTCAACAACACTTAAACTGCGCATTAAACAGATTGGAACAGGTAAGGAAACCTTACTTTGTGACACATCTACAGGTAGGGATCGCCCAATCGTGCCGAAACAATATCGACGCAACGTCTTTGATACGTTGCACAGACTTTAAAGTCTCATCCAGGTGTTCGTGCAACCATCAAGCTTATAGCAGAACGGTTTTGCTGGCCTGGTATGAATAAAGACGTGAGAGAGTGGGCACGCTCCTGTGTAGGCTGCCAGAAATCTAAGGTTATTAGGCATAACAAATGTCCCTTAGGCTCGTTTAAAACTCCCGATGCTCGCTTCGACCATGTTCATTTGGATTTGGTAGGTCCTTTACCAGATTCAAATGATTATTCTTATCTTTTAACATGCGTAAACCGTTTTACTCGATGGTCAGAAGCAGTACCCATCAAGAACATTACTGCTGAAACAGTGGCCCGCGCCTTCGTCGAGAAGAGGGTAGCAAACTTCGGCTGCCCAACAACCATTACTACAGATCGTGGACGTCAGTTTGAATCTGAACTGCTCCGTTGTCTGACCATGAAACTAGGAATCACTCGCTTCCGAACGACGGCCTACCACCCACAAGCAAACGGGTTAGTAGGTCGTTTTCACCGACAACTAAAAGCTGACATTAGATACACTGCGTCTCAACTTGTTTATGGTACGACCCTTCGACTTCCAAGAGAATTCATGGATCATTCATCCTCTTCGATGTACATGGATCTAACCTCCTACGCGAACAGGCTTACAAACGCAATGCGTTCAGTTAAACCTGTTTCCACTCTGCCACAATCAACTGATGTTTTCGTTCAACCTGACTTACGACATAGAACACTCGTCTTCGTGCGTCAAGACTCGCATCGACGACCTCTCGAATCAACATATGAAGGACCTTTCAAAGTTCTTCAACGCGAATCTAAGTACTATATAATCGACAAGAACGGAACCAACGAAAGCATCAGTATCGATCGCCTCAAAGCAGCGTATTTAGAAGGAAATCCTATTCACGTCGATTTTCCTTCAGTACAATCGCACAACACAACTCCTGCCCTTATAATACCTCAATCGACAGCAGACACACACGTTGATACTTCGACAGTATCCGAAAATAAACTCAAAACAACGCGTTCTGGAATAAGAGTAAGATTTCCAGAACATTTGAACGATTACTGCACGTAAGACACAAGTTAACATTTTATATCCTCTCGATTTTCCCTTGTAGTATATGTAACTTTTTTTTAAAAACCCGAATTTAATATGCTTATATATTTTTATTATCTTTTTATTTCAAAAAAGAAAAAGACAAAAAATAACGATATTATAAAAATCCTTTTTTACGCTATTACGTGAGCATGAGTTTGTTTCCCTTTTTCTTCGCCCGTTTTGTGTTTTTACGCGCGTACGAGTGTATTCCGACATGCACTTATATATTTTTCTTTTCTTTTCCAGGACGACTGAAAAAGACGATGAAAAGAACGATGAAGTTGGGAGAAACGAAAATCTGCATTGTACCTTTTTTAACTATAATGTACATCATGGTCTATTATAGTAAGGAAAGACGACCAGACGCTGCTTAACCTAGCAAGCTATCAGAAGAGTGTTTACCAACGAAAAATTCGTTGGGTTTAAACTTCTGGCTGGCCACGTCTTAGGGTCATCACTACCCCACTAGGGGGGAGTGATCTGTAGCGGTAAATAATTCCCCAAAATCAAATAGCTCTGTAAGTTTTCGACATTGGATGCTGACCACAGTTTTAGTGGACTCATCTAGCTGAAGGCACTCGGTCAGCATCCGCACCAGATCACGTGTGAGAACGCCATGCTCAACATCTGCCGCAATCGCTAGCCAGATTTGTGCAAACGATCCTCGATATATTGATAGCTTATCAAATATATCTTCGATCTCCTCACTTCTGTCTTTTGATTTTACTTGGTGGGTGCGCTTCGTATTAGGTGTTACTGGTTAAAGAGTTGTCAAACTCCGAATGCCTGTGGCATCTTCAAAATCTTCCGAAGTTCAAAGAATAAATCAAACCTTACTGAAGAAATTTGTGTGATATACGTATCTAGATTTCCTTACGGAATGAGGTCAAGATAAGAAATTTTACTCTTAAAAGTAACATTTAGGTACAATACTAAACTAATCCCCAAACTACTGAGCATGGAGTCTTAGATTATCCGGAATGAGTAGGCTGTTTGTATGCTACCAAAACGTAAATCAATGTTACTGGTATACAAAAAATCGATCAATATAGTCTCTTAAACATGGCAATAGAGTTTCATAAACAACATTTGACAGTAACCAGGGGATTGGAAAAATGCGTCAACTGAACGAATATCATTAATAAAAAACAAGAAAGCTTATGATTGATGAATAAAGGAAGCACAGTCATACAAGTTCGAAGAGAGTCAGTAGAAGAATGGTCGTTAAAGACTGTTGCTGGTGAGCTCACTTATAGATCACCCTTTACATCCAAAATAAAATTTACCGAATGGCGAATATGCCAAGGTACTGTTCTTCAAAATAAATATGTAAACAAAATGCATTAAGCTTTCCATATTAAGGTCTTCCGGGGTCTGAAAACACAGTAACAAACCTAAGAGCGAACGTCCAGGTTTAAAAATATAAATAAAATATAGTTAAAGCTTGAGTATTAAGAAGATAATTTCAGCTTTAATAATTCATGATCAGCTGTTTACTTTAAGCGCCGTAACAGCTTTTAGATATCTGCATGACTGCATAGCTGAAGTAGTAACATAATAAAGGTGAATTCTCTAATGTACAATGATTGGCTTCATTATACGGTTGGTAATGCATCTTATCAAACAGGTGAACAAACAATGAAACGGAAAATTTATAAAACAGATAGATAGCTTAGTTGGTCTAGATTGTTGTTGTGAGTGCTCGTATAACAGAAAATTATGCATTGCTAATAAAATAGTTAACTTTATTTTGAAGAGTTACGCATAACAGCATTCATGATTCCAAGAGACTGCATGCCTCATGATGCAGGTTGTTGAGTCCCACAATCTATGTCCTATACACCTCCAACTTATTTTCCATATTTACTATTCACATGGAAGCTGGTTTGTTATAACCCACAGTAGGCTGTTGCTGATGCTATCCGATCAACAGACATTGAGTATCTTGGGTAGACAATTGTTTGTGAATACCCGTCCCTTTCGATTATGGTTGCAACAGTTCTCGAAATTTCAGCTGCGTACACTAGAACTATCTTGACGTTCGTGTTGAAGATTCTGATTGACCGATGTTGGTTGGCAGTTGTTTTGAGTTCTTTATATTTTCCAGTTGTAGAAATGCTGTACATACTTTACTAATTCTTGCCTTTACATGTGCACCAGATTTTCTCCCTTCATCAATGATGTTGTTCAGCTACGTAAAAGTTTCCACCTGTTGCAGAGCTTTTCTATAAGGTAAGTTGTATTTCAGAATCTTGATCTTTTACTTGAGGTCTACTGCTGTAGAGGCTGCTGCTACATTGTTTGTCGCTGTTAGATGTTCCTTGTTTTTCTGCATGTCAGCTCTATTGCTCCTCTTCACTTGTTTGTTTCTGTGCATTCGGCGTGTGCCTTGACCTTCTCTGCTTTTGTTCAGCTGTAGGTAATTGCTGTCTTTCTGTTCTTCCTTTCTTGAGTCTTGTTCAGGGTTTCCATAGACATCCATTCCTTGTGATGATGCTTCTTTTGGCCCAGGACCTTCACCATGAGGCGTCATAACTCTTCTGAAAAAAGAACCTCTAACTCGGAAGGCACAATCTAAGGGGTTTAGCTCATTTATTCTAGCTAGCACTTTTTTTGCAAGGTTGTTTTCTATGAAATGGGGTTGCGGATTTCATGCCAAGCTCTCTTCTTTTGTCCAAGTTTCAAACCGTAATAACCCTGAAGGGCTACAAATAATTCACTGAGGTGCAAATGTAATGCTTAGGCGTCAATAGATAAATCATTTGGACGAACTAAGTTGACTTTTCTGTTATGATATAAACTCGATACTAACCATTGCCTTATTTGTTGGAGTGAAGCATCATTGTTTAGTGCAAAACCTATCCAATAAAAACCATATTCTGTATATCATATGACTTCCTTGCTTTCATGCATTTTCCAACAGGCATAAGTTAATAAGAACTTTAAAGTACTATGGTCACTGATCACTAAAGTGATTGAAAGTTAACATTGTACAGCATAATAAGGTATAGTGAAGTATCTATAAGGGTCACTTTATACGCAAAATGCATTTACATATGTATATTTATATATATTTATGTATATTATTGTCTCATAAAATTTATCTAACGACGTTGTATGATACTATTCAAAAGTTTAATAAAAAATGTTAATACCCAATTCGTTTTGTTTATTCTGTTACTCATATGGTAGTAAATAATGCTAATGTTAACAACTGAATATATGTAGTATTACAGATACCGATATAAGGTTTCTATATTTTAACATGTTCAAAGAAAATTTTACTAAACATGATACTTTTGTTGAAATGAGCGGCGTTGTATAAGCTAGAGACCATGTTTACCGCGTGATGCAGTCTAATTTCTTACTTGTTAGTAGAAATATATTCTACTAAATTCAAGTGTTCCAACATTAATTTGGAGGTCATGTCAATTATCAGGCGTAATTCGTACGATTTACTGTACAAATCTGTTTAAGAGTTATTTGAACAAATACTTATGATGGATTCATAATACACTAGATAAAGTAATTTGAACTATGATAATCAAAATGTTTCTGTAGAGCCTTTAATTCAGTTGTTAAACCTTTAGATTCATTCATGATGGCTGTAAACAAATCAAGGGTTTGTTGTCTTACAATGTGCTACTTTCGAGAGCTTAACAACTCATCAAAGCAAACGACTGTGTCTAGTTTTAATCAACATTCAGAGTAACTAAAGTACTCAGTAGAAAGCTATTTCAGTAACCTTATTCACACTTGAGGCAGATGAGTAGACAGTAATCAGTTAAATTTACTGACTTCGCTGTGAAAAATGTCAAATTGATTGCTACTTTTTATCAGAAAAAAAACTGTACGGTTTTCGATTAAGATGAAATCAACTGAATAAATACTTCACCGTTAGCTTACCCCGCAATTAGTATTCACTGATAAAATAATTACAAAATTATCAATTACCAACCAGTTATTTCTTCAAACATAAAACAAATGAAATAAGCTGAATGAATATTTTAAAATGTAAGTAAAATACAAGGTTTGTCTTGTAAATTAATGGTAAAATCTATCTTATAAGCCAAATATCAATTTAATCACTATAATGGAAAGTAACAAAATATCAGAAATATCGCTTGCCGAAAAATAACTGTCCGTAGGTGACATATATACAAAAGATAAAACAGTAAACCAAAAATAACGCAAAGTGATAATTAAATGAGATATGTAATAGTGTTTTTTTCATTTCAACTAACATTGTTATACAATAGTTTATCGTCTAAGGTGGTTATGAAATTATTTACTCTGATTAAATATAGAGACTTTTATGTGACCCGAAATTTCTTTTTGTCTCTTACTTAGGAATTAAATTCCATGACATTGTAAACCAAACGGTTTCAATGAGATTTTACAAGTTTGATTTCTGGTTAAAACCTTTGTTGCAAAATTGTTTGGCCTAAGATATTCATAAAGCTAAATATACACAGTTGAATGAAAATGGGGAGTTAATTATTAAGCGTCAATAAAATCTAAAGGTTCATAGTATTCAGCTTGTAATTTTTCATTATTAATGTTAGATGATAATAAGATGTGATCAGGAGAAAGCCTTGATCGTCTTCAGCAATGCGTATTTGAAATGTAGTGGGGATTGATGCTCTCAGTAAGATTTGAATCCAGATAATTCAGTAACACTATCAAAGATTTACAGTCGAGTTATTTGAAATGCCAAAAAATCCTGTGAAAATGAGACGCTTGAGTACTAGATGATCAATGGAATGTTACCTAGATCCTTGGATTAATCAAATTTCATTACATTCAAGCGAGTGAGGTTCTTTGAAAACTAGTAGATAATAACTGTAGTATTCGGAAGAAGAATTAGTTGAATTGGGCCTTGAGGAGATTACATTCCATATGACAAAGTAATCTCTAGCTTATTAAGACAATATTTGGTTACCAAGTATCTTTTGTCTTAGGTATATTATTGACTAAATTCAATTGATGTGGTTGCTATGTGATCAATACCCGAAGTGAGTGCACTACTTTTTGGATCTATATGGTTGGAAACAGTTAGCGGAAAACATAGAATTTAGGTCTAGTCCTAGCTGGTACTCGTCAGAATAGCCTACCTGATATCGTTAAAAAATCGTATGATTTTCTTTAGATAAGTATCAAATAACATGAGACTTGGGTCTGGGATTTCTAGCTCACTGCCTCAGAACATGAAGCATCAAAGCATTAGATTGACATGATTATTTCAAAGGATTTCCATTGGTTTATTTCAATAAGTTACACGAATTTTATGGTTTTTAGAGCATAGATTAATTTGATTATCACATAAATAAATATGTTAGGCGTTGATTCTTTTTAATTTTTAATTAGTAATTCTTCAGTCTCATTCTTTTATGTAATGATGAATTTATGTATGAATGTTTAATTTTACAAATGCACAATACTTATCCATTATGTAAATCGAAATAAATTTATTGCACAGTTTAAGTCAAATGTATTTATAACTAAATATCTAGTTTAAAATTGAAGTTAGAGCTCATTTAAAAAAAGGTTACCAAAATGAAGTTAAATGATGAAATTTGAAATCAATAATAATGTCATTAAAAAATAAAATAAGCTAAGACAGCTAAAATGTTTTCAGAATCACAAAACTTTTGACCGGGAGTCCAAATTAATTTAAAATAGTAACGGTTCCTTCAAACACTATTAAGATGATGTGATGTTTACTCCTAACTTTTACTTTTTCAGTCTAATTTTGTCCTTACACTTTGAGGAATTACTCCATTATTTCACACGAACTGTGTTTAAATATTTAGTGTTGTTTATGGTATGACTAATATATTATCGTCCTACATAACTAATACTTCTTCCAATTATCTACCTCGTTTCACGCACTTAGTTTCCTTTGTCATCTTAAAGAAGACAAGAAACAAGATTCAAGCTCTGTTTATTAAAAATCAAAGTAGGCCACACAACAGTTTCCGGTTCTATTATGAAATTTAGTTTTACCTGAATGGCAAACTTTTCATTGACATATTTCTCAAATTACTAAAGATTTCTAAAAATCATTTAAAATGTTATCAATCTAATTAAACAACATTAGGATAATATTTTAAAATTGACTGAATATGTATCTTATAAAACGTTAAATCTCAGGCTGCTAATGGTGAACTATGATGAAATCAGTTAACTAATGGTAACACGAAATCAATTACAAGTAATTTAAAAAGGATAAAGATTTGTAGATCAAGAGGGAAACTTAAAACACGTGGCATTTTTTATTGAAATCAGAGAATACAACAACTTCAAAGCTAAGGAATTATAGACTCGTTACAATTCGAAATAATAACTGCGTCATCATAGTTTTCATTAATTTATAAAGGATTAGTTTTATAAAAACTAATAACCAATATATATGTGATAATCTATTCCATAGATTAATGTAAACAATTCTTTTATGGAGATATTATTTAATTTACTTTCAACCTTTTTATAATAGTATTTTATGTTTTATTCTTTTCCAAACATCAAGGTTTAGAAAAGCTAAAAAACCCAGAACTAAAAATTGATTTAAATAATTTCAATGTGTCTTATTTTTTTTCTTTTTTACTCTTTATTATAATTGTAATTATAATATTTTTACTAAATAAATAATAGGCTGAAGACATACATACAGTAATAAGGCGGTGAATGTCTCCAGACTCAACTGTTTACAATTAATTTCAATTAGATGATCATTTTAATTTGATACAAATAAAGAAAAAGCAACCAGGCGCATTACAGAGGCTAAACCATACATATCTCCAGGTAAAGTGTATTTTAATTAAGGATATAAGGTGATATATATATATATATATATATATATATATATATATATATATCCATTTGTAATGTTAGAACTAATATTATTGTGTTATTATGAATATTTTATGATTATTTGAAGTGACGAGTAATAATCTTGTTTTATTCATCTTCTGTCTTTCAGTTTTTGTAATTGTGTGGTTGCAAAATGTTGACAAATAATTGACATTGTCATTAAATCATTGTTAGATAATATTAAAAAATAACACAATGAACACCAGCAACAAAGAAACAATAATGTGAAAAAAAATAATGGAACGAAATTCAAAAAGATAAACAAACAAATAAGTATAAGCTATCGTAGTAGAAAACCAAAGGAAAATTATATGAGCAAATAGGTAAAAACATGCCTATTCCTTATGTTTCTTATTCAGTTTGTATTTTAATAATAAGTTGTGGTAAAAAAAGGATAGAATTGAAGTTTTCGGTGAAAAAATAATAATTTCTTCAATTTGTTTATTTTTCTCTATTCAATTTAAAAATCAGCAAATTCTGCTTCGAATTTATTAATTTTACTTTTTTTCAATGGTTCTTCCCTATATCTTTCAAAATTTGTTGCATCACCAGGTCCTTTACAATTGGGTATCAGAGGAGCTGTTACCTAAAATTTTTTCGTAAAAAAGTAAAACCGAAACCGAATTAATAGAAATTCGAATAATTGTACATTGAATATCATGTAAATAGATAATCGTATCATTATTGTAATTTCAACTTAACACAATTTATGATAATGGTTGAGAGTCGACTATTTAATTGAGCATGATTAGTTTCATTGTCCCGAATTTTACAGTAAGCCATTATTAACAACAGTAGTTACCGTTATAAACATAGGTTAATATGGAGGCGTTTCTTGCAGACAGAAACAGGATAAATCAACATTGATTACTTACTTCAGTCTCAAATGTCTCAATCGATGTGCTTACAGTTTTCGAAATTCAAATAATAGATAATTCTATTTACAATGTATTATCAACACTATCGCATTTCAGTTGAATGTAACGCACGAGTTTACGTTCAAAAACGTGATTTTCAAATTCACTGAAGTTTAAATTACAAATAATTTAAAAGTTTATCAGGCTAGATGATACAATACACCATATGTTATGATTCTAATAGTGAAGTTATCGGAAATGACTTTCAGTTTGATGGGATCATAGTTATTGGATCAAGTGGGATTCATTACATTCACAGTTATGAGAAAGCCCACTGGTTATAATTTACGATTACATGAATATTTTTAAATGGTGAATGACAATTTATGTAGCGCATTAAAAAGTTACATGCAACTGTTTACATCAATAGAAAAAATGTTATTGTAAAAGACCTTCTGTTAATTACTAGCTCTTCAAGCCATGGAACTTCATAAACAAAGTTTTCTCAAATTACACGAAATCTCGTACAATAACAGTATAAACAACACTCATGTATTTATTAATAACTAATAGTCAGATAAATTTCATAAACCGAATACAAGTTCTAAGCTGTAGATCGTGCTAGATTGCTAAACAGCACAAGTTTAATAATGCCAACCGTCAGACTTCAACAATATGTCTTATTGGTTTGAATAATTGCTGGAAGAAATGAAAGTCTCGTTTTCAATTATGAGTGAAAATGGTTAAATGCCCACTGTTTAGGAATTCTAAACGACAAAGAGAGATTTCAGTTGTTCTGTGCTGATCACCGATTCTCAAGCTGATATAATTTTGTTATAGATGATCCTGTTTTATTAATTTCTAATCCAATAAACTGTCAACCGTGATTTATTGAAATAACAAATTTCAACACATGAACAAGGGAAAAAGCAAGATTCGGAAATACAGCACGGAGAATACCAACCAGTCACACCTGATAGAAAGGCTCTGCAACAAGTGGAAACTTTCACGTAGCTGAACAACATCATTGATGAAGGGAGAAAATCTGGTGCACATGTAAAGGCAAGAATTAGTAAAGTATGTACAGCATTTCTACAACTGGAAAATATAAAGAACTCAAAACAACTGCCAACCAACATCGGTCAATCAGAATCTTCAACACGAACGTCAAGATAGTTCTAGTGTACGCAGCTGAAATTTCGAGAACTGTTGCAACCATAATCGAAAGGGACGGGTATTCACAAACAATTGTCTACCCAAGATACTCAATGTCTGTTGATCGGATAGCATCAGCAACAGCCTACTGTGGGTTATAACAAACCAGCTTCCATGTGAATAGTAAATATGGAAAGTAAGTTGGAGGTGTATAGGACATAGATTGTGGGACTCAACAACCTGCATCATGAGGCATGCAGTCTCTTGGAATCCTGAGTGCAGGATGGATAGCGGAAGATTGAGGAACAGCTTACGTCGGGAATCGGAAGCAGACATGTAAAGGATAAATAGCGACTGTAAACAAGTGGAAAGGAGAGTTCTGGTCGTGGGCCAATGCTATTTCACGAAGGATATGTGTAAATAAGTAAGTTCTTATTTTTGTTTATAATTTGCCAGACGTATTATGATGAATCATATTGTCCCAACTATTTACATTGTACTATTTAACTAGAGTGTCAACTGTGGATAGCCTCACTTTTTAAATAGTTTCACACTAAAATATTACATTCTTGTTCAGAAAATGAACATTATAAACTGTTCAAGTAATTAGAAGGATAAACAATACTTTATTGACCAAATTTGTATTTATTCCTCTTCAGTGGGTATAAATATTTGAACCTTGACTGAAAGAAAATAACATACATAATTATATAAATTGATATATTCATGACATTCATTTAAGTTTGGCTTTTTATTTGAAATGTCATGAGAAACTGCTTTCTGCCTATAGAAATTTTCAACGGTTTTAAAGCTAAGTAAGTAATGAACAAAACGATAAACCTGTATATGCAAAGTATCACGTTTCTCAACCAACTTCGTACTGAGCTGAATTAACTTTTTAGCAAAACGAAAATCCACCAATATACCATTTTAAAGCTATCAGAGAGAAATACGATTATTTTGTATCGCAAATAAAGAACGGTTTTGAGTTACAGTTTATAAATATATTGTTGAAACAACATGGAAATAAGCATAACTAATCAGTCTTTAGTAATGAAACTGTTCAGTTGGGTGACGAATACAACATTATACAACTTAATCGATATAATTGTAATAATATACTACCTTGTTATCCGAATGCTGTTTTCTTGTCAAGTAGTAATCATGAGTAAGTTGTGAACATTTTAAATGATTTATTTTTAAGATTATTCTCCGCATATCAGTTACAGAGACTTATGGAAAGGACAAATTTGTGTGTCAAATGAGATTCATGTTTTCAATAAATCATGAATATTTTGATTGTAAATTTACTGTTTATGCTAAAGCATTAAGAAAGAGAGTGAAATCTGACTGATCAATTTTTTCAGAGAAAATTTAGAACAACTAGGCTAGTCGACACAATACACCTATAACATTATTTACCATAAAAAGTGCCAACGCATGTACCAATAGTTTAAACTTCCCTCCGTCTAAAATATAAGTGTATGAGATTAAGATATTTTCTTCAGTGATTTGAATAGTTTGTTGCTCAAGTTAGCATCAGTCACGATTTCTTCATAATACATTTCTTATCTACATTTTCGATTATTTTGATCGATTTATCTGACTTTATTTTCATGTAAAATGGTTTGACAAGCAAATCATTGCGATCAATTTTATGTACGATAGATATTAAAGGAACAAATCACATTTTTCAAACAAACTGTTTCAGTTTTTTACATTAGTAAAGATTTATTTTCTAAATAGTTCATAAAACTGAAGTTTTTACATTGTTATTATTTGACTAAGTTATTGAGTGCTATTCACAAAAGTTAAATTGGTTGTTAAATATTAGTCATGTAGAAGTTATATTTTCCCATTTCATTCATGGAGTGTTTAGATTTAAAACAATATGAAGAAGTGAGATCGAAGAATTTTAGCCAACACACGACATAATTACCCGTTTCTTATATTAAATTATACATCACTGGAAACAGATATTATCATCACCAAAACCTTAATTATATTCAATGAATCTTATTTGAAAATGTACGGTTCAATTCTACCACTTTTTATGCTAGAAATAATTAACTAATCCAAGGTATAAGACAGTTCTCATTTGTAATTGTTAAATTTCCGTAACATATTTTTACCAATATACATTACTTATATATATATATATATATATATATATATATATATATATATCATAACTGGTTTTTCTCACAGTAAACTGCCTTTTATTTTACTCTTTAACTGTATGCTTTAACTTTTAAGTTAAATTTCATAGTAAAAAAAGGAAACTTCTGGAAATATTGAACTTAATAAACCACAAGGTATAACATTTAACATACCCGAAATAATCTTTCAAAAACTAGTTGTAAAAGAAATGTATACAAAATTTACTTTTCGACATAATTGTTACTTTTATGTGCGATATGTTAACACGTTTATGACAATGACTTTTCAAACTATCTGCATCTTCTAGAAATGAAACTCAACAAGTAACTAGTTCAGATTGTTATACGACTTAACAAAAGAGTAATGTCCAACAAATACGTTTCATAAAAAATTGCATGAAATGACGATAAAATTGTGCATGACGAAGAAATATCTAAATAAAAATCGTTCCTTTTAATACAGATCTACAAGATTTATGTGTATGTGTTGAATCATGATAGCCAGAATCGGACTTCTTTAATTAGTGTAGTCTGCTTCGTCTAAGAGATACGGTCATGCACACTCACAATAATATTCCTGTCATTTACTTCGGCTTATAGAAAGTACTATATGAGCAGATATTTAGTGTTGATGGAACGGAAATTCTAATTTTTATATATATTAACAAGTTAGTTAGTATTTCTAGATAATGTTCAGATGAAGTCATTTACATAACATTGAACCAGATAAAATTAATCTTTTAATATATACATCTGAAATCTTATTTGTTTTATCTAAAAAAGATATGTAGAACACATCTGTTAGCTGTCCAAACAAAAAAATGGTATGCATATATATATTCATAATAAGACACATCCGGTAAGTGTTTACACAGATTTAGTAAGCAAGTGCATAAATATAAACATTTTAAAATAATACTGATGGTTATCGCTCCCAAGAAAAAGTAGATATTAACATATAAGATTCACGAAAATATAATTGTTCTTCAACATTTATGAAGAAAGAAACAACAAACAAACAACAAATAAAGTCGAAAGCTTTTGCATTATCCATATAAAATTAAAGAGATCATATCGTTTCATTTTATTTATAACTTAATTCTTTTAATATGAAACAATTATATGGACGTAAATATTTTTATTTTCTATAATAATAATGGGTGCTTCTTAATTAGTAGCAGTAACATTTTGAAACGGACTTCAGTTTACATATTTATTTTAATTAATAACATGAGAGAAGCCCTGATCAGTGGAGTTCACTTGTGTCAAATGTGAGACAGTTATCCACAGAATACAACGGAAGATGGTCACGCAATATCGAAGTAAGATATTAACGCAGCTGGACGACTGTTCAATGATCTTGAGATTGAGCGTTTGAGTGCGAGATTAAAGGTCCTAGGTTCGAGTCATGGGACGGACTGGCCGTCTAGTGCTTCCAAGTCTTCAATAGTTGTTTAACTTAGACTGCATCATGGTCTTAACAAAACTCAACAGTCTCTATAACTCTATACTGATAATTTGAATACGGAAAAAATCGTGGTAATAGTTGAATAAATTTTAGGAATAAATATCAATAGAACAATATATATGTAATGAAAAATAAAACGAGAGAATCATTCTCAGCTGTCTACTTATTAATTCACGAAAGCGTTATTCTTGATTCATATGAATGACTCCTCTTTTGTCCTAAATCTTTTCTGAGGTCTGCATACACAAACGTACATTCTCCCTAGAAAAATACCGTCAATAACCTGAATGATACAACAACCAAAAAGATAAATCGATGATAATTAAAATTGTAAAAATTCAATTTTCTACCCATTGAAATGTTATACTTATAGACCTTACTCAATACTTAACTAGTTTCTAAGTATCAAATTAAACATAGGTAGTGTTACGATATGGGTATTTATAATAATGGACAATTATGTGACTTGTTTTAATATATATATATATATATATATATATATATATATATAAGCCTTTCTGAGTTGGAAATATATAAATATATATATGGTGGACGAGTAAAAGTATAAGTATTGAGAAATAGCTATGACAAGGTATGTTTTTTTATTATATAATCATTTGATTTACACTGCTTAGTAATTGAGGGGTGACAATATACTAAACGTTACTCTATGATCTTATGTCAATATAGAAGATTGATGTAATTTCTATTTCTATGAGTAAAATGTTTATCTTAACACACTGTACTTAGTCACAGTAAAGATAAGTACATGAAGCAGGATTCGTTTATAAGTTGGATTGATTTTTGTAACAAGTCAACATCAAGTCACGAAAATTAATTTAAAACAAATAACTGAAATGTACTAGATGTGAATAAACAATTTCTCACTGGTGGGAAATCTTAAGATTAACTTTCAGTAAATGAAGCAGAGTAGAATAGATTACAATTTTCTAACTGTTATTAATTCATAATACACCATTACCCATAGATATTTGTTTGGATAGTAAACATAGAAGTAATATGGCTTCAAAAAAATTAGAGGAGAAAATTATTTAAGATTACTGTCACTCAGAAATCTAATTAGAGTTTTCTTTTAAAAATATTGTTAAACAACAATTATTTCTTTGAATTACTTGTATATGAATTGTTCAGTGTGTAGACAGGATGTTGTAAAATACACAAAAAGTTAGGTTATTTTTCATCAAAGTGATTCTTTATGATAAGATAATTTAAATAGAAAAGAATATATTCACTGATTATGAAATTTACAACTGTAATTTCCGATTGTATTTATTGGAGTGATAAAAAAGTTTATTATTATCTTCATACGAAATATGCGTTTAATACATAACGTGGGTACTAATTGATTTCAGTGAAACTATACTTGCAAGAAAGTTTCAACTTGCACAAAATACTAACATCATTTAGTATATGACAGTTATTACAGATAAAGATGAATAATATAAGATAATTAAAATGTGCAAACTCATGATCTGAACTATTAAAATAAAGTAATTGTTTATAGTTTGTTTATCTTTGAAAGCCAACTACCACTATACCATCGTTAATTATGAAATGCACATAAATATGTAGTAATAATATGTAGTGATTGCTCAGTTTAATTTTATATATATATATATATATATATATATATATATATATATATAAACAAAATGAAAGTGTTTTACAAAAAGGAAGACGTTGAATTTTGGAAAGCTATAAAGTTTGATGATTTTAAGGATGTAATGTTAAGATATTACTCTAAAGACAATATTATCTATGATTTCATATACTTGGTTCACATCAACTAAGCTTATATAAGCTGTAATGTCATTTACAGAAATTATACCAAAGTATGTCATTTGGTAGATTAAAAAACTAGAATAATTCAAAGATCTTATTGCAGATATGTTAACGACATCAATAGTTGTTTCTATTTTAAGTACATATTGTACTGATATTGCTAGTCTCTCTCTAATTATATATATACGTGTATTTATATACAAATACATATTCCTACAGAGTATTGGACAATTTATTTGATTAAATTTACCATCCAGATCTATGTAATTCAGAACTGCTTTGTTTTATTAACAGCTTATATAAGAATAGCAAAAACACACACACTTAAATCTAAAACAAAAGTTTTGATTTATCGCATATAGTTGAGCTGATTCTTTCTAAAAATAATTTAAATGAGACAGATTATCATATTCCACTGGATTGAAAATACACTCATTATCATACAAATGTGTTTGTGATGAATTAAGTTGACTAAATGATTGAATAAGTTTAGAACAAAGTTTTCAATGCTAAGAAAAGAAATTGCATTTTTTAAAAACTAGAATAATATATATATATATATATATATATATATGTAAAATATTACCAAAAGGAGTTATTAAATCATATAAGGTTACAATTGCAAGGAAATAGTGATGTACGTAAACGTGCATCGTTTTAAGTTATTTATTATACTTAGTATTCAACCAAATAATACATTTAACTCAATCAAGCCAAATTATTCAAAGTGCTAGTTTACTCTTTATGAATATGGCGAATTGAAAGCTTTGGTGATAACTGGATATCATAATAAGTTGGTTTCTTCTGAGCAACTTAGATATTTCATTAATAAGATTTAAGCTTAGTTAAACTACATACAGTTTATTTTTACATGAAGAATAATATTAACTCACTGATGAGTATATTTAGCTCTACGGTAATAAATAGGAAACGTTTATTATTCGCTGCAAAAACTAAATATAAAGATTGTAAGTCAATGAGTCACGTGAAAACCAAACTACATCAGCTAGTGAAACTGAGAAACTCAGCTATTTGAGCTGTCCAAAGAAATAAATTAACTGAAACAAAAGTTTTTTATATAATTCCTATTATAAGTGTTGGGTTTGTAACTATGATATGAACTAACAGACTGCTAACCAAACAGTTTTTACAGCAACAAATCCATAAATAAAACATATATATATGGAAAGTTTCTAATAATATCAATAAAAAAATGTTTAGTTAATTACTGAAACAACAAAACTTTAAGGAACATTTAGAAATGACCCGTTCAATGGCATTAATTTCTTTTAATGCATTACTATACATATTCGTGGTGCCAAAAGCACATAAAAACTATAAAAACGATTTTACAAAAATGTATTAATATACTTCGATAAATCGCCGGTTAGGAAACCCACACCTATTGTTGATAACATTTTACTGCATTTTGCTTTTCGATATGTGAATTTATTCATTTATATCAACTGTTTTCATGCTGTATATATTGTTTAAGTAGATAGGCAATGTGTACGGTTTCATTGGGATTTGTTCCTGCTGTCTTACAATCAAATTTGAAGATTTTATTTAAAAGTAGTTAAAAACCGAATTGAATCGCAAAATTTAGAAAACTGTATAAATTTTTTAGGACGGATTCAATGGAACTAAGCATTATTTCTTAATTATATGCGTAAAAGTAAATATTTTTCAAGTGTAGTTAATACACAAACTATAACAAATCAATGAATTGTAGTTTATTGTCAAGATGGTTCACTTAATTACGAGTAGTAAGATATTCATTTCATTTTAAAAATCTGTCTTCCAATATATTCGAAAAAGAACTGGAACTCATTTATTGAATTCATTTAATGTTGCAATCTGTAGATTTCAGTTCTAAAGAAAGTGTTTCATTGTTTGCTCTATTCAATCAAATTTAAACAAATGGATTTGTAGAAAATCGAACTTATTTATTGTTGTCGACTTGATTGAAAGGGCAATTTACTAAAATAAAATGGGCTTGACTAAATATATCTACTTAACCATCTATATACATTTTTATATATAAATGGAAAGACTGGAAGATGAAAAGAGCACAGAAAAAATTAAAATTTTTGTTTAAACGTAATTCAGTGAACAAAGCTAGTAATAAGGAAGGGTAATCTGTAGTCATAGACACGTTTATGCATCAGTAAGATCTATTTGAAACATTAATATCATCCTCATTGTATAAACACACGCGGAAACCGTTTCTTGTTACCAATGGTTACTAGTTCGTTAAATTTAAAAACAACGAAGTAATAAACTGATACAAATAGACATGGGATCTAAAATGTGAAATACACAACAAATATCGTATATTATAGAAACCAATAAATTATTCATGAATTGAGAAGAACGATTAAATTATTCATTAACTAATTAGACTGAAAGATTTTAGATTGAAGTTTCTTGTTTGCAATGTCAACATTTCTCCTTCGTAACTTAGATTTATGTTATATATGAATTAATTAACTTTTATTTAAATTACTCAAAACAAAAAAGCCAATGTTGAATAATATTTAGGTTTTTCACTGCCCACGTTTTTAACCAGACCTCTGCTTAGAGAACTGCCGGTAAAATCTTTGCAACACGCTTATTTCATTTACAATACAGCATTCTTTACTGACTCACTCTATATATAATATTGCCAATTGCGTTCCAATATTTTTTCATTTGTAATTGTAAATGATACAGAGAATTTGACTGTGTTTCAATGTAAATATAAAACTTAATCTAAGTAGATACCTAAGTATATTTAGTGACAGTGTGACGTTTCTGGAAATAAGCAGGTAAATCTGTATTAATAAATATCAAGATGTATATCAATTCCACGTCGTCCGAAACCAAATTAAGCATCATTCAGAATATTTATTTGATATAGTTAGCGTTTGGCGATAATCACGAGTATTAAAAATGAATGTAATGGGAAACAAGTTATTCCCCGCTAGGAAATTATGTTCTCAGGTTTCTGTTGGTTAACTCGTCAAAAAGTAAATTCGCGCTGTGAATAGGTATGACAGGCAGAACAAGTCTTAGAAAACTGGAGACGAGAGAATTAACTTATGTTATAGAATGTAATTGATAAAGTTTACAGGGTAAACAAGCATACTAATAAGTAAAAAAAACGTAACTGTCTAATACAAGTCTTGACGACAAAGAAAGATATTGTTGTTCGTAGTTATCAATCAGTTCAAATCACAAGACATGATTCCGAAATGGGCTGGAAAAAAGTGACACAATAAATAAATAAATAACTTTCGTTTATAAAAGGAGTAAATTATTATATAGGTCGTACGTTAGAACAAGATGAAACAATCAACAGCTACGCTGAATAATATTATTTGAGTAGTTTACCCAACTGCGAATCGATTTCCACTATTTACACATTGCTTTAAGATAACTACAGAATATGATAACAATGTTATTAAATTTGATTTATTTTATTGTGATCAAGTAAAGCTATTTTTCAGAGTCTGAGAACATAAAACAACGTTCTGTAAGATTAAAATGAATTAGAATTGCACAGAGCTTTCGTCAAGTGTATTACTAGACGGTCTATGTTTTATGACCTTATTTTACCGGCAAGAAACTAATTAATCTACCGTAGAATGTTTCTTATAAATCATTTATCCAAACATGCTTCATTAACGAATTTTGTTATTAAATACTCTAGTCTTTTGTATCAACATCGTTGATTGTTGGACTTTTCGCTTGCGATAATGATGTACTGGTTCACTAAGTTAACCGTTTAGATGAAATCTAATTTCTTTATGTTAAGCTTCTCAATAAGACTTAAGAACTAGTTTTAAGAGTAATTCATTTTCATCATAAAATGCGAGGAAATTGAAATGCTGATTCCTGGACATTTGCATTGTTTCGGTGAAGAAATAATGAAAACAATGTATTCCAAAAAAGTCCCAGTCTAATATAGAATGAGTGAACCAAGAACTATGTTTTATTTGAGTTTATTCGTCTTCATAATTTGTAGCAGATCATAAAACTGTTTCAAGCTAACTTAAAGATTCAACTAACGGCGTTTCCTAAGATTTATGGAAATACTATTACGCTTGCTATTGATAAATTTAATAACTTCAGGAAGTAAGTTTTACAACGTAGTCCGGATTTTTAAAAAAAAATGTAGTTTATAAACACTGAGTCTCCATAGAACTGATTAATGAACGTTCTATATGAAAACGATATAACTGGAGTATGTAGTTTCTTGTAGTGACATATATAAAATTACTTTCAAATATATGAGACATTTACGGAAATCAAAGTCATTCAACTGAAGCTTTGTTTAAGTGAATGAATCTTAAAGATTTTATTAAACACTTCAGTTAATAAGTTGATAAAACTATTATAGTTGTTAAAATTCCAGACTTATTTGTTTTAAATTGTTAAGGGATCTGTTTCATTATTTATCTTTTTAACATTAAAAAAACAGATTAACTATTAATGTGGATAATTTATTTTATCCTGAAGTTTAATTGCTGAATGAAAAAAAAAAACAGAGATGTTACCAAAAAATTGGAATGTCGAGGATGAATAATTTAATATTTAAGTAAATTTATCATGCAAAAATGTTTATTAGTAAAACTAAAGTACTCTAGAAGAGCTAATTACTTATATTTACTAAAATTGATTGGAATATAACTTTTTAAGTTATTGTCCATAAATATTTAAATCATTGAAATACAATGTGTAGATATGAAAAATAACAAACTAACCATTCATATTATCTTGACTTTAAAGTTGATTTACTTCGAAGTAGATAAGATCAAAAATAGTAGATATATGAATGATCAAAAATGAAGTGAAAATATCATGTGACTTCAAATAGTTTCAGATTACTTAAAAAAAGATGATTTACAATTCATACTGATTAATGAGTTTGTACCTGTTTATAAAATAGCCGAAATTATATTCACTTTAAGAATAAATAGGAAATTAAAAAAGTACTGTACTAAGCAATATATCATACAAAAATAAAAACGGTTTAGTGTTTAACTAAAAATTGTACAACATTTTGGACGTACGTCATGTAACTGTCATCGTCACACGATTGAAAAATGCAATAATGATCATTTTGAAGTAGATAAATACTAATTATTTTTTTTGTTTAAACAAAGCGCACATATTTCGTTCACGTTTTAATGTTGTAGTAATTCAAATGATTTCTTAAAGTATTGTAAATGAATAGAGAAGTATGATCTTTTAAGTATTACGTTTATTCACAATTAAGTTGATATAATCAACTGTCTACCGATGTTTTATTTTATCATCTTATTATTTTACATAAAAATGTTAATTTATGTATCTATGTAAATAAATCATTTATAAAGATCACGGTTAAGTATTCTCCTCATTTGATTTTTTTCAAAGTTTTGGAGGCTGTTTCCAAACGTGTGTATGATCACATGCCGCTGATAATACTGCTGATGGGTATATTTCATTTAATTAGTGGATACTCACTCTTTGATATGTAGACTTTGCATGAATACATGTTTCACAGATGCATGGCCGGAAAGATCTTAATAAGAATAATACGTAGCAGTAATATGAACCACATAAACAATTTGTTAATAAGTTCAGTCATAACATTTGATCAAATTATTAAGTTTGTAATGATTCAGGAGTTGTGAAGATTATTATCGCAACTGGTCTTGAAGGCAATTAAGTAGAACAACCCTATGAGTAACATTGTATACCGTCCGTTTGGTATTAACAGAATAACACGTTAAATGCATATCGTGAGTGATATTCTAATAATTGAAGCGTTATCACACATGAGTATTAGATAAACTATATGGTTAATAATAATTTACAATTTATCAAGCTATTATGTTAGATACCACTACAAAATATTTGTAAATAGCACTTATTACTGACCATCTTTATGTTTTGTTTAATAAATTCAGTTTATAACAATCATATTTACAAATTTATTTATTTGTACAGTTCACTGAATGTTTTAAATAATTCGTAGAAAGAAAAATTTTACTACTGATTTTAATAACATAGACACAAAGTTCACCGTTACCGATGAAGCTGAATTCAAGTTATAGACATACATTACAAAACTAATTGAACGAACCCATAAAATAGTCAGTAAAATAAACTAAAGTATTTTAACTTGTTCACTGAAATATATGGACAGTCATTTTACAGATTTAGGATATTTCAAATCAGAAATCAATGTAATTAGTGAGGTTATCAACTTTGTATTGATGAAAATCTCTTTTTTCTGATAATTTATGAATACTCTGAGAAATCACGATCACTATGGTTATTTACAGTTAGATTATTTACTGACGTTTTTGCAATCGGGATATGAAGAAACTCAACGGTTTGTCTCAGCATTTCAATTTTCGGACCAGCAACATTGAGAGAAAGTATTGTTAAGACCTTAGTTTTTAATCTAAATCTTTTTATATATTTTCGTAATTAATTTTATGCTTGTTTTAGTTATTAAAAAGCATCACCATCAAATAAAAGTATTGCCTACTGGCAGGGATGTTTGACATTTACGTCGATTGGATCTTTCCTACGTATGCCTTAACTCTTGACAAAGACATCAAGTTGTGATCCGTTTTTGGTGATCATATTACATTTTGATAGTAGGCAGTTTTTAGTGGCAAAGGGACTGCTTTACTTTATTTTAGGTATATTTGGTACAGTTTGTTATAATTTGTATACAGACTATGGTCAGGAGTATGATAACAGATAAAATCACTGGAGAATATAATACTATTATATAAAATATAGACTAAGACAAAGCATTCAAATATGAAGTACCGCAAATACATTACAAGCAGTATAGTTGTTTTTGAAAGTCGCAAATATAGTGTTTATTTATCGGAGAAATCATTGTTTCCAAAATAAATTTCCATCATTGCTCATCCCTAACATCTGTTGAAATTGTTTCTGTAGGTTAAATGTCTTTTATAAGTGTGTTTACAATACTTATGCCGTGTGATTGAAGTGCTGAGGTAAATTATTAACTAATACCTTCACCAGTGGATACCAGTTCAAGATGTGAGAACGTATTTGTAAAGGTGATAGCTTTGAAATTTGTCGCATAATATTGTATGATGTTCATGACTCAACAATCGTCATAATTATTGTATAATGTGCTTACTAAATTGTATGCTTATGCTTCCAACACAGTTATTGTCATTCATTAACTATTTGTTAACATTGATCGTCGCCAGGTAAACACGTAAAAATAATTTCTGGTTCCGGTAGTGTTTCCTAATAGTGGTTAAAAATTCATTACTTAATTATTAGAAAAATAAATGACAACAAATGAATGGTTGCTAAATCAATTTTGTAATGTTTTGTATCGTAATTTAGTTAGTCGTCAGTAATGCAAAAATAGTACAATGATGCATCGCCCGAAGTCTCTGTGTTTTTTACAAATCCATCGATTTGAAATTATCAGGATGATGAACTAAATGGTCGTAGTATCGATGATATTAGAAATGATTAAGAATTAATTAGGAAAAAATAAAAATTATTAAATGAATTTAAAACTTGGGTTATAAGAAAAAATAAAAAAACAACAATATATCTACCTGGTTGATGCTGCTTCTGAACCATCTTGCAGAACTTCTCAATCTAACAATTATGGTTGTTTATTCAATAATTATTAAAGAACTAATTATTTTTATTGAATTTTATCATTTTCAGATGAAGAAAATGTGATTATGATTGTCATAGCTAAATGTAACTCAAATTTTGTTAATGTAGTGAATATAATTAAGAGTTACTAAGATCAGCGTCAGATAAAAATAATTTTACCCGATTTATCATGGTTTTTCGTTTTCAAATATTTTTGTGAATACCAAAATTAGATGAAATATTAATTCGAACAAGTAAATACTTATCTGTTGGTAGAACATTTACAAACGCCTACAAAAGCGTAACTGAACACTAGTTTTTGAGTAACTTACAATAATTTTGTCAAAGCTCATTCAATGCTGGAACTTTTAGAATAGTGCTCATATAAAATCTAAAGTTGTAGTAGTTACTTCTATTATTAACAACAAGTAAACACAGTCATCTTTTTCTTTTCACTGTTCAAAAGCAGTTGCAAGTAATACAATTTACAACAAAACAGTAACAATAACATTAAAGCATAAAATGTTTACCTCTTTTTTGAAAATCATTAACCAGTCCAAATGTGAAAACCATTTATGAGATTTTATATCTTGAACACCATTTCTCAAATTACCAAATCGTCGTGTTAAATCAGATTGAATCAGATTACGCAAAAGATCTTTCAAATCTGAACTGAAGTGAGAAGGAAATTTATACTGAAAGTAAAAGTAAGAATGAATAATAAGTACGCTTTAATGGCAAGAATGAATGATATGTGCTTTTAATTCTTAGTGTAAATAGTGATAACCATCGTAAATTTTTAGAGGTCAATCAATATATTCTAAAATTCTTTTGAATTTATCTACAATTACAATAAGAATTAATAGAGTATTCAAAACAACGATTGGGAGAATGACTAACTGGTTGTAAATTTATAATTCTAGTTTACATGCTTTTACATATGATTAACAAAAGTATACGAACTATTGAAAAACCTATTTTGTAAAGAGATTTCATGACTAAAATAACTACGTAATTATGTACTGTTTCATACACTTAAATCTGAACCAATGCTTAGACTTAAGTAATATTGAGTCTAAAAATCTGATTAATATTAAGTAAACGAAATGAAAGAAGAGCTCGTAATTAAGTGGTTAAAAGTTCAGTTACTTTGACTAATGAATTACTACTCAATGTATTAAAAGATAGAGCCATTAAAACAAAATTAATGAAAATAATTATTTCAAACAGAATTAACTCATTTAATTTTATAGCTTTTGTTAATTGACTAGTTTGTATTTTGCACATTTCATGGGGAACGTTTATCAACAGTGCATAAACGTAAGAGTTTGGCATTTGAGGAGAAGTGGAATATTATATAAAACACTGTATCTCAAAATTGATAAAACGAATATATTTATGTGTGCATATATGAATCAGCCTTATATGTTTTACGAGGAATTTTTTATGTAGTTATTAACCTTCATACGAATCGGAATGTTAAATTTAACACTGATGATATTTGAGAAAATTAACTTAACAAAAATTAGCTTCATGTTCAAGTTCTTGACACTTGGTTAATTCTACGAAACAATTTATTAACTAGAATGTACAATAACTAAGCTAAGCTCCAGCTCACTATAATGTAGAATGCTTTATTTAAATAATTAATGTTGAAACTCATTTGACTAAACTCAAATTCTTATTTCTATTATCCTGTGATTTAGCTGATAAGACGTACTTTTTGTGTTGATGCAATTACTTGCCAAGCTTATCACAAATATTAACGAACCCATATTAACATGTAAGTGGGTTAAGACATGTATCTTGTGTACCTTTGCATAACACAAAATATGAAAATTCAGTTCGGTAAATAAACAACATTGTAGACGGTTTGAGATAGCATACTGAATAAGATATATAGGTACATAAATAATGGTTTAACAAAATCAGACAGAGGAATGTTAATGAGATACATGCATATCAGTATTTTAGTGAAAAATGTCAATCTATATTATTGAAATTAATATTGGCGTATTGAGAACTGAGAGAAAATTTCATAAGGCCGATGCTAAGCACACTATTCGTAATTATTTTGATCAGACAATACTAAATATGTTAATCATTAGTGAGTTTTATGATGAAAGTTTATTATGAAATAGTTTTATTCGATAGTTTTATCACGTCCACAGAATAATTGGTGAATAGCTTTTACCTAGCTGAAAATACTGAAAAAAAATACATCAGTAAGTGTGATGAAGTCTGAAACACCTAATATAATTATTCCGTGTTTTAATTAAAGCAATCATTAAAAAAATATAGACCACTGGATGGATGTTTTATAATGTAATAGGATGCCTCAGCATTGCATGGTTATTACCTCATCATAGATAGACCTCAGGTTCGTTAGAGACAATGGAGAATAACAACAAGCCTTTATTGGTTTCGGAAAAAAGTGTTTTCGACGTCAAATGGTTACCAAAGTTGTTCTTACCTTTCTGGACATCATGAAAAAGTGAAATTGTGTTACAGAGTATCATAGAATGATGTGTTTCAACCACTACCTGTCAGATTACTTGTAGTCAGTAATATAAAAAATATTTTTCTACTCATTTATGATACGGTTGTGAATATGAGACACCTTGAAGCTGTACTGAATATTTAGATCGATATAATACACGCATTTATCTAAACAAATATTTATAAATCTAAGTAAGTTATTTCACTAAATTCGTTAGTGAGACTTACTTATCATGGACAGAGCAGGAACAGAATATATTAACACGCATATTTATCTAATTTTCTTAAAAACTGTGAACTAACAATCGCTAATAAGCTCGGGTAATAAAGTGAGAACTAACATAACTACATAAAAAAAGACATCAAGAAACAGTCATAAATTTCAGTTCGTAAATCAGCTCAATTATTTACACCCATTTCTGCTGAGTTAAGTTCGGTTTTTGACTTTCTGAGTTTTTCTTAACATATATGATTATTAACATGATAATGTTTAAAATAATTTTTAAAAAATTTGTGGAAAATTTAATGGCTTAGTCAAAGTAGAGAGTAATTTTTGGTTATTTTGACAGGAATATGTTGTTAAATCAATAAGATAGATCCAGAATAATAATCTATGGGTCAAAGATTGTTTGCGAACATTAGTGAAGGTTTTTCCTGGAAATCAGTGATATTCAAACTTTGAAAAGTGCTAAGTTTATATTTATTGAGATAACATATAATTTAATGAATGTTTCATATATTTGAAAGTTTCGTACAGTATTTTGCTAAATATTTCACTTATTTTTTTCAAAGAAAGTATTAAAACCCTATAAAATAGATTTCAATTAAATAAACATCTTTAACTGTCAGAGTCAATGGAATCCAGATGAACGCTTAAAACCAAATGGAACTTTTTTGTATACTTCGTTCATTTTCATAATGAAACATGATTAATCAAATATTAGATTTCGTGTAACATGAGACATTCATTTTTAATTCTCAATATACACTTTTTTCCAGATTGCGAAAAAATTCTAAGAATAAGTCCATGTTTGGTACTTTAGTATCTAAAATAAAATTCACATATTTTATCGGAGAGCAATTAACATGAATTACACTGTTTTGTTGCATTTTCTAAAAAACACGATATATGATTATCTTTGTTACAAAAATATAGGATTACTCAACGAATCAAAAAAACATTTGGCATTTTAAAATATACCGTAGTTAGGAAATTGCTTGTTCCCACTAGTTATCTGGATGACGCAATATGTTTTTGTAATTGTATATTAAACCATTTTGCATTCACATTAAACTTCGTTTACAGTAATTTATAGGCAATACAAGAAAATAAAAAAATATTGCAGTTTTTTTCTCTAAACATTTCAATAAAACACAAACACATTGCAAATTGGTCGATAGCATTCAATCTGCACTAATAGGGACTTGACACACATGACATTGATCTCCACCCAGTGATCAATCTATTGTGGATACAAACATTATTTCATTACATTCACATATTCAATGAGTAGAAAGCTTTATGATTTGATTAAAATCTTTTGCAAAGCTTTCAACTTGTTGTCTTCATTTAATTTTGGCAATCTAAATACAGTAAGTTTTGGATGTTGGAAGACGTCGCTGTGCTAAAAGTACTTTATAGTCAGTTGACATCCATAACGAAGTTTATTTATCAGCACGGTTAAATATCTTCAACATTAGACATAATAAATATGAACCATACAAACTGCGAGAAAAAAGATAATTTATTTGCTAAAAGGTTTTTGTTTAAATTATGCAGTGCAAATGAAAGTAAATTTTAAAAAGATTGTCTTTTATTTGTGGTGTTTAGTAAAAATAATAAAGATTTTAATGCCACGCTTTAAAAATCTGAGATTGTTTCCTTATTGAACTGTAAGTGATTTGATAACAAACTGAGTAGCGGGTAACCCACAATGCCTAGCTTCAATGCATTACATCAGATTTTATGAATTAACAAGATTAAAACCAGGTTCATCCAAATTCTGTCGGAACAAAAAGCCAGATTTCATTTTAACCATTTCATAAAATTTCAAAGTCACTCAAGAAATATGCTAAGGAAACCATTAATTTATAGCTAACGTACTCTTATATGTACAAAGTGTTTTTAAAATTCACTTTTTAAGAATATGAAGAAAATCGTTCAGATAAAAAACAATGAATATATATATCCTAAGTGATCATTTAATCCCTATCCGGTTTTTTCTGTGAAAAACGTTATTTCTGATTTTTGTATATCCTAGATATCTTATGAGTTAACTTGGTTAAATCATACGAAATTTTAACTGCTTTATTAATTTAATTACATTTCTTTCATAGAAATGAGGCGTCGTAGTGCTATCTGTCGCACTAGTAGCTTAAAACAACCAAATTATTTTTTTTATTTCATTAAAAACTAATTAAAACATATAACATTGAAATCCTTTAAATGAACCTTTCCTATGTGAATAAATTTATGAAGTTGAGAATAATTCATGAATGGATTTACGGAGCATTACATTTTATTCACATAGGTTCAAGGGAAGTAACGAAGAAAATCATGGTCAGATATAACAGGAATCAAAAGTTTGTACTATGGGATGCTTTATTATATATACGCTGCATAATAACCAAATACGAAAAGTAGGTCAACAACCGAATTAATAATGTTTGCTTATTGTTTCTACGTGGTTTTTCTATTTACCTTTAGTGATTTTCCGACAAGTAAATAATTTATCGATTGAGGGCACCAAGTTTTCACTTGATGGTAGATACGCTTTGATACACGGTTACTTGACAATTGAATTATCAGTTCAAATAATACGAAAGTTACCTATGTTAAGTTAGAAGTAAAAACCAAATAATAAATAATTTTAGATATTCTGGCCTTATACATTTTGCGGTTAGTTGCTGTTTACGTGTTTTTAACCTGTCCCACTTACTTATATTAGGCAAGGAATTACTTTCATTTTCTTCGTTCATGAAAAACCCGTAGATACGTGTTATACGCTTGACTGGTAAATATTTTGTCTGTCAAATAGTTAATACGTTGTTGGAAAAACAAACATATATATGTGATAAGCGTCTTCGTAATTAATTGTATTTTAGTTATGAGGATATAAAACATGAATTCAGTGACTTAGAGTAATCGTATAAGTTTATTATTTGATTACGCGGAAACTCAAGAAATCTAAGCCTTCATTTATGTAGTAAATGTTAGGACAAACGAAGCCAAATGGCCATTAAGGTATCATTTATTATGCTGATTTTGTTGTTTTATTCGATTACCCGGTAAAACCAGTCCAAAGATATCAAATAAAATAGTGAACATCACAATATAGTTCAGTTTGGTAGGAGATATATGTAATTCCTGTTATGAAGCTATGAAAAATAAGTCTAAAGACAGTTTCACATTAAACCCAGTATATCTGATAAATTTACATAAATCTATGCCTAATTTACATATTAATCAAGGGATTTTACACCTAACTGTTAGATGGCTGTAGGCAATTGGTCAGAGGCTATGAATTTAAATTTAGTGACATTCAGCCCTTGTCAACGATTTAGTGTTTTAGTTATTGGTCAATTGTAGTTAGCAGATAATTCCTTTTCAAAAGAAGGTTTGGAATTGTGAATATAAACAGCAAATCGATTAAGTACTCTGATTGTAACTTGGGAGTTTTGAATCAAATACTAGAAAATCGAGTTACATCATAAGTTATTGAATGAAGAAAAGCTGTAATTACCTGATGTAACATCAATAACTTTTAACTACAACTAATTTAAATAAAGTGTCATTAATTTGTTTTAAAATCAGCCCAAGAATAGCTTATGAATATGAAATAATTTACTTATAGTCATATTAATTACATTCATTGACACATAAATTATTTTGTTTTCCATAAATCGCTGTAATGGTACAAAACCAGATAGAATGAAGTTCAAGAAGCAGTACTTTCATAATTTACATGGAAATTACCAAAACTACCGACATGATTTATTCCATGAACTGAAGAAACCACATTAGTCAACATTCTAAACAATTGATAATGATATTGATGCTCAGTTTTGTCAGAAATATCTTACGATTGGACGTTTTAGTTTTTTGTTTAAGTCTAGTACTAATCATGTGACTGTCATTATTTGTATTTGGTTTTAGGACCTATAAAAATGTGAAGTAATTTATTCATATGTGAAAGGCAGGGATAATCTTCGTCTTTCATTGATTTTGTACAGACTTGCTTTTTAATTAATGTTCAACACTTAAAGACAGCCAGTAAACATTTGAATACTGTTTATGGTTTTTCAAATTACCAGTAAAAAAACAAAAAGGGAAGAGGGGTTTTCTGGAGATTATAGTAATTTAATAGTTGAATTCATGAGTCAATTAAAGCTACACTAGGTTTTTCATGGTGGTCTTATGAATTCAACTATTAAAAATGGGAAAAGTTTAATGAAAATCAAACACAATCTAGTTAACTTTAATTTATAATAATTTAACATTTCAATTTACTGTTGTTAGGCTTTTAAGAGCAATGATTACTGGATGCTTTGGTGTATTTTATTTTTGACCTTATTTTAGACATTGAAATAATATTTTATCAAGAATTTAAACTTTCATCTTTCTATAATGTGCTTCAGGAATGAAGATGGACAAATATTAATAAATGTAATATCCATAACTTACTCTCTGTTCATTTCATTGATTCACAGTAATCTACTAAAGTAAACATGAACATTTGGGATATTAAAATTCATATTTTTATTTTTTGGACTCATTAGTTCTTTCAGTTTAGTTCATACCCAATCCTGATTTTAGTTTTGGGATTCATTCAGTATATGCATATGTGAGTTACTTTATTTAAAGATTAAGCTTAACTTATCGTTTATCACCTTCTTAATGAGATACTACGTTATTTTCCTGTGATCTGTCCTATTTTTATATCTTAAGCAAGGAAAGAATAGTTTTGTGGTTGGGATTTTCTTTTAGATGGTATATATTTGCGAAACATTTACAATCGAATACATAGATATTTCACATACAACAGTCTATAATATGCAGAAATGCGTTATGACAAAATAATCAACCATTTCCAGTATCAAATAAAATTTATATAGAAGCCAAGGGATAGTTAAAGATAGTAAAGTGAAAATAACATATGGAAGGGAGAGTCAGGAGATAGTTGTACACATGCTGAATATAAGGAAGAAACAATTATTTGTTAAGAAAACTTACAAAGTTAGAAGGGAGGGCTATAACCTTGGTAGAATAGGCCTAATTTGATGAATTATCAGGAAATCTACTGCAGATACATTTCTCATCCACTTTCTCTTGGATCCAGTTACTTTGACGCTGGCTAGTTGTGGATAATAATTCATGTGGAGACAGATGACCAGAATTGATTAAACATTCAATAATAGAACTAATCACTGCTATGCAATTACCTTTAGAAGCGCTCAGATGTAAGTCTACAAAAAGTGCACGACAAACATAATATGATCCGCGAGAGTAAATAAACCAGCAGATACTCATTAAGCTGAATCGTCTCAGGGGTTTATCCTTGACACATCTTCAAATCAGTTACCTACCAAAAAATATAATTCGTAGGTCATATAAAAACATTCATATCAGAGGACTCGATTATCGTATTTTCAAGATTTCAGCTGCCGTATTCCCTTTGTAAACAATGTTAGTATATAATTTCTTCCAAATAATAGTAGGAATCATTTCCATCCAATTTTTCGTTTGAAGACTGTCAGTGAACTTGAAAGCAAAGCCATTGTCCATAAATGTCTGTCTTATTTTATTCACTTCGTCATCAAGTATGTTTTGATAACATTGTCAATGACTCAACATCCTTTCATTTTATTATAGCTTACTTTGTAGGAAACAACTATAAATACGGTTGTAGAGCTTCAGTAAAGAGCCTCGTCTAGGAGATTTCCTGCGTTGAACTGTCATTCTTTTTGCATCTGCTGATAATTACATAAGAACAATTAAATAAAAATTTACGCCCATAAAAGCTTTGGCGAATATATCTCACTTCAACAGAAAAACTTGGATAATTTTTTATTTGAGAAGGGGGCTGTATGTCAAGAAGTATAACATATTTACCTCTGTAGTGTCTCTCCACTATGCTCAATAATATCCTATTAAAGTATTATGTGGTCAACAATAAGGAAAAAAATGCCTTCAGAATGTTAACCTCAGATTTTCTGTTAAATTTCTCTTGAGTTTTCCAGCTAATAATCGTGGTCGTTACAGTTTTTTCTTACTGGACTTTACGTGACCTTAACGAAGATACATAACTACATACAAACTCTATCATGAATGAACATTTTCCCTAAACTCTTGTAACCAGATTGGTCGAAAGTTTCCAAAGAATCACCGTATAGTTTATATATTTTGTTAGAATTTACAGTAATAACATTCCTAGGTGATAAATAAAACTTTGCTATAAGCTATTAGTTAATGAAATAGTCAAAATAAGAAGACAGACACAAGTGTAATGAATAAATTGGACTATAATCTGAAAACAATAGTGGAATCCGACAAAATTGTGCTTTAGGTGTACTCGGAAACTGTTGTTATGGGTATATATGAATGAAATTTATAAATGATAATTATTTGATTTTCTCTTCGAATAATTTAGTGATAATGCTACAGACACACTCATTTCATGCTTTAATTCTAATTAGAAACACTACACAACTCTCCATATCCAACTCTTAACCAGAAATATTTCTCGTTTATTTCAACATGTTTCATTTTATATAACCTATATCTCTCATCTAAATGGTGAAGTTGGCAAGTTCATAGGACATGATTTTGTAAAATACTCAGATAACATAAATGTTACTAATTAAATCCATACACGAGAATAATAAAGATCCATGTTAATGTTTGTATACTTGCATCTAGGTTATCATTTAAGCATTTATTTCTTATTTATTTTAACACATAAGTATAGGTACAGGGAGGCACCAAATACATATGTGCCACACGAATCTCAATTGATTTGTGTGAGGGCTGTGATACTGCCCGGGTGCCCAAACCGAAGCAGGTGGTTTTCTTAGGGGGCCACACCCCGAGCCTTCGACCTGAACGTCTGACCCACAAGGCAGTGGAGCATCGTGAGGAGATGCAGTCCCATGGTAGCCGGTGACCAACGATTGGTTCATACGCCATTTGTTCCTTCAGGATACTGGAGCCCATGTGCACCATTGGTTTGGGGTCCGGTTAAAGCGCCGGATATTCGCTTTTCGTCCTCTCATTTTCGCAAACAACACCCCCGCCACGAGAAGGCAGTGAGTAGGACTTCCCTGGCAGAGGCTATATACGCATGGCCATGTGAGAGCATTTCGAGAGGGAGAGCGGACTCTCCCCACTCTCGGCCGTACCAGGGCATTTGGGGGCATCATTTAAGTATGAGAGATAGTGATGTATCTTTGATGAGCATAGGCAGTAGTAATTGTTTTAATCTGCAAACAAATGGTTAAAGATAATTCGTACCAAAGATCTTTTATTATTGCTTAACTTAAGTCACTGTAATACAATCATAGTATGAGGTACGGCAAATGGAACTTATGTGAACATATGCTATTAAATAAGGTTTATGTTTGGAGTAAAATCCCTTAGTTTTAGTTTTAAAAGTATACCTACTTCAGTACATCACAAACGTTACATGTGGTAAATTCTTTTCAAAGGAAAAAATTAAAATACTAATTAAATTAATAATTATTAACAATAGTATTATATAGTCTGAAATAATCATATATATATATATATATATATATATCACTATACCCTAGTTTCACCGCAGACGTTCTGTGTTTTTATTTTTTATTGTATACATCTTAGTTAAAAAAAACTTAAAATTATTACGATGAAATAAACTGTATTGAGCAAAAGTTCCGAAACGTTTGTGTCGCCTAATAAAATTTCATTTAACAGAACAGTTTGTTCATTTGAAAATTTATATTAGTAATTTATTTCTCTCTGTCTAATTACCATGTAATGAAATGATGTTTCCAGAACCTAATTAATCAACTCATTTTATTGAGGATGTAGTGTGTTATTCACTAATAATGTAAACATATGAAGCTTCATTTATTGTGAAGACATTATGGCTGAAAGTTTCATGCTAGAGTTTTATAAACGTAGATTTCATTACTAAGTTTATGGATATGTTTATTTTATAAATTTATTACATTGGCAAATAAGCGTTTGATTAATAAACATAACTAATTTCGTTAAAGCAACATTAATTCAAACTATTTTGCCTGTATCAGTCATAATAATGTGAAACACCTACTGAGTAGTTTAATAAAATAGAAGTAACCCAATTTTCTTAAAAATCTGATTAACAATTATGTTCCAGTTCATAACAATAAGGTTTAATTCTCCAATAGGAATGTTTACTGAATAATGTCTAAACAACTTAAAATGATAAATTATTTAAGGTTTATCTCATTTAAAATCCTCAAAGATTAAAATTAATAACTTGTATGAACTTTTGATGGATGACCTTTTTCAAGACAGTGCGCTCAGTAACATTATTTTCAGAAAAAATATTATTATTGCAACACTACTTCTATTTCAATCGGTAAACATTGCCTAAAAAATTGTTCTGTGAATTAATCAGAGCTATATAAAGTCTAAAAAAATGAGTACAACAGATGTTTTAAAAAAATGACTAAATAAATTCGTTTTTAACTTACTTTCCCGATAACAATACGCTCATAAATTTCTATTGGTTCATCTGCAAAGAACGGTGGATGACCAGCGACCATTTCATAAATTAATACACCAGCTGCCCACCAGTCAACAGCTTTTGTATAACCCTATAATATGAATAAAACCATAATTATTTCTTAATGCATTAAAATTAATTTTAAAAAAAATTTTGAACTTAATAGGTATAGCAACAGAATTGTTGATAAAACAAAATCTGAATTTTTTAGGATCTTCAAGTATTTTACTAACATTTCAGCATGGTATTATGGACACTTAAATGTCATCAGTTCATTTTAATGAAATGTCTTGGATAATGGAACGTAAAAAATAAGAGTTAATTATTCTCTTAGAGTTTAGAATTACTAAACTTGTCGTTATTATTAAGCAATAAATAAAATGAATAAACTGAAATTGCAAATACAAGTAAATAGACCATATGATGCCAACATCCATAGCATCAGAACAGCTGACCCTGATTCACTGAGCAAGTTAGACAGATTTATATATTAACTGCATTCAACAAGCTGCTCACAGAAAAAGACTCATTAAAATGTAACTTTTGTGATAAATATATATTTTTGAAAATTAGAAAAATAGTTAATTAAGCCATAATTCTTAATTCAGTAGACCGTGTCCACTTCAAATATTCTAAATCACAAGAGTGATATTTTTTAAAAATTGAAACGAGGTTATACGCCACAACACTATGCTGATCAGTTAGAAGTAGCTTGAAAAGTTAAAAATTTCATAAAGAAATCTCATCAGAGTTAGGAAGCTTGAATCCCTTTAGCACTAAGCTGTCATTCACCGTTTTATTACCTAATGTATAATGTAGGTAATCTATCACATATCAGTTGAAAACTAATCAAAATAAGGGTTCTTATCGATCACTTAACTTCACAGATTTAGTGCTATTCGTTGCATCCAATGAAAATAGTGTGTGATCCTTGCCTTCTTTCCATTCAAATTTCTCGAATTAGTTAACACCGAACACTGTCGAATTTCTACACATGAGTCAGTTATTAAATATTCATGTTTGCGTTGTAAACCGATTGGTAATCCCTTGCCAATATATCTGATACCCCTATGCTTTCTTGTATTGACTTGAAATACCGAATCAATATTCTATGATTTCTAATAGCTGTTCACGTTCAATCAGTCTATGATAAAAATCAGTATAACAAACTTATTCATCAGAATATCTTGTAACTGTGAGTACATGTTTGTAATAATTCGATTAGTCTAATTGCAATATTTCTTAACTTTAAGTTCTTTAAATTCTCTGCTTAAGTTTCCATTTTTTGTTTTCTTCTGGTTTTAACTGTGCTATTAATGGACGTCTGGTTTCTTTGCCACATCGACCATTAATATAGTCATCAATGATAACATTTCAAAATCTTGTTGTCAATATGTTTAGTTGAAACACTACTAATTATTATTACAATATGGTAAAATAAATGAAGTTACATTATCAAGTAGCTTCAATTCATATGTCCGAAAACTAGTGTTTCTCTTGATTTCGCAAGACGTAAGCCCATACACAACCAATGTCCTTTAATTTTGGGCGTTTTTATTATCGTAGTTGAGACTAGTTTTTAAGAAATCTAGTATTGGATATAGTTATAGGAAAAAATTAATCATTAGATAGTAAACATTTCTGTCGATAATTTGCTGTTTACTAGTCAACAGATTCATAATATTTTGTAAATATCCAAAGTATTTATTCAAAAAACACTATTAAAAATTTATGTCTCTTAGTTTACCAAAAGCAAAACGTACGATGCGAATTAATGAAAAGAATTCTCTTCATGTTTTTAACTATGAAGAAAACGAAAGTAATCAGAAGCAAAAACATGAACAGTAAATGAACATAAAACTAACAAGAAACTTTTTTATAAATTTTACTCATCAAGAACGTCATATGATGTAAATGAAATTAAAATTGTGTCAAATCTAGTTTGTCATTTTTTTGCACTTGTGGTGCTTTTGTTGTTGATTTGCTTTGATTTCGTTATTTTAACCGTCATTCATGGTTAGCTAGCAGCACATAATTCATTAGTGAATTATTTTCCGTGGTCAAAAGAAAAACCGTAACATTTTTCGTGTTATCGAGTAATGTTAAAAAGGGAGACTAGATCCTATAATCATTCCTCGAATAAGTTGAAATCTTTAGGCTTTGATTTTGATTTATCACTTAAAGGTTCTTTTAAATCCTACAGCTGCTCTTAAGAACTGCAATTGTTCAGCCTCTTTAAGGATATGTGCATCCTAAGCAAATAACGGGTTCAATGCTGAAAATGAAAGACTGTGTGCGAGACTTGATTTGTACATCAGCACGTTTAAAAATGCAACTAGTCTCGAACAGAACGAGTAAACTGAATATAACTTAATTGCGATATCGATTAATTTCACTCAGGAGAAGCATATGAAAAAAGAGGTCAAGTGAATAGAATACTTCGCACCAACTATAAGATTCCAAAAGAGTTTTAGAAAAAACTCAACAGTTCAGGAAAAAACAGTCAGAAACCTAGAAGGTATGACCATATCATAAACATTATTGTCACATCTACTTGGAGAGTTATATTCAATAATTTGTAAAAGACAATAAAATTGCAATGCTACAAAATTTGATAAAATCACACCTTTCTATCTAGATGTAACTCCGCCTGGAGTCCCTTTCGGGAGGCTACTGCCGGTCCCAAGCCCGGGTAAAGGAGGAGAGCTGGGCATGGGGTTAGCGTCCCAATCCCGTAGAAAACTAACTCGCTAAAAAAACGCTAACCAGAAAAAATAACTCAAACCATTTAAACTCTGCCCTGGGAGTTAGAGGTAATATGACGCTTCATGGTGAAAGCCGAGTTCCTTCGGAAGCCACGAGGCCGATGCCCCTTCTAACAACCAGAGCAACAATTTTTATAGGTACATGGAACGTCCGGACAATGTGGGAGACCGGGAAGACCAGTCAAATAGCAACGGAAATGAGGAGATACAACTTGGCAGTACTGGGAATCAGTGAAACCCATTGGACCCAAGCTGGACAACAAAGGCTAAATAAGGGAGAGATGCTGCTATACTCCGGTCACGAAGAGGAAAATGCTCCACACACTCAGGGAGTTGCTCTAATGCTATCCAAAGTAGCACGAAATGCACTTGTAGGATGGGAATCTCACGGATCCAGAATAATCAAAGCATCGTTCAAAACAAAGAAGGAGGGGATCACAATGAACATTATCCAATGTTATGCACCCACCAATAATAGCAATGACGACATTAAAGATCAATTCTACGATAGGTTGCAATCAATCATAGAGAAGTACCCAAGAAAGGACCTCATCATTCTGATGGGAGATCTAAACGCCAAAGTCGGAATGGACAACACCGGATATGAAGACATCATGGGACTACATGGACTGGGAGAGAGAAACGAAAACGGGGAAAGATTTGCAAATCTGTGTGCATTCAATAAATTGGTCATAGGCGGCACAATATTTCCACACAAACGTTTACACAAAGCTACATGGATCTCACCGGACCACACCACAGAGCACCAGATAGATCATATGTGCATCAATAAAAAGTTCCGAAGGACAATGGAAGATGTGAGGACCAGGAGAGGAACGGACATAGCTTCAGATCATCACCTGGTTGTGGTCAAACTGAAACTGAAGCTAAAGAAGAACTGGACAACTGGACAAACAGCACCACAAAGGTTCAATACAGCCTTCCTTCGAGATACTGACAAACTCAATGAATTCAAGGTAGCTCTCAACAACAGGTTCCAAGCCTTACAGGATCTACTGGAGGAAGAAGAAACTACTATGGAGGATAGCTGGAAAGGTATCAAAGAAACATTAACTTCAACGTGTCAAGAGGTTCTGGGCCCCAAGAAGCATCATCACAAGGAATGGATCTCTACAGAAACACTGGACAGGATCAAAGAAAGAAAGAACAAGAAGACAGCAATTAACAACAGTCGAACAAGAGCAGAGAAAGTCCAAGCACAAGCAGAGTACATGGAAGCAAACAAGAAAGTGGAGAAGAGCATTAGAGCTGATAAGCAAAAATACGTGGAAGAACTAGCAACGACGGCGGAAAAAGCTGCAAGAGAAGGAAATATGAGACAGCTTTACGATACGACGAAGAAGCTAGCAGGGAAATACAGTAAACCAGAGAGACCAGTCAGAGACAAAGAAGAAAGACCAATCACTGAGATTCAACAACAGCGGAACAGATGGGCAGAGTACTTCGAGGAACTCCTGAATAGGCCGGCTCCAATGAATTCACCAGACATCGAAGCAGCACACACAGATCTTCCTATAGATGTCAATCCACCAACTACCGAAGAAATCAGAATGGCCATCAGACAAATCAAGAGCGGGAAAGCAGAAGGACCTGACAATATACCAGCTGAAGCGTTGAAGTCAGACATCGAAGTAACTACAAGCATGCTTCGTCTTCTATTCAAGAAGATTTGGGAGGAGGAACAAGTGCCGATGGATTGGAAAGAAGGACACCTCATCAAGATTCCAAAGAAAGGAGATCTGAGCAAGTGTGAAAACTACAGAGGCATTACACTACTGTCAATACCGGGTAAAGTCTTCAACAGAGTGTTACTGAACAAGATGAAAGACGCAGTAGACGCTCAACTTCGAGATCAACAAGCTGGATTCCGTAAGGACCGGTCGTGCACAGACCAGATTGCGACACTACGGAACATCGTTGAACAATCAATTGAGTGGAACTCGTCATTATACATCAACTTCATTGATTATGAGAAGGCATTTGACAGCGTAGATAGGAGGACGTTATGGAAACTTCTTCGACACTACGGAGTTCCTGACAAGATTGTCAACATTATCCGGAACTCATACGATGGACTACACTGCAAAGTAGTGCATGGAGGACAGCTGACAGACGCATTCCAAGTAAAGACCGGAGTAAGACAAGGCTGTCTACTCTCTCCCTTCCTCTTTCTTCTGGTGGTCGACTGGATTATGAAGACCTCGACATCTGAGGGAGAACACGGCATACGATGGACAGCTCAGAACCAATTAGACGACTTGGACTTCGCAGATGACCTAGCCCTCCTATCACATACACACGAACAAATGCAGATAAAGACAGCCAGCATAGCAGCAGTCTCTGCATCAGTAGGCCTCAACATACACAAAGGGAAAACCAAGGTCCTCAAACACAACACGGAGAACAGCAATCCAATCACTCTTGATGGCGAAACTCTGGAAGACGTGGAATCCTTCACATACCTGGGAAGCATCGTCGATAAACAAGGAGGTTCAGATGCAGACGTCAAGGCAAGGATTGGCAAAGCTAGAGCGGCATTCCTTCAACTGAAGAACATATGGAACTCAAAACAACTTTCAACCAATATCAAAGTCAGAATCTTCAATACCAACGTCAAGGCAGTTCTACTGTACGGAGCTGAAACTTGGAGAACTACAACAACCACCATCAAGAAGGTGCAAGTATTTATCAATAGCTGTCTACGCAAGATACTCAACATCCATTGGCCGGATACCATCAGCAACAGTCTTTTGTGGGAGAGAACCAACCAGCTTCCAGATGAAGAGGAAATTAGGAAAAGACGATTGAAATGGATAGGACATACATTGAGGAAATCATCAAACTGCATTACGAGACAAGCGCTAACTTGGAATCCTGAAGGAAAGCGGAAAAGAGGAAGGCCAAAGAACACATTACGTCGGGAAATAGAAGCAGATATGAAAAAGATGAATAAGAACTGGAAAGAGCTTGAAAGGATTGCCCAGGACAGGGTTGGATAGAGAATGCTGGTGAGCGGCCTATGCTCCTTCTCGAGGAGTAACAGGCGTAAGTAAGTATCTAGATGTGCAATTTGTATTTAAAGATGAAATGCAAAAACATTAATTTAATGTTAACCGGCACTGCACGCTATAAACAGTAATATGATAAGTATTCACTAACGAACGTTGATTCTCCTTGTTAAGTAAACGTAAGTTGTTTTAAAAATTTGATTTTGAAATGATTTATTCAAAATAGTTGATGAATACAGAAGTATATTTCAAAATATGCACCCCTTATTAATCGTCTCAAGACAACAACAGTTATTACCCCGGAACAAAAGATAAGCTACGTATGATATGCAAATTTTCGAAATAATATACCGATAACTAACTTCAAAAAAATAATGCATTATTTATGTTCACTTATATGCTAACTCTTAATATAATCTCGGATATAAGGTATCAAATTAGAAGCTTGGTATTAGCAACATCTTTAAACCTGGAAAGTTAATCTTGTCGATGTTGAAGACAAAATCACATCACGCATAAAATGTGCAACTACGTACTATATTTTTCCGTCCTAATACAATACAACTTTTGACAAAATATTTCTTTTAACTAGTCCACACTTTAATCATTGGTTCTTGTTTTCACTCATAATTGGTATATACAATTTGCTTTCCTTCTTATTAATATATTTTCATTTTTTTGTTTATGAAGCTAATTCTGTGAAGTCTTGATCGAGGTATAAAATTATTTTGTTTCTTATTTGTCAAGACTAAAATTCACACATAACAACATTAGAAAACAACTACTCTAAAACACAAACAACAATAACAATTAGGAATCTATGTTTATTGTGTAGATAAACATAATTGAATTTCTTGAAAACAATTCACAAAATGTGTTGCAGAAAAAAAATGATCAGATAATTAGATTTCACGGCAAATTTATAGCACATGAAAATAATTTGACGTATACATGTTCATTGTCAGTATACTTGGAAATTTACATAAACAAACTATATTTCTATATTTTCAAGGGTCTGTTTTGTATACTTAGAATTTATATCTATCTGCTACAGGATTAAAGCACGAAAAACGTTAGAGAATATTCTTGTCCGGATAAGAAGTAATAACATTACAATTACATATGATGTTGGATATATTGATTAAAGTTAAGGTTATCATTATTAGAAAACTTAATTTAGTCGTTTCATCAGATTCCCGTACTTGCACTTCACACACATGTCTAGAAAAATATTGACACAAAAATACTCTCTAATTAATTACTCAGCATTAGCTGATAAATGACATGGTGAAAGCGAATAAACTGTAACACTGTACAGAAACCATTAGTGGGTTATCAAGACCTAATATAAATAAAAAACCAAGTAAACATGACATACATTACAGTAAACTAAAGTGCTACATTAACTTTGAATTGTTGGTCTTAAGAATTATGACAGAAATCAGTTGGTTGAAAACATATTATCTTTTACAAAAGAAAGTCAGCGAAGCAACTAATCTTTTTTCTCATTACTGTTATCACGAAGCAAATGAAAATATAGAAAGGTTCAAAATGTACTCACAAATATTCCAATATATAACGTGTGACAATTGTATGTGGTTGTAAATAAATTATTTCTGAGACCATTCAACTAAAAAAGTACTTTCAACATTCGGCTTTGTAAAACTAATTACTTAAGTACACCTTTATCTAACACTTAACGCAATGAAACATGAGAAACGAATAGCCTATACAAATCTACCGATGAAACATGAAACAGTATAATTTGAATGTTGTAACAATGATGGTGTCTGTTTTCGAGAAGCTCGTAACTAGCATAATTTCTAACTATTGAATATACACGATTAAATACAGTAGAAAGATGAAAAATATACTGATTAGTAAGAAAATCTAAACGAAAAATACGTCGGATCCGTTGGCCAGACATTTACAGCAACAACCTACGGTGGGAGAAAACAAACCAGCAGAGGAAGAAATCAGGGAGAAGCGCTGGAAGTGAATAGGATACATATTGGGGAAGGCACGTGGTAAGCCCTCACCTGGAATCCTCAAGGCTAAAGAAGAAGAGGAAGACCAAAGAATACAGGGAGACAGACATGAGAAGAATGAACAATTGGATAGAATTAGAAACGAAGGCCCAAGTCTGAGTGGGTCGGAGAATGCTGGTGGGAGGCTTATGCTCCATTGGGATTAACAGGCGTAAGTAATTAAGCAGCAAGAAAATCAGTCTTTTCAGAACACGGTTATTGATGGGTAGAAAAACAACACTTTCTAATAGTTCTCATTGGAAATTGATGATCTGAATAATTAATATTTAGCAGTGCAGAAAGCTGAGAAAAGTTGTGTAGAAAATATTATATAGATCAAGGAAGAGATAATACCTATGATAGAATATACTATTAAAAGAAACTATAACTGGAATAGTTATTATCATTGTACCAAAAATAATTATCGTTTTCATCAGTCTTACTTTGTGTTTTCAGTATTCTGAAGATAAACGTATTTGCTAGACTTTTAGTTACAGCCCATATCTACAAATCATAGGTTCTGTCACCTATGTTTTTTAGTCTTTTTTTTCTTAGAAATACATTTGAAATTTACAAGATGTAAAATAAATTATATTTCTATTTTACCTTGTGCATAAAAACAGAAACCACGTAACTTCATTTTTCGTTTTGCCTTCCCATTGTTTAAATTTGGAGATAAATAGATGCTAAGCGGATGGTAAATTTAATTTAAGCATGTTAAATAAACAAAAAACCGAATAAACCAACCGTTTTATTTGTTTAAATAATAAAAATATCTATGGTAACTGTCAGTTCCAGGAATGTATGATAGCTGGTAGTTACTCATTTAACTAACTGACTGGCGTTTATTCACATTCGGTTTGCGGATAATCACTGATACTTTTGTCCAAAATGACAACAAAAGCTTCTTAGATAATTAAAATAACCCATAGTGTCATTGAATAAGAAAAAGAGAATTCAGCGAAGAAAATTTTCTCGATTAGTACGTAACCCCATTTGTTATTTTCCTCGAATCCAATAGACATAAATTTTCCATATAACTATATATACGAATGTACAGCTTAAGTAAATGATTTCATCGAAAAGAAAATTTTCTTCGCTGAATTCTCTTTTTCTTATTCAAAAGCTTCTTAATCAAGTTACGTAGCTCAGTGAACCCAAAAATACCAAAACCTGTAAAACACTTGCTTAAATATTGGTATGGATTCTTTGTTAGTCAACATTCTTATACTGAACTTTTTGGACTTTTTTCTCGGTATTGATAATTTCCGTGAACTACTGACAAACAAAGCAATTTAGATCAATATATAATGTATTTAGATTCATTTTAAATTGTTTTTCTGTTCCTTATCCATGTGTCATATTTTGTGAATCGTTTCTACTATTAATGTAATATCTTTTTCGTAAGGTCGAAGTTTATGCGAGTCCACAATGAGTCTAATGATTTTAATTCGATCATTGAAATTAAACAAATTAAGGATTTATTGTAATTATGTCTTTTTTTGAAAAAATAGACAACGAATGAAGGTTTGTAGCTTGAAGATATTAAATGTTTATTCATAATCATCAGACATTCACGAAAAACCGGAGACAATTTATCTTCATAGTAGATTATTTTAAGTATTTTCATTTCAAAGATGGAGTAAATACTGAAAAGTTACATGTATTTTTTAACAGTGTTTTTACTGAATTCATTGGCAATTAAAAATGTAAAATATCACACAGTTTAGCAAAGAAATCTTTGTATCAATTTTAGAAGGAAGTTGAAACAAACGTCTTTTATTTCCCTCAATCAAAACTAAAACAGGTTACGAATCGTAATTTGCATGATTGCGCATCGTTTTTTTCTTCTCACTGTGTAATTTAAGTTGAAAAATCCGAAAATCCTGTAAAATAGAATTTTTTACCGGCAAAGTTGCTGAGACTAGTTAACTGGTATTTTACAAACTCATTTCTTTCTCTGATATCTGAGGTCTCCATTTTGCATTTTCAGTGCTCTAAATAAAGCATAGTTAGTTCATTTGAAAAACATTTGTGCACATAGAGCTCCTTTTCTTTCTTCGAGTGTTAACACCTAAGTTGACCTACAAAACACATTTCACTACAGGTTATGCTGTCATTTGATTCATTGTACTTCTAAATATCTTGATTACTTAATTTACGAAACTTTTAAAATCCTTCAAGCACCTGCATACAGACTACTTTTAACGACTTAACTTCAAGTATTCTTTTGTTCATTAAAACAACCCTGTTGTTTCATACATCTGCAGATGTTTTAAACTTTTTTCAAACCTTATCAGGCATCTGGAAAGGCTATACCTTAATATTTCAAAGTGAATATTTTTCGTTGATTTGATGAGTGTGTGATGATGAAAAACTGATAGTGATATGCTAAATAGCGTCAAGCACAAAAAAAAACAACTAATTTAACTATCTTGACTGAAACAATAGTAACTAAACTATTAAGTGGAAGTAGTAATCTAGCTTATATCGAAACGTTTATAACCTATGTGCAGTCCATTTAAGAAAGACTTTATACTTTTGAATGATATTCGAGATCCTAGTTTAAGAGTGAACCATTCTTATGTCTAAAATATTGGTTTGAATAGTGGAAAAAGTATCAAAATTTGTTTGATAGATCATGCCAGATAATGAGACATAACTGTAAGGTCATGGGTACCATTATTTCACCATTACTTCAGTCTCCAATAGGATACAGATTTATATGTTTATGCACAAGTATATAAGTCACCTAGATTCATTTTTTGTATTTGTCTGTATTTAAAGTAATAAACCGTCATCATTGGTTGTTTCTTTAGTCTGTGCTTTTTGCGATAGATGAGTAGTTATTTAGGTAATAAACTTGACTCGGTTACTTGAAACATACATTGCATTTCGTTTGCTCGGTTCAAGTGTTGTCACTTTTGTACCGAAAAATTACGAATTTGTACAGTTACTTCTGTTCTATACACCTCTGAAATTTCTATACAAATAAAGGGTACGTATTTGTACTATACTTGAGCACATAAAAGAGGACGATGGAGAAGATTTGTAGCTCAGGTGAATGATTGTGATGGAGATTTTTTCTCTTAGCTGGATGGTTTAATCAAGAAGCTTTCAGCGTTCTTCTGAACGACATCATCAGCACAAACTTCAGGTAGAAGAGAACGATAATATCACGGCGGAACTATGTTATTGTTTTATCAATCGTCGTAGTCAAAATCTCATTATTGAGCTGAAGCTTTATAAGTAATCATCTGTTCATCTATTGAAAACGGGATACATTAAATGCAAAATTTGTATATGGTTCTCTTTTGATGACTTACATCCACATCAATGTTTACAACAAACTGTAGCAAACGCTTAGTAAGTTTAAAATCTAGTGGTAGTATGGAGGAAAAATTGATAAGTTCTACATATCTTAACTGCCATCTAAGTAATGTAGACAAACTGTCCTGTTTAACTATCAGTTGCTCAATAATATGCTTTCAGCTACTAAAAACAGTTTGAATGAAAACACAACTGTCTTATTAAATAAAAAGCAGCTGTCGAGTACTTCGTAAATTCTGATTTATCTATTAATATTACTTACTAATAACATGATACTAACATCTGCATAATACAATGAGTACACTGCCACCTACTACATAAAATATATTTTTCATTTCAGTAATATCAAAAAAATGTCTTGAGAATTCAAAAGGCAAGTTAAATAATGCACTACAAATGAATGTTCTGAATCTTCCCGGTGAAAACTTTAATAGGGATATATGACAGAGTATTTATGACATTATTTACTTAAATATTTTCAGTAAAGTTTATTTACAAAAATCAAATCATATATGAATAAAACATTACTAAAATCAATACTAATCACCAAAAAATGATTAGGAACTGAAATATTACTGCCATAGTTAACTTTCTAAACTTAAATTTGATATTTTACGAGTGATTCGTATTGGATGACGATTCAGTTATCTAGAGGTTAAGCGTTCGCTCACGTGACCGACTGGTCCTGGGTTCGAATCTCGCGAGGCAGAATCGTAGATGCGCACTGCTGAGGAGTCTCAAAATAAGACGAAACAGCCGTCCAGTGTTTTCAGGTTTTCCATTATGGTCTAACTTCAATCAGCTTGTAATTTCAACTATTAAAATTACTACAATATCCACAAAACCCCTTCTGATACTGTTTCATATTTATCGAAATGAATTTTCGCTGAGATAAAAACGGAAGATTAAATTCCTTAATGAAAAAACACTTCATACTTGTAATACTATTTATTTGTATAACATTTAGTAATGAAATTTTCTTTTAATCGTGAATTTTTTTGACAAGTAAATATAACAAGTCAAATCTTTCAAAATCAGGTGAATATATCTCCTTACCAATTTACTTGGAATGCAGTTATATAAAATATCAGAGTCTATTAATTATGTATAATTCCTTAGAGAATACAAAAATTTCATACCACCATTGTTAATAGTCTGCTTATCAACTTTTTATTTGATGCCCTGGAATTATAAACTATGTGAATGAGATAAACGTCAAAAAACTACAGAAACTTGAGTAATTCAGTGATCTCAATTCACCTTTTAACTTAACAGAATTAAATGACTTGTAGTTTATCCATTTTTAATGATTTATAATAATATAGTCCTTAAGTGAAAATAGACAATCATTCACTCCCTAATCGAAACGATTTGTTTTTGTAGAGGAAATTTTATAATAAGAAAATATGTATTTGTATATTGATCAAAGTAAGAAGCTGTTTTGATTTATCAATGACTTTTGATTTTTTCCTAATAGAAAATAAATGGTAATGTGATGTAGAAAATACTAAGCAACTGAATTAATACTCGCGTATGATTGTAAATAAGTAAATATTTACTTTAAAATGAGTTACGATAATAGAACTGATAAATGTCGGTTGAAAATATTGAGTATGATTGAGATATTTCCAGGTCTTTGGCGTTAATAAAAGACAAACATGATTTGTCTATCCAGAATTATTCGAAATATTACGAGAATAAAGTGCTAAGTAATTCCATGTATGGTGTTAAGAATCTTAGTTTCTGTAAAAGAATTGACATTCTCTCATTAAATATTCCAATAAGTTGGTGTATTAGTTATTAGGTTTTTGATGAGATTTAAATGAACAATAGCTCCTATAATTGATTACCATGAACGTTCTATGATTATATTTTGTATCAAATTGAGTTGGTCATTTTACAAAATCAAATATTTGAGACACTACAACTTACTTTACTTTGAATAATTTCTGGAGCTAAATATTCAGGAGTACCACACAGTGTGTATGTTCGATATTTCACGTGTTTAACAAAGCCAAAGTCAGCAATCTGTAAAAATAGAGATGATAAGGAGTGTTCTCGAAAATACATACCTAACATACTAAAATATTTATTGTTTACATACGTAAATTAGTAAATAGATAGAAAGCTAACAGTTCTTAAACAAATAATCCAATAAACATTCTTTGATAAAAGAATGACAATCGCATTCAACAGTAGGAGATTTCTGCTTTCTTTCTTGGTGTAAATAGTTCCAACACATAACCGCTTATATATGCTAAAAGAAAATAGTTTACCATTAGCTAAAAATAGTGAAAAATTTCATTCCTGTCACGTATACGTATTTCCAAACATTTTCATTCATTAGAACATTATTATTATTATTATTTCACTCAATATTTATTATAAAGCCTATGAAAGATAATGCAGTTGTCAGCATAAAATTCATACTTATATAAAATCTTAGATACTAATCCGTTTGTATGAAACGTACTTATTACAAATTCCAGTTATTTCACGTAACTCTAGAAAGCCTCGTTAACATCACTAATTTTAGTCTTAATTAAATCACTCTGTAGTGAATAGCTTCATCAGATTACGAAACAAGAGTAAAACAGTTTAAATATCATCATTCGTTTTGAAATACTTATGGAAGACATAATGCATTTAATTTAAATGCAACCTGTTATTGAGTTTAAAATGGAGGTTTTAGTCTCAGCTTCGTTTTATGTTCATATTTTAGAAGGTATCCCCTACATTGATGTTAGCTCATCCTTTCCCAGCTAAACATTCAAAACTATCTGCGGTGAAAGTAACAAAAATTGTTAAATAATGCATACACACATGTTTATTCAAAGTGGTTTGATTATAATTGCAAATTAAGCAAACTTAAGACAAGCATACAAACATCAACAGCAAATATTCTGTTATGAGCTTCATCACGTTTGATTAGCTGTTATTTCATCAAATCTTCAAACGGACCATACTACTTCTTACATTCTTGTTAATTAAACTAATAATTCGAGTTAAACTAACGTTTTGCACAATCCAAGTCTCTCTTTGTAAAATAATCGAAAGTCAATGCACTGTTAAATGTCAAATAATGTCAAAACATCCTCTGAGTTTACATAATATTAAGATTCAAATCTTTTTATACATACGAAACATGTCGAAAAACCATAAGTACAATTTGTAACGACATATATGTTTCTAGATTCACTTTGAAATTAACTTTAACGTATGTTTACACAATAGAAACTAGTAAATAATGAAATAATAAGGAGGTAAGCTATATTTTGAAACTACTGAAATGTTTGCTGCATCCTTTTATTTATAAACATTTCTTGATAAGCGTAAGATTAGATAAAATCAAATGATTTACTCTTGTAAGAGATAAATCATAAGAATATAATTAGTGTTCTTTAACACTTAATAATGAACCCTTATGTTTCAAATATTAGATTCGAACCGTGAAAGGTTGATTTATAGATACACATGAGAATTAATTTATTTTTTATTTGTAGGGCCACAAAATGTGAACCCCATTCTGTATGCATAGCAATTTATATTACAACTTGATCAGAAACATTTGTTTTAAAGACCTATTCGTTTAAAGCTGAAGTCATTAGCCAATAAATGTCCATTTTCTATAACCATTGGTAGAACGGAATTCACACATTTCATTAAAAAACGTTTTCAGTTGAATGGTTTCTCTGGACAGCAATATATATATATATATATATATATATATATATATATATATATATATTTCATGAGACCTGAACCATCACTTGTTTTGCTAACTTAAATAAATCATGAATGTCTCGAAATCTCTTAAAAACTTTATGCTAGCAAATTTAGGGCCGAACTCTTGAGTTTTGTCCCAAATTTCATTGGAATTTAAGTTGAAACAAAACAGATTCAATTGGCTCAACTAAGTTACATATTTAAAAAAATGTTTATTTTTTAAACTTGCCTAGTTTATAGGTTCAGTCATTTAGAACAGAGAGCGAACTAAACGTAAAAATTTTTAACTAGACTCAAACAAAATAAAAACAATTAGTCCTCCCGTGATTATGAATGCACACCCTTTTTATTTAGGTGTAATTCATGAGTGCTCATCACAGAAATACTTTAGAAATCTGACTTTAACAATTGTCTAGTTTCTCTCGGGATTATTTATCAAGACCAAAAATATTTTCTTTTCTTCTTCCAACGGTTTAAAATAATTCACAGAAGATGGAACGTCACTAATACAACATAGCAGATTTCTCGAAACATTATAGTGAATGTGAAGACGTACCCGGTATCATACATTTCGGTAATGAGCATTTATTCCTATAATTGTCATCATCGTTGAACATTCTTGCTTCGTAAACAGACAGACATCACAAAAAGTTGTTGGATTTAAATCCAATCGTCTACATTTTTAATATCAGAAAGATCAACCATCGTGCGACATCAAACTTGTTGAAGTAAATAAATAGTTGAATATTCACTTGGATACATGTAATCACTTAGCGACTCGTTAATATACACCCAACATAAAGAAAACTGACATACTCTTGGGTAACTATACCTTTCAAATCAGTAATATAGTTCAAAGCTCTTTGAAAATAATCTGGTTATTAATTTTATTTGAAAAACCCTCCTTGATCTACGCCATTCTTTACGATAAACTAAACAGATTACCTCAATCATCTTAAATTAATAATCCTCAAACATTCATTTAGTGTAACTCAGGCTATATTCGGCCATTTTATGTATTTCTATCAAAATGTTTCTAATATGCCCCAGAACATAGTCTAGACGTCATGGTCACCTTTTCGTATCTCACCAATTATACGGTTATCAATATTTCAAACTATTCTATCATGACTTTTCATAAAGTGGAAACACCTGGCTACAACACTGATAACAAACATTAATAAAAATGTTTTCTTCATAAATTATTTCTGTGATTGCAGCAAGTGATGTAGAAAAACAGGTGCATTTGAATAAACACTAAATACATTAAAATATATTTAGTTTGCTTTTCAAGTGCATTTCATGTTATATCACGCTACGACAACACATTAAAACCATATTAAGTTGGGCAAAGAACAAAATAAAACCAATAAAACAGACAGTAATTATTACAATTCAAAGCCTCAAGTGAAAATTAACGTAAACATTTTTCTGGTCTCAATATGACATCTTCATCATGCATTCTCGTGTCATTTATTTCAAGAAATTTCGGACAGTTTATAACAACCAGTTTTGAATAATGATGAATAATTATTTCGAGCTTCATATAAGTTGAAACTAACAACATTTACTTTCTTATCTGATTGATACCTTCACGTTGTTGATATCACTAATCGACCTAATTTAGGTGACCACTAATGCCCACGAAGCACCGAACAGTCGTTTCAATCAAGAGCAGAAATCCTATCAGACAAGTGAGGCGGAATTCTTTGGTGAGAATGTCCAACTTCAGTCAGTTCACGATAATCCGCAAAAATTTTCCACTCACATTAACACATCATTATGCTTTCTGAAAGGGTCTTGTTTTAACTTGTTCAAGAAAACGTGAGGATTCTTGAAATTTTGTTTTTTCAACAAAATCTTTAATGACTATTTTATCGTGCTGACGTTTAAAAATTTGTTTTAATAACAAGATAACCCTATAAGCTATCAATAATATATTTTATAGTGTTCATTTAACCCAACAAAGATTGTCATAAAATTTAAAGCTCAAACTATATATGTATTCGTGGCAATGTAATATAAAACATATCTTCAAATGAATGAAATTAACATACTGTGGTATGAGAGGAGAATAGTTACACTGGAATATATTGAAATATGTGTTTTATAACATTTTGGTTCATTCTTGCAAGGTATATGAAACTATCAATAAATGCAAAGCATTATCGTTAATGTAACACAAACTTTTACTTAATGACATTTCCGATAAATATTAGGCAATCTTCATTGTTAATATTACCAATATGTCACTTAGTATAGCCATCTTTATTGTCACGTTATTGTCACTCTATTATCCCTAAATGAATAGCATGTGTGATCAAATTCTATCTATTTTTACTCGATTGTGTTTCAGCTATGTTACCAGTTACAATTTACAAACTGAATAATAAATTAAAGCAACCGTTATTCAATAAATTTTGTGTCCATAAAAAGACATAACTTATATGTAATCCCTGAGATCTCTACATTCAGTGTTTGCAACTACCCTATATGCATGTGAAATTTTTGTAATCGATGCTTTGCATGAATATGCTTAACTAGCTAGTTAAAACGCTTTTTTCATCATTATTTTACATCGTGTGTAGATAGAGAATACTCAAAGACAAGTGATTTCATAGTTTTCCGCTACAATTATAATTTTTCTATCTATTTACTTTTATCATGAGAAATAAACATATAAAATGACAAAATAACGGTTTATTTATCACTCAATCATCTTTCGACTAACAGTTTATCATTGATTTAACATTTGAATAATGTGAAAACAAGTCTTTTTACACTGAATGTGAATGAAATAAAATGTAGAATTTTCAAAATATAACTGCAGTTTTAGTTTTCACCTTATGACTTGGGTTCCAACCGAAACGAGACCTCAAATGAACGAAAATATCTATATTTTATTGTCACTTGAAAATATTACTAAGCATTTAGAACTTAGAGGCAATCGCCAACGAAAATTAATTGTGAACCTGACCTTCAATTTAGCTTGAATTTCCCATTGTTACATAAGAGTTTTTAACAACTTTTCGGCTTTGAAAATATTTAAGATGCTTAATTTTATTTGATATTATACCTTACACATTAATTTTATTAGGTAATCCAGTCGTTTGTTATGATCCCCAGGTAATTATTCTTTACATAATTTTATTTCATTTCTATGGAATATAAAAGTATATATATGTTCTACTTTGATTAAGAAAGATAATTTTCCCCTAGGATAAATAATTACTGGAGGCTTGAAATTGTTATTCAGTACGAATACTAGTTAAGTAACATTGTAAAAGCATATGCTATCATATCGTTATCGCTTATATCAGGGTTTTTGAAACTGAATCCTCTAACAGATACACTTAAAGGGTCTTCATAATATCACAGGATTACTTAATCTCTTGATCGCGAGTTTAACAAAATAAACAGTTAACTGATTCTTATATTAAACGTGAGGTGTCATCAATATTACATATCATGTAGCATTCATTAATCTCAACATTAATCACTTTAATTCTGTATCATAATAAACATTTATGAAAAATAAAACTCAACGTTAGTTTTGAAGTCAACTTGATCGACAAATTATTTCATAGATTAAAATAAAAGGGCTCAGTATGGGATTTTGGTTAATAGATCAACAGTTTTTTTCTGAAACAGATACTCTAAGACATTAAGAAACAGTTTGATTTCACAATCTTATTTACGGGACTAAATATAAACCTTCAAGTAAATTGGTCATCCGTAGGGTGCACATTTTTCGCACCTTCTTTTGTAGCCTATGATAAATATATTTTGCCATTTTAAAAGCTTAAAGTCTCAACAAGTATGAAAAGTTTAATTTATGTAACGTATCTTTCTTGTTGATGAACGCCAGAAAACAAACATACGTCAACCGAATTTTGTCAGTAATTATCTTTGATCACAATACTGAACAGAGTAAATGACTGTATCATATCACAGAACAGTGACTTAATTATATGGACTGGGTATTATAATAGCCTCACAACATAATTCATAGTGCAATAATCAAGGATTAGAATAAAAATGATACTGTTTTGGACAAGTCTCATTATGACAGCTAATATCAACTGCAGTAATATTACGTGTACACCTGACTAATATCAGTCACATGTGAATAATTAGACATGCCATATATGGATATTCTTCAAGTCTAAAGTACCAAAAATTGGGTTTGATAAAATATATTTGGGTAAGTTTATTGATTACACTGTTATGGTGACATTAGATAATTGAGAAAATTAACTTTACACTTTTACCCTGTTCTTTACTCTATTTTTACCTAATGTTAACAGTAAGTTAACGCGCCTCTTAGTTTAATTATCTTCCATAAAATCGCTTGTGTTTTGAATAATTCTATTACCATTCACACCACAAATGTATCTGAGATTCTAATTTAGAATACTGTAGTAGATGATGTGATCGATAATTAATGTCAGTACGCTTTCTTTAAATCATCTGACCTAAACTTGAAATACAAAGTTCAAATATTAAAAAAATTAGGTTTTTTAAGGCGAATAATCAATACTATTTTGATCTACTACACAATCGCAAATAGTGATGTAATATCATTAATCACTGACAGAAAATTGATCATTTGACCTGATCAAAACAAACTAACTAAACACATGATGATTAGGGAGTGTTTGTTATATGTGGATGAACAACGCATGTACATAAATTATTACAAATAAACAGTTAATTAGATAAAGCACAATCTTGATATCCGATTATTTCATATAAATAAAGTGCTAATGCAGAAAGTAACAACATGCAAAACAAAGCAAGATGATATAATAGATTGCTAGTCGTTATTGCATTTTCAACAGAATTCATTCCATTATAAAGATTGTGTTAGAAGTAAGAATTTAGAGTTGACATCTGACGACAGAAGGTTTTGCTTATTATTTTTAAAAACAAACTACAGACAGCACATTCTAAACGTGATTATGTAACTGATAAGATTAGAATCTTCCACATTTTTAGTTTTAGATGGTAAATTATCGCTTTGTACGTTACTACTTCATAACCCTACTACAGGAAAGGTCTTCAGTTCGTCATCAAAGGGATTAAGTTTAGATTCCTTTTAGGACATTACATATGCGATTGGTAGGATGTTTCAGAAACATAAATACGTTAATCAGACAAATGATACAAAAGTGAAGTAAAAACTAGATCTTTTTGAATGATATCCTTTTCCCGTGATTTGAAGAAGTAAAATTGACTCTAGTTTCATATTGAGAGTGCTTAAGTATTTCATTTAAACTATGCTACTGAAAAATGAAATGTTTTTAGATCGACTTAGATCTTTGTAATTGAAATAGGTAAACACTCAACGGGAAGATGAATTATTGTTTGATATTTCATGGTTTAAGAAATGGCATATCACTGAAGGTCAAAATAATTCTTAATTACTGTTCAGTAATTAAACGGTTTTCCAGAGTGAAATCAGAGTTCTGATGTATTACTTGAAGTAATCAATAAAAATAATGTATATCAATAATTTCTGCGCAGCGAATTTAAGTCAAAATTTGTAGTTACTCACTGGAAAGTAATTCAAAGATTCAAACAAATTGAAAATTTCACTTTTCAAGGCTCAAAACGATGACAATGACAATTGAAGATAACTGAAATTATCAATCATTTTGAAGAATTCAAATTTAATGTAAGGGCTTAAATGGAATCAGACTGACGAACTAAATAATATACCATCACAAACGAAATAACCGTTAAGGGATTAGAATTTTGAAAGTATTTCACTTGAAACTGTAATCTAAGCATAAGATAAATCACCAACTGTCAGTCATTTTATCACCAAGTTCTGAAGATATTCATAACAACTACAACTAGTGCACTATTAATCCTAGCGGAAATAAATTAGCTATTTCACTTTTATACAAAATTAATGATTAACTCTTCTAGGTGCAGCTGTAGTAGAGAAGCGTTAAACATAGAACAAGTTTTCGTACTCGTATAAACAAGGAACTTCGTCTTAGGTTGATACTCTGCCAAATAGTATTCTGGATTTCTGTATATCACCGTCATTTAGAACTAAAATGAACATTAATTCAACAGCATGGTTTAAGATTTAGCCTTGGTAGAAAGATTTAAATAATAACTGAAATTCTCATATCTCTCTGCACCTGCTTGCTTCATGCTAATGTGCATCAAAATAAACTTCTCCTAATGGCAACGTTGGACACAGACAATCATTTACTATAATGATGCCGTCGTATATCTCATAAATTATTATAGTCATTACTTTTAATGGATATGGAAAGCACAAATAAGTTTTCATAGTTTAACGTGATTGCATAATACAAAGACTAGTTGTTTCGGGTTGAAATCTTATAGTTTCTTCTCAACAATCAGATGTCATAATTTTGTTGGATCTTGAAATGAATTTTTATAGAATCGTCTAGGACTGAAACTATGTCGTCATTTCAGTGTCTTTACAACTGAGGAATCGCACTTTATATATATATATATATATATATATATATATATATATATATATATATATATTTGCACAAAATTTTGGTTTTTAACTTGTAAGTGATAGGCATGCATGTTTTAAGGGGTAATTTAGGAACATGCTTGAAGACTATGAAATATTATTTTTTACTTGTGAATTTGTATTCGCTTAGAAAATGTCTCATTAAAAATACAATATACTACTCAAAACAATGTGTTTAATTATTAGTTAACGTTTAAAATAATCCATACACTTAAATAATATTTCAGATAACTGTGAACATGAATCAATATATTAAAATTAGACATAAATTTCTAGTAAATGATTTAATTTGATAAATAGGTTCTATCGCCACGTTTATTTTCATACAATTTTGTCTTAGTTGCGAATAGTGCTTATTTTAATCGAATGAACTTAACCATGCATGACCTATTTCGTTTATAGCATAAATGTTTAAAGTAATGAATCGTCAAATAAAATATGTGTTTGTTCACTTTAACTTTAAGAATATATGCTTTTTGTATCATGCAATTCATCTTATTCGGGGTCATTTTGTGATTAAAAGCACATTATGCAATATATTTTATTTTATTATTACAGTCATTATTTTTCAAATAAGATAGAAAACCAAATAACGGACAAACAAACAATCTAAAAATGAGTTTATGAATCTCGTTTTCCGAGCACAACTAATATCATTTACATGAATTTCAAAATGTTGAATCATTCACAAACATTTCGGTCAATTGATAAAATATTTAAATTAACTAGTTCTATATCTAAAAGCTGTAACATGTATATGATTGGTGTTTCGGGATCCTTTCTAAGAAGTCGTTGCACGTTTATAGTTTCGGTTCTAAGAGTTTCATCGTGTAATTAAAATGCAAAAATTCACAAATGTTATATTATGACATTAAAAAACGTTTCTTTCGACAAATCATGGTCTGATATCTATGCTTTTACATCAATCACTAATAATTACTGAAGTTATGATCCATTTATTACTAATACGTACCACTAAATTAACTTCAAGTAACTTTAATCAATGTGAGCAGTGCTACTGACATACATACAAAATTGTCTAGTTTTACCATCATTATTATTTTTCAGTGGGGAGACACAAAAGGCTATTAGAAGAACAAATACATTCATTAAAATGATCGTTGCCAAACAGTACTTTCGATCGAAATATAAAATCATTGATTTTAAAGTCTAGGTTGTAACCGCATTCAAATCATGTACAAAATTTTTGTTTTTTAGTGGTAATGGTTCATTCACTGATTTTAAATGCTTACGAATCACCGTAGATTAGCAGTAAGATGTCATTGTATTTTCATATACATGTTAAATTTTGTGAACAGATGGTAGTCTAGCTTCAATTGACACATGGTTGCAACTATTAAAATTACTACAATATCTACAAACTATATATATATATATATATATATATATATATATATATATATATATATAAACATTTACACCACAGTTTTATTACAAATGAATCCGCCTAAACAAACCACCAATAATCCATGGTTTACAATTGATTATACATTACTTGTAATCAAAATAACTGAATAATTAGGACGGGACAATTTCAAACTCTGACTCAGTGACCTAGTTAATCATCTGTATTCTAACGACACTTCAATTTATATGAGAAAATCGACTACTAAATAACTATTATTGCATACAAAAGAGTGATGTTTTTTAACATGATTCAAAAAGTTCTATCAACACCAAAAATGTGATGTGATTACAGACAATTCTATCAGTCAGACGACCATCAGAGTTAATTTGAAAATAAGTATATAAATACCTTTTACAAAGGATGACAGCGACCTATTATGATCAGAACTTATAACTGCCATACATGAACATAAATAATATATCGAACTTAAAAACCTAATCACTACTGACATGGTATATACATGGCTCCTCACTGTTAGATTCTGTACACTTAACGAGTGAAATCCATGAAATTTATCTGTTTAAAATAGGCATAAAAATACATTTTTAAAGTCTCTAGTTAGATACGCCAATATAATTCATTTAGAAAATGTGAAGACTGAACAGGTAGATAAGATGGTATATATATATATATATATATATATATATATATATATATATATATATATATATATCATTGAAATGAAAAAATGATCCTACATTTCATGTACCTGATGATTCCAATCTGCTTAACACACTTCTTTCATTTCTCTTCTCTTCATAATAAACAAAATAAATCTATGCAGTGCATAAACCAATAAAGAAACATAGTACATAACTGTATTTCAGTACGAAAAAATAAAAAGCTAACGACCACGTGATAGCGATGTAAACTGAAGGCAGTGAATTAGTAATGTTATGCTAATTAACATTATAACTGTGATTATTTAAAATTATCGAGAGCCTAAATAACAACAACAACGACAGTTAAGAAAAAATGTTTGTGAAAAATAATATACAAAAATCATATCAAGCACGAAATGAGTAAGTGAATTTATCTTTTAATGTATAAATGGTCGGATGTTTCAGATGTTGAACAACCACATTTATTTAACCTAAGACTAGTATTTAATGTGTACTTTAATGATGTATGCGTGTTGTAACCGCTTGTAATTATTATTAGCCTCGTTTTAATCAGCTTAACGTTTATTCCGTGTCTATTAACACATTTTATTAATAGATATTCTATTACAAGTCTTATGAACAATGATTATCAAAATCTGTAAGCTAATCAATTATTAAGTCAGTAACACACTTAAAGGTACATTTCATTTCAGGGTAGCTGAAGGTTATTTTTGAAGCTAGTATTTGTTTTATGAACGGCATAAGAGTTGTTTCATACCTTATGAATAGATAGAGCACTCTCAATTTAATTCTGTTGTGATCTTTCAAACTTGGCAATTATATTTTTGTAAAATAATGAATATAAAAAAACTAGACTTATATTATCTTTAGAATAATACTTTAGTAACCACATAAAACCATAGTATCATTTTTAGAAAGAGTGAATTGTGTGTGCTTCAAAGTCATATCAATGGTGAATGGGCATTAAATGCATTATCAGGACTTTTATACTTAAAATAAAGGCGTAACCACTTCGGCTTTCACAGAAAAACTACAAATATTATTTTGATTTATTGTACAATCTCCAAATGCCCTGGTACGGTCTAGGGTGGGGAGAGTTAGTTCTCCCTCTCGAAATGCTCTCACATGATCACACGTATGCAGTCACTGTCAGAGAACTCCTACTCACTACCTTCTGGCGGAGGAGGTGTTGTTTACGAAATTGAGAGGACAAAAAGTGAATGTTCGGCGCTTTAAACGGGCTGATGGATATGAAGGAACCATCCTGTGGAGTTGGAAAGCCATGAATTCTAACCGATGGTACACATGGGCTCCAGATTCCTGATGGATAAACTAATTGTTGGTCACCGACTATCATGGGACTGAATCTCTTGACGTTGCTCCACTGCCTTGTAGATTAGACCTCTGGGTGTGGCCCCATAAGAAAACCACATGCTTCGGTTTGGACACCCGAGAAGTATCGCAGCCCACATACAATTCAAGCGACTTGTGTGGCGCACATGTAGTTGGTGCCCCATTGAACCAATATTTACGTAATCAAATAAATATAAATCACAAAATAAACTGTTCAAATAACGATTTTTATCAATTTCTGATACTTGGTAGTATATATATATATATATATATATATATATATATATATATATATATAAGTTAGGCAGGTACGCCTAATATATAACTAATTTATCTGCAACTCAATAATTTATTTAAAATGACTTATAATTAATATGTATTACTTTCGTTTTCTTCTAACAATACTGAAATTTAAACTACCAAAGCTATCAGTTAGATAATTATTAGATTTCTGAGGGAATTACCATAGCTATCAGATCTTTCTGTCTAATCAAATTATTTATTCACGTAGATGGAATATAGATTACTTGACATGTGAAGAGATTCAGGTCAGTGTATAATTAAATTTAAAAATTACAAGAACAACTAATAAGCTTTTCATATATTTAACGTGAATCCTGGTAAAGTATGTTAGATTAATGTTACAAAATACTGTCCTACGCCAGTCATTATATTCAGTTCACTACACAATGAAAAGGTGGTGGTTAACCCAAAATCGTCCAAACGTAAGTCAAAAATTACATCAGTGAAATTGCGAAACGTCCGAATTCTCCAAGTTTCTTCTCTCTTTACCTCAAGTTTCCAAAGACTAATATTTCCTAAAACAAAGCTGTTGTTTTATTTTTAATTCTAAGATCCGTTAATTAGTCTATTATACAATGCATTCATTTTAACTTTATTCAGGACAGTCTCACTATATTTTATATTTTGTTTAATTCATTAAGTACAATAACCACACTAACTTTTAAATTATCTATCAATCTAGGGTGAGATAAAGTGATAATTTCAACGATAAATAAACTTGCACATATAACACGAATAAAAATAATTTTTTAAGAATTAAAATGCGTATCCTGGTCTAATTCTAAGTTTCTTTCACCAGAAATATTCTATACATTACTTATTAGATCCGTTCATTTGGAAAAATCTGTTACCATTCATTTTTTCACATAACAAACATTCAGTCAATACCATTCTCAAACAGCTGAGAATAACATACGTCGATACTTCTGTTAAACATAAGGGTTGTAATTTACTTATTAACTTCATCTCACTACTCGTGAAGTCGGTAAGTACGAGAAACATGCTGATGAATCAAATGCTTACTCAATTACATCAAGACCATATTATAATAGCGCTTAAGTAACATTGAGAGAAAAGCCGTGGGAATGGCTTGTTCACAGAACACCTTTTGATTCTTGAAAAGTTCACATTTACCATTAAATTGAAATCTATTTGTTTCGTGGTACTAATGAAAACGTTTACTACTTATCTTCAAGTAATGCATTGTTTTAATTCTGACTGTTCTTTGTGTGCATCAGCTAATATAGATTTAACTCTTAGAATAAGAGCGACTTTTCTCAGTGTTTTATATGAGGCACAAAAGAGTGCCAAACATCATGCGCAGTATGCAACCTTAAACTTCCAATATTTGAATCAGTATTCCATTGTTTATTTGAGTGACCAAACTACATTAATTGATCAACACAACACCAGAACTTACATTAAGCGATCGTTTTGTATAAACGACACTGTCGTAACACAAATTTTAATGTAACCTTGAAGGTTAATAAAATATAATAGGATATTAAAAACTGAATGTTTTGAATACGTGTGCGCTTCAAGACATGTCTTAATTAATCTTTCTAGAAAACATGCACAAAAGATCCAAATAGAAATATTTGAGGTTATGTAGCCACATGTTAAAGGAGTACATTTTCATGCTCACATGAAGAGATTTAACTGGTACTAAGAACAAATCACAGTCTTTTCTATCCACATTCATTAAACAGTTCATTTTTTCATAGATATCACAATGACAGAGTACGAATTACTAATTACTTCACAACACAATTTCGATAACTACCGAGTCATTCAGCCGTTCATAAACAACCTGGTATGTAGTAACTGTAATTGGTTTCCTATATAAACACATAGCCATAGTTAACTATGCTCAGTGGTTCACCATTGACAAACAGATAATTAATGAACTCGCTGATGCATAAATTCAAATTGATTGTTTAGAACAGTCCAAATGTAAACATAAAAGGGTATTATCAGTATGAATGATGACGTGTTTTGTAAGATGTATCAGACGTGTTACAAAAATGTGTGTGTAAAAATCAATGACATGCTCAACATTTAATAACAGCTCAAAATCGCTGACTTCACTTGTTTTATGCTATATATATATATACATTTATGTATAAACATGTCAAAAATTTACATTACTTTTTACCTAAGCATTTTCAGAATATGTTCACTATCGTTATATAAACGTTTTGCTAGAGTAGAGATGTTTGGGTTTATATAAATGTAAAATGAAGCTTTGGAGTAAATCTCAACAAATACTTGATTTCAAAAGAAAAGTTTGAATCGTTTAAATACTAGAAACGTAAATCCTTCCAGAGTTTACATTGTCTTCGATACTTCGATTTATAAGGAAACTTCACGAGACATATTAGAAAGTTTTTTAGCCATTTTTTATTTTAAAGCAACTGCTATGCTGGCAAGATATCAAGCCATTTACTGGAAAGCTAATGTAATAAGAGACGAGTCATATATTATTCTCCGTATATAAGAGACAGTAATTGAAGGCATGAAAAATGAGCTTCAAGTTATTTTATCACATTGAAATCTAAAGCATAGTTAAATTAAAGAGCAGCAAAGTGAGATTTTTTAGTCCATACTGCAAGGTAAGAGTAACTAAATCACAAGATATTATTAGTTCATACGGTAGAACACAGCCAATCCTCGAGATTTAGTCTCCTGAATCTGAGTCCAAGGCGTATGCTCACATGGTAACTACAGACTTCTAGTAAAATAGAGCAAAAATAATCCTAGTACAGAAGTTTCACTTTTACTCACGTTCCCATAAATCGCTTGGTTTTAATTGTATTTCCTATTCATTTAGAAGTAGTTCTATTTTAACCAGAGTTCTGTTTTAATAACAATGCATGGATGCCATTGCCTAACAGGTTTTTCACTTCGTCCACATATATTGTTTCTGGTATTCCCGTAGCCGAGTATACTAAGTTTTGTTCAGCCGATCATTTGGGTATTTGGCGAGTTTTCTTAATCAGGTGAAAATGCATATTACATTAACTCAGTTAATAAACACTAACATCATTTCATTGATCATAGAAAATGGATTGTGCTTCAACATGATTGACTACTTGCATGAATACGCGATTACATCCGCAACATAAATGGGGTACTATAAGCTTTATATACTGCTTGGGTACCCTAACCGTGGGCTACAAAATATCGATAGTTCCATCATCAAGAGTTTTATCTTTGTTTTTATTGAAGTACAAGTCTGGCTTAAAAATGGCAAAATAGAGCTGTTTGGTGAATTACTAATTATTTTTATAATATTACTAATCACACCTTTAAAAATTAGCCAAGAAACTATGACTAAAATACTGTGAACTTTTAAGTAATAAAATAACAATAGTTGGCTCTTGATTCTCCGTTTTAGTTGTAATGCTTTGCTATACATGTAGAATTAAGACCTCAAACCACATACTTAACACACTACGAACACAGTTTCTCATTATTTGCAGAGATAAGATGTATATAAAGTTACTCCATGAATCCCTGTTTATCATCTCACTGGCTTTTAACTCAGCAACGTAACGTGAAATCCACATTTTTGGTAGACTAAACACTAACAATATTTTAATCTACGTTTTGGTGAACATTATGCTTGTTAAACTAAAAAAATACGTTGTTGGTGCCTATGAAAAGCATATACGCTCTACAATTTGGGTATTGTTTCACAAGCAAAACTACGATTCTTATAAAGTTTAAATCGCACGAAAGTTATGATATACCAAACTGTAGAATGTCACTAATAATTAAAGAAATATATTAAAAGAACTCACCCGGTTGTTTTGTTGGGTATTACCTAGTAAGTGCGTACAAGAGTTTAGATCTAGTATTTTATAACAAAAATTTTTTCCCTCAAATTTCTAAGAACCGAACACCCTAATGGTTTAGCCATATTTATCAAACAATACTTTTGAATGTTAGACTAAATAAAATGAGCTTCTTCTCATCGAAACATAATAAAACAATACACATCGCAAAATGTCTTCAACCTTAGTTACAGTGTTTACCCAAACGGGTGGTCTAAGTCAGTAAAATAAACAGTCATTGACATTATGAACTGATGAACGTTCTTCGTTTGGCCTTTGTTAACTTTCTTCAAACCTAATTCGAACCATTCAAAATCTTCAGTTGAGGCAAGAGGTGATTCAGAATACCTAATATACGCCCAAGCCACCTCACTCACCGGGAGTTTCCAGCTTTATCAATTCCATCTGCCCAGTTTTTAGTAGGCTATATATATATATATATATATATATTATCTGACCTGCTTATTAATAGTTTGAATCTTCAGAGGGCACGTTGTACTTAGAGAAGATTATCACTTCTCCCAAGATTACAGTTAAGCCTTGGTTCTATATCTAAACTATTAAGAACTAAATTTTGCACTCTGTGCGATTCGTCTTTCATCTTGGAAAACTTAGTCAAGCTCCGTTCAGAATGATAGACTTGGAATATAATACATATTAAATGTATGAGAACATTTATCCTCAATTCACAAAACAATAGAAAGACCACCAGAATTGTATACACATAACTGTCGAATATGGAAGGTAATTTTGAACCACAAATTGAACATTTATCGGACTATTAAGGATTTGTGGTTAGATTTTAAGTTTCCTAAATCAAAACAACTTTCCTTGATATATACCTTATTTAAGTTTAAACTTTTTTGTCAATAAATAAAATAATTTATAAAATATATAGCAATATTTTTGTTAGTGCTTTTTTGATAAAAATCAGCACCTTTCCGTGCATGATTTAGCTGCGATTTTTATTCCAAACACAGTGACCTCTATAAATAAATCCCTTAGTAATAAAAAATTGCATTATATTTCCCCTTCAGACCAAACTAATGCAAAATGTTATGGTTAAGAACATACATATGCTTCCTGCAAAACTTTATTTCAGTACACTTTGAAAACAGAATAACAATCTAATCTGAATGTAATCCTAAAATATACAGACATTAACCAACCGGAACTTACAATGAAACATAAATACCTAGATCCCAGTGAACCATGAATTCCTTTAAAACATCTATGTTTTTCTTTGTACGTCATACAAAAATCTAAACAACTATAACGTCACTCTTTGTTCAACCTGGAAAGCATATTTTCGCCATGTGCGCTATTTACGCAAAACAAAAGGTTTTTTACTACCCCCTGTAAATTAGTCGATTATAGAGTTACTTCGAATACTGTCCTTACTTCTGGGTCAGTTTAGTGCCACAAAAAATAGAAATCTATCAAAAGTCTGACCGATCAAGTTTCAGAGTTTTTTTGAATTCTCTATGATAACCTACCGTTCAACATCATGGAATTCAAAACTTTGCTAACGCAATGATAACAAATTGTTATTGATAAGTTATACATATCTTGGGTTGTTGTACTATTTGTAGGACACTGAAGATGAACTTAACCAAATGCATCACATTTCCTTTATTCTCATATACAGGAATGAATATGTGTTAAACGTTGTGTAAATTCAAGTCAAAATTGAAATTAGAAGACACAATGCTCACTCATAAGTGTTCAAGCCAAATAAAATTGGGGCTTTTGGTCTAAAATGCAGGCTTTTTTACTTAAAGGCAAAGTGTAATCATAACCAAAATACTCAGTATTTGACAACGGAAAACTTTCCCGCTTAGTTATTTTGACAACAAAATATCACTGATTTAAATCAGTTGTCAAGGAAAAGTTTTCCGTAATATTTTTTGTGATATCTTCATTTGAGGTATAAGAGTGTTTAAGTCACTAGAACCAGCAGAATGTATCTAAGTGTTTTTCAGCTGAATTTCAGATAATAACAAATAAATAATCATATAAACTCAAAGAAATTCAAAAGCTATAATATACGATTTTCTCACCTTTATATATCCGACTGGGTCCAAAAGTATATTTTCTGGTTTCAGATCTCGATATATTAAGTCAAGATAGTGCAAGTATTCGAGAGCTAGTATGACCTGGCTTGCGTAAAAACGAGCTGCAGACTCACTGCAGTCAAAAAATGTGAAGAACAAAATCTACCTAAATCGGCCCTTTCTTCTCAAATAAGAAAACATTTCACCTCCAGAAACGTATTCTAGTCCTAAAAACAAGTAAACTTCATTCTACTTACTAGCTTTGCAAAATAACATACAAACCTTGAAACTATATTCCAGCCGAATCAGGAAAGGAAAATCAACGGCTTGTAAAATCCTCTTCTCATTAAGCGTGTGCTGAACTTGTTTAAGTTTTATTATCTGTTTCCGTGGAACAAATTAGAGAAACCATCGATACTTTTGCTTTGTCAAGGATTTTTAACGCGAAAAAGTTTGATGTCTTTTTATGCTGTACAAGCATAACGCGACCAAAAGATCCCGTGCCCAAAGTTCGCAGTTGTTTAAATTCATCTAAAGATGCTGGTTTCTTCAAGAATTACAACATATATTGTCCCTTTACTTTAACAGGATGTTCATAGTTTTCTAGGTAGTTGCGCTTTGCTGTCTCCAAATACTCAGCGACTAAGAGTCACATTTACATATCAAAAACAACATACTCTCTTCGGAAATGCATTTTCTAGCGGCATGAGAATTTCCCATGTGTCAAAACGAACTATCAGCGACAACAAAAATGTATAACATACCACGCGGTTTATTTTTGCACGTTATCGACCTTCGTTCTATCACCTCAGTTAAACTAAGAAATTTTCTAACTGTTTGATGACATGTAACTGAGTATCTTTCTCTACCATATCTGAACTGGCCGAAATATTGCTAGTCATTTCATAGATTCTTATTAGGCTTTTCGCTCTTGTTCTGTTAATAGCGTCGGTGAAATAACACTAGACATCTGGCTGAATAAATTCATATATTTGCAAACTTACAACTGAAAGTTGAATAACCTAATTAACTTTATGAACGCCATAGGTTATGAACATCAAGTAATCTGTTAGCATCATGATTACAAAAAATGAGATGGTGATTCTGTAGTCTCAGTACTAGGACCTCTCCTCTTCCTGATTTATATAAGTGATCTTCCTCAACAGGTAACGTCAGACATACTGCTCTTTGCCGATGACGTGAAACTTTGGAGAGAGATATGCAACCAAGAGGACATACAAGCACTTCAGGAGGATCTGACTCGACTTCAAAGTTGGGCAGACGACAACAGACTTACCTTTAACACTTTAAAGTGTAAAGTAGTCCATCTGCGACACGTCGCAGATTACAGTTACAACTTAGAGAACTCCTCTCTAGTAGTATCCCTAGTCGAAAAAGATTTAGGAGTTCTGGTGCCCTAGGACTCAAAGTCTCACGCCAACTGTGACAGAAATGCCTTTCGAGCAAACCTTGCACTGATAACATTGAAGCGCATTTTTGGTCATGTTGACGGGAGAACTTTTCACATAATCTTCAATAGTTTCATTCGTCACCATTTAGAGTACGGGAACATAGCATTCCCTCCTACACTCCAAAAGGATAAGGACACTCTGGAGCGTATCCAACGGCGAGCCACGAAATCAGTTCCAGGACTCAAATTTAAACCTTACGATGAGCTCCTCCAATCACTCAACCTTTACCCATTGGAGTACAGGTGTCTTAGAGGTGACCTTCTGATGGCTTACAGTATCCTTAACACTTCTGGACATCCTCTTATACACCTACTTAAGCTTAGTCCCAACACTAACCTAAGGGGTAACACCCAGAAATTAGACATACAACATAGTAGAACGGACTGCAGACACAACTTCCACTCCTTAAGAGTTGTCAAATGCTGGAATTCGCTTCCAGTTGAGCTGGTCCAAGCAACTTCCCAGGAGTCCTTTAAGAGGCGACTTGATCTATTCTTAAGGACTAAGGATAGTATCTTACTATGATTTACCAATTTATTATTTTCTCTTTTATCGTTAATATACCTAGGTTTTTGCCTGGAGGTATTGGTGATCCTTTGCTACTAGACACGGAAGCCTGTTAATCGAAAGCTTCTTCTATTCCGTACACAACTATTTGAACTATTTGAAATACACTAAAACAGTAAATTCTACCTATTACGTCATATCACTTAGAATCCCCAAAGTTACCAAGATAGTAGAAAAACGTGACCATCACTTTAGATGTAGACAAGACAGGAGTTCATTCTTTTACTAAACCTCACCTCGGTTAAGCACTTATAATATTTTCATTCTACTCGAGAGGATGAAAACTGTCTATTGAAGAAGACATGTCAGTCAATATAGACAGATGTCCTCATGCAGTATGTTTTTTTGAGTACAAGCTCCTGTCCTAAACTATAATTAATTTGGTAGAAATTTGTCTACAGAAGCACAGGTTCAAAACAGCATGAGATTATAAGAAGAATCCCTATAAGGCATACTGTTTCCTCACTAAAAACTCTGAGATTATTGTTTTCACCACTTCAGGAGCTTGTATTTCAATAAATTAATGACCGTTTGCAGTTAAATAAACAAGCCTGAAGTTAAACACACAATGCTCTAGTTACACCTCTCAATTAAATTCTTCATTCTTACATAGAACCCACCAAAGATTTTTATAACATCTTGAGGTACTTTTGTTCTAAAAAACAGAGTTTTGTGATTTGGTAGCCAAATGACTTAAGTCAACATTTCATAATTACTTTATGGCTTTTGTGCAGGTAGACCTATCTTTGTGAAGGAAAATAAGATACTCTGGGATTTTTTAATATTAATGTGGCCCGATTGCGTTGAAGATGCCAAAGGCATTTGGAGTAACACCAGTAACACCTTCTAATATGAATCGTACACACCAAGTGAAATCAAAAGGCAGAAGCGAGTAGGTTCGAAGATATAATTGATAGGCTATCAATATATCGAGGACTGACTGATCTAATCTGCCTAGCGAATGCAAGGGATGTTGACCACGGCGTTACTACTAGTGATCTGGTGCGAATGCATGACCGAGCGCCTTCAACTAGGTGAGTCCACTAAAACTAATGTGGTCAGCATCCAATGTCGAAGACTTACCGAGCTACTGATTTCGGGGGTTTATTTATCGCTTCACCTCCTTTACGCGTCTGGATTCTGTCGGCTCTTACCGACGTGAAACCTTCAAAATTAAATTCCATAGTGTATATAGACTGAATCACCCGAGCTCCTGTGACTGCGATTACACCCGGTTTGGAAGAGTTCAGCTATGCACCCAGCTCTGACTATTTATTGTATAAGCTTCGGGGATCTGTATAACAGATCTGAAGCCTATTTAAATGGCTTCTTCCTGCATTCAGAGTGGCTTCGGCATCATGAATTGTCCTAGGGCAGAACTAGATCTCTTAGACTGGATCCCAATAGACAGTCGTTTGTGTGCTGTCCGACTAAACGGAACAGTAAGGACTCGAAAAGATAGGGACACTCGTCGTTGCCTCTTCGTCGTCTCTGCCTACTCTCCCACTGACTGCAGCTCAGATGATGTAAAAGATGCGTTTTACAGAAAGCTTTCCGACCTTCTCCGAAAAGCTAGGCGTTCAGATGTAGTAATAGTGGCTAGTGACTTTAATGCTCAAGTAGGTAAACTAAGCGAAAAGGAAAGACACTTATGGTGCCGTGGCTCAAAGAACAGATAACGGCGACCACCTGTTGCAGCTATGCTCATATAACCGCCTGTTTCTTGCAAACACTAACTTTAAGCATAAGGAAAAACATCTTTTAACATGGCGACCCCCTAATTCGTCTGAACGCTGGACCCAAATAGATCACATCGCTATCAGCCACCGATGGAGGGGCTCGATAGAAGACTGTCACTCATTCTGGAGCACATGCTTAGACTCAGATCATGCTCTAGTGCGAGCGCGTATCTGTCTACGTCTTACTGGACGTAGGAAACATGCTGCAAGGAAACCCCTTAGGGTCCTACTTAATGATAGTCAAGCTAAGAGTATATTTCAGGAACATCTAGAAAAACAGTTAGGCAGCCATGTAAGTGATACCCATCCCGAGGCAGCATGGAATGACATCCGAAAAGCTTTAGAAACAGCAGTGATGTCTGCAAGTACGGTAAACCATAAGGTTAGGGAGAAACACTGGATCTCAGCAGCATCTACCGCACTGATAGATGCTCAAAAACTCATTCCATCTGGCTCTGAACATAACGAAGAGCGGAGTCAGCTTAAGCGTAAGCTGACTAGAAGCCTACGCAAAGATCGTGAACAGTGGTGGGTAGCGAAAGCAAGAGAGATGGAAAAGGCAGTGGCAATAGGTAACAGCAGGCAACTGTTCAGACTTGTTAAGGAAACCGGTATTAGGAACCCAACTGTTAGCGAAACAATCTCAGAGCAAGATGGACATATTATTCATTCTCAATCCAGGAGATTGGATCGATGGGCAGAACACTTTAGGGATCAGTTCAACTGGCCTTCAGTCACACTTCGGTTTCCCACGATCTCCAGTCGACCTGAATGGCAAGTTGATGTAAGTCCTCCGACTCTTTACGAAGTTGAAAAAGCTATAGGAAATCTGAAGCGTGGGAGAGCAGCAGGCCCTGACAGGTTTACCCCTGAGATTTTTAAGGATGGCGGTCCAGTATTAGCAGCGAGATTGACTGAGGTCTTAGATAGAATCTGGGAACTGGACGTAATCCCATCTGACTGGTCTCAATCACTGATTGTGCCAGTCTATAAGAAAGGACAAAAGTCCTCCTGTGACAATCACAGAGGAATTAGTTTGACTAATATAGTGTCTAAAATTTAGCTTCAATAATACTTCGACGTCTAACCAAAGCTCGTGAAGAGCAGACTAGAGAAAACCAGGCTGGTTTTCGACCTGGACGTGGTTGTATAAATCAGATATTCACACTACGTCAGGTCCTACAACATAGACACACATTCAGACGCCCCAAAATCGTCGTATTTCTCGACCTTAAGGTGAAATTTGACTCGGTTAGTCGTGAAGTTCTGTGTCAGTGTTAGTCAATGAAAGGAGTACCAAAGAAGTGCATTAAATTTATACAAGCTCTCTACTCGAACACAACTGGTCGAGTGAGAGCTTATGGTGAACTGTCATCAGAATTGATTACCTCAAGTGGTGTTCGTCAGGGCTGTCCACTCTCTCCATTCTTGTTTAACTTTGTCGTTGACGTCCTTTTAGAGATGACACTTTCCTCATCTAAATTTCCAGGAGTTGAACTTCTACCGGGAGATCCACTTGTTGACTTAGAATATGCCGATGACATAGTTCTATTTAGTGAAGACGCTGACAGAATGCAGAGTCTGCTGACCACTCTAAGCAACAATGCATTCATGTTCGACATGTTCGAGTGTATTATAGTTTTATTGTTTATATTTTTACTTGAAACACTAGTTTTTTCCATATCGTGTACTTTGCAAATAAACTTATCGATATGGAGTGTCCCCCAGTGAAACCCCTCGACTCATTACATACAGACAATAATAATTTAAGTTCGGTGAATGCCATTACCGAGTTAAGATTACTAACATACGGCGCCAACAACCCTAGAATCTGGTTCGCGCAGGTAGAGGCCTTATTTTTAGCTAGGGGCATACGTTCCCAAGCGACTAAATATGCCCATATTGTCGGCGCTCTACCCAAAGAAATCGCTACGAAAGTCGATGATCTGATTGACCATGTACCAGAGACAGATCCTTATGACAAAATCAAAGCAGCAGTAATACAGCGCACGTGCGTCTCAGACAAAAAACGATTACAACTATTACTAACTTCCTGTGACTTGGGAGACAAGGGACCCTGCCGTATCTTCGCCACATGAAACAACTTGCTGGTCCATACAACCTGGACGAAACTCTCCTAAAACAAATGTGGTTGCAAAGATTACCACATAACGTGAGACAAATTCTTAGCGTCTCAGGGAAATCCGTCGCTCTCGAGGATTTAGCTGACATGGCGGACAAAATGACGGAGATCTACCCCGACAGGCATTGTCTAAACGCGATACAAACTTCCGGTAATGACAATACGAACACAACACTCAACATCCAGCAACAATTAACACAGTTAACAACTCAGGTAGCATCATTACAGGCTACTATTGCGAGTATCCATTCTCGACCTAATAGATCCATTTCTAGAAAAAGAGCAGTGTCAAGACATCGTTCAAGGTCCCCCAAGAAGGCAGTCAATATTTGTTGGTATCATACGAGATATGGTAAGAACGCACTTCGTTGCACACAACCGTGCAACTTCACAACAAGCAGCCTAGGAAATCACGGAAACGGGCCGGCCAGACAGTAATGACGGCGTCTGCTACTGGCCAACACACTAGCAGCATCTTCTACATCAGGGATCATATTTCTGGCTCAGACTTCTTAGTCGATACCGGAGCAGAAATCAGCATAATCCCATTAGAGCTTTCACGACGGCGACACACTACATACAGCAAAGTGTCACTACAGGCAGCCAATCAAACACTTATCAAAACCTACGGAGAACAATCTCTCATTCTAGATCTCGGTCTTCGGCGAAGATTCATTTGGGTCTTTATAGTCGCTCAAATCAAACGACCCATTCTCGGAGCTGACTTTATAAGTGTCTACAAATTATTAGTAGATATGAATAACAAGAGGTTGATCGACCAATGCAGACTTTTACAAGCGAATGGTACGCTTGCTACTGATTACGAGATTTACGGTGTTCTTATAGTAAAACCTGAAAACAAACTTTTCACCAACATTCTGAGGGAATACGAATGTATCACAAAAGTAAATTACCAAACGGAATCCACGGCACTCCATGTACAACATCATATCTTCACTACGGGTCCACCCATTTGTGCCAAGGCAAAAAGACTTTCACCACACAAGTTGCAGATAGCTAAAAGAGAATTTGAACATATGATGCAACTCGGGATAATCAGACAATCAAACAGTCCTTGGGCTTCGCCGCTGCACAGGGTTTCAAAGAAGGACCAAGATTGGCGACCATGTGGAGACTACCGAAGATTAAATAATCAAACTATCCCGGATAGGTACCCCATACACCATATACACGACTTCTCCTTGAATCTACATGAAAAACAAATTTTTTCGAAACTTGACTTAGTAAAAGCCTATCATCAAATCCCAATGGCGCCCGAAGACATTAAAAAACAGCTATAATCACACCTTTTGGTCTGTTTGAATTTTTGAGGATGCCATTCGGATTAAAAAACGCCGCACAAACGTTTCAGAGGTTCATGGACGAAGTCACTCGAGGATTAGATTTTGTATTTGTCTATATCGATGACGTTTTAGTTGCCAGTTCAACGCTCGAAGAACACATTCAACACTTACAGACCCTCTTCGAACGCTTTAAAAAGTATGGTGTAGTCATCAATCCCTCGAAGTGTACATTCGGAGCCTCAACTATAGAATTTCTGGGACATCACATTGATTCCCAAGGAATTAGACCTCTTGAGGAAAAAGTCGAAGCTATATTCAATTTCCCTGAGCCCAAGTCGATAAAGACATTACGCCGGTTCCTGGGAATGTGCAATTTTTACAGACGTTTTCTACCTGGTTGCGCGGCCATCTTGCAACCTTTGATAGATTTACTGAAGATTGATAAAACCTGGACTCAGAACAAAAAAGAGAATACCTTCACCTTAACGCCTGAGGCCAGAGAGGCTTTCGAACAAGCGAAATCAACGATATCCAAAGTTACTATGCTACAGCATCTAAACACCGACCCCACAACGCATCTCATCCTCTGCACCGACGCCTCCTAGAAAGCAGTAGGAGAAGTATTACAGCAGCGCGTGAACAACAACATTACTCCTATAGCGTTCTTTTCCAAACGATTATCGCCAACCCAAGAACGTTATAGCACCTTTGGACGCGAACTTCTGGCTATGTATTTGGCTGTAAAACATTTCAACTTCCTGCTACAGAGTCGTGATTTCACTGTTATGACTGATCACAAACCCTTTGCTACTCCTTTAGCACTTCGTTTGATAAGCATTCCCCACGGGAAGCCAGACAACTGGATTATATTTCTCAATTTACTACAGACATCCAGTTTATCAAAGGCTCTTCCAACGTTGTCGCTGACGCTCTATCTAGAAAGGACATTAACACGATAGTACACAACGACATCAGTCTCGAAACTCTAGCTAAACTCCAAGTAGACGATGCAGAATTGAAATCCTGCAAAGAGAAGTCTAGCTTGAATCTTAAACTTATACCCATGCCTTTCTCAGATACTTTCATCATGTGCGACACCTCAACAGGCAACAATCGCCCTTTCGTCCCACACGCTTGCCGACGAGAAATATTCCGACACTTACACGGTCTTTCACACCCAGGAATCCGAGCCACAACTAAATTGATTACTGAACGTTTCGTGTGGCCAAAGATTAACTCAGATATAAAACGATGGACTCGAAGCTGCCTACATTGTCAACGCAGCTAAATTCAAAAGTACACGGTCAGTCCTGTTGGGAAGTTCCCTTTGCCGGAGAAACGTTTCCAACACGTCCACCTAGATATAGTCGGTCCCTTGCCGCCATCAAAATCATTCACGCATATACTCACATCGGTGGACAGATCCACAAGATGGGCTATAGCGTGTCCCATCGCCGACACTTCTGCAGAGACAGTAGCCGCTACATTCCTTGACCGATGGATATCAAACTATGGAGTACCATCTATCGTCACTACAGAACGTGGTCCTCAGTTCCAGTCTATCTTATTTCAGGAATTCACAAGACTTCTGGATGTGAACCACATTAAAACGACAGCTTGTCATCCAGTGGCTAATGGTCTGGTCTAAAGATTTCATCGCCAATTGAAAAGCTCACTGATGGCACAAACTCATACAACAAAATGGAGTGAAGCACTACCACTTGTACTCCTGGGAATTCGTTCAACCATCAAGGAGGATTTAGGATGCACTTCAGCTGAACTAGTTTACGGTACTACATTAACATTACCGGGTCAGTTGGTCGATCAAGAATCAATAATGTCAAATGATCCAAATGGTTTCGCAAGCCGACTATTACAAACGATGCAACGCATTAAAGCAATACCTCCGCGCGAACATAACAACCGCATACAACTTGATAAACATCTAGAGACCTGCAAATCCGTTTTTGTTTGAGTCCACGCAGTGAGAAAACCATTGAAACAACCGAACGAAGGACCTTACAAATTAATTAAACGAACAAACAAACATTTCATCATCAGTAAAAATGGAAGGAACGAGACAATTTCCATAGACCGAATAAAAGCGGCTTTCTACGAAATTCTTCAAGACACCGAAGACAATACTACGAACAAATCACCACTCCCATCTATCGCTAAGAAACAAGAGGAAAAAGAAAAACTTAACGGTACCCCCTCTTGCTTAACACGTTCTGGGAGGCTTGTAAAAAAACCAAAACGTTATGTACATTTCGCCGTATAAAAAAAACTACAACCAATCAAAACAGACAATCATTAAGAACCCACAATATCAATCCTACCCAATGATTTTTTCCTTTTTCACAGTGTACATAATTAATCACTTTTTTTTCCACAATTATTCGTTTCGTCACATTTTTTTATATATATAAAAAAATTTTTTTGTTACAAAAAAAAAACAACGAGTAATTACGTATTCAATGTACACAACAATAAGCAGTTCATGTTTTGTGTGTGTGTCCGTCATTAACAGTTTTACACATTATTATCATTGACAGTGCTTTCATTTTTTTTTGTTCGTTACGCTATGTTACATTACTACTATCCTCAAACGCTAACACAACGCATTTTACTAATGCATATATCATGTCCATCTCCACAATTTTTGTTGTTTATAACTGTAAATATTATTTTTGTACATATGTATATATCATATCCTTACATTTTTTTGTTATTACAACCAGTTTTACTTCCGGAAACTCTGGGGGGAGCTATGTGGAGATAGGTCTGTCAGACTTATTTTGTAAATAATTTTTAATATTATTTGTATTCATTTTGTCAATCTTTCACTCTGTGTGCATTTATTATTAAATCATTGTACCTGTTGTTTTAGTAAATGACCTTGATCACTTTTTCCGTTGTGATACTAACATAGCGTGACATTTGTGGTCGTTTCCAAATACACTACTACACACATACCTCTCGTTCTAAATTCACTCGCATTTGTGTTAACTGAAGTCTGAATCAAGTACCATTTATCTTTACAGACGATAATTGGAATATACCATATTTACTACTGGATCCTATCATTGGGGAACCCATAACACTCACAAGAATTATTAATCATCTATAATTGTGGATATTTAACACCAGATCAATTTGGAACACGCACTCTCCTGGTAAAATAAGTAACGTTCCTTACTTCTATTGTGTTTATGACATTTAACTTATATATTTAAATATTGCTATCTGTTAATATATTAATCCAAAAGGTAATGACAGGTTGCGTCGACACCCGAACTAGTCATAGGGAGTGAAGTAGTTGAACGTGTCGACCGCTTCACTTATCTCGGAAGTCTCATCAGCCCTTGTGTCTTGGTGTGTGACGAAATCTCAGCACGAATACCGAAGGCTCGACTAGCTTTTGCCAACTTGCGTCATTTGTGGCGTAGGCGAGATGTCCGTCTATCTACCAAAGGACGTGTTTACTGCGCAGCAGTTCGTTCCGTCCTACTTTATGGCAGTGAAACATGGCCAGTAAGAGTAGAGGATAATCGTAGGTTACTAGTATTTGACCATAGGTGTCTTCGAAACATCGCTCGCATATCCTGGGACCACCGAGTAAGTAATGCAGTTGTTATGAAACGGGTATTAGGTAAGGATGGCAAATCGATTGATGCAGTAGTGAGACTTCATCAGTTGAAATGGCTCGGACATGTGTTACGCATGCCCGATCACCGACTGCCCCGACGTGCGATGTTTTATGGTGTAGGAGTAGGTTAGAAGAAAGCTAGGGGCAGCTACACGAAAACATTACACAAATCCATGAAGTCACTGACAAGTGGACTGAGTCATGTTGGTAGGTGTAGACTACCTGGTTGGGGACCGCGAGACGATAGCAACCGATGGTTAGAGACCTTGAATGACATGGCTCAAAATCGTTTGCAATGGCGCAGGTGCATCCACTCTTTGTGTTCTCTCAAACTCGAATCTTCTGAATTCCCCATGTCCTTTATTTTCTTTCCATATCTATTTCACTGGACTATACTCCTTTAATAACATCATCAAACCTTAATGTTCCCTATCTCTACTTATACTTTCAGTACCTCTACCACTATGGGATTTGAATCGATAACTGAATCTCTGTGCTAATGTGGTATGGCAACTCGAACTGATGTACGTACGTACGAAGTTCCACGTTGTTACTGACTGACTGATATCAGTGACTTAAGTACACACAATCGACATGTTGATCAAATACAATTCCAGGAACCAGGTGAGTCTGTTCCGATTTCAGTTGTTACTTCTAATAATAATGAGTGCATTCTAGATTATACAGAGTCTTTATCCAATACATTGTCGGACAGACACAGTATGAACTTGAGAAGACGTACAATTGATTACAGACACTTAGACTCTAATTTAAGCTGTGGCGGATGTGGTGTTTGAATGAACTAATGACTCCTTTGTACCTGTTGAATGTTTGATTTCGAATTCTAAATACAGTACATTCGTTAGTGCTTGTGTAGTACTTCTTGATTCAATTGCGTTATCCCTGGGATTCTTAGTTCATACTATAATTCAATTACTCCTAATTATCATATAATCTTTACTACACCACATCCACACTTTTTCGTATTGTCTGAAGTATCCCAAACATTGTAGTAATGTTATAAAACCAAACTATCGTCATCTAAATCATTTGACTGAAATTTTTGAATCATAATTACTCCATAACGATGACACATTTTTAGAAATTGAGGATAATCCACTCTGCCCATAAGAAATTCATACAATATGCAAGGAGAGTTTGCCATTGGAAAATACTGTAGGACATATTAACCAGGTTTTTCTTTATTTAAGAATATCGTAATCTGTGAAATAACTATAACAAAATTGAAGCTATAGCCGACTTCCAAGACTATATTTTAAAGTTTTGGTTTTTATCAGAACAACGAACACAGTTTAATCAATTTTCGTGAATACGAGCATGGGTTATCTTCTGTAAAAGTTATTCTAGACCAAACTAAGGGTGTGAAATTTGAAAACGTATAAAACTTAGTTAACCATATTCGTTCGCGTTAGTAGATAACAACTTTCGAAGTAGTAACAAACTGATTAAGCAAATTAGGAAATATCTTTTATGACATTAATTAATGTTCTTTTTCGCACTTAAAAGTAGGTTGTTTTGAGTGTTGGTAATTATCAAACAGACTCGATTATTTTAGATCTCCAGGAGTAGAAATCACGAACTAATGATTATCATAAATATGAAAGTAAATCAAAATAAAATATTATGGAATGGATCTGAGACAAATGAAGCACTGAATCTTATGATCGCTCTTATGTTCCTTTACAGCATCGGATAGCCTTCATGTTGTTATTCTTTGGTTTGTTTACAGCAGTATTCCCAATCACAGTCTTCAGAGAATAGTAATTTAATTTATTGCATGCATATTTGCTTTCGTTTGAACATAAATTACAAACAGAATTGAAATCACTCTTTAAAGACAATTAAGAATATATATCAACTTGAAACTTACTGTACATTTAAATGACGATTTGACTTACACTTTGTATTCTATTTCATTTGTTGAAATAAAATTACGTTGTAGAAAATGTGACATATTTTACCTAATCAATGAACTTGTTGTTATTGAGTCAATAATAAATAAATTAATGATAAACTAGAATATGTGATTGAATTCTCATGTGGATACATGCCGTTTTACCAGAATTTTTTACTAAATGTATACATCATGGTCAATAAACTAAATAAACGAACACCTTATAACGAAATTAGCATCTCGTGACATTCATGTGTACATTTTAATACGGATACTACATGAAGCATTATTAATCCTTTTCGAAAACCATTTAATAACTCAGTAGGATAAATTCAGAAACAACAGATGAATAAGTAATGTTTATTTACTATCAAAGTAAAATAATTATTTGAGAAAATGATGTAACAATAGCATATGAATGTGTCACATAAATGAAATATCGTAATACAGAAATACTTTTGTCACTCTTTCAAAACACCTAATAGTAATTTTAAGCGAAATATGTAACTCTAAATCTGCATTGTTTTTGTCTCAAACTAATCTCTTGGAATTAATATCCTTGAAGACGCACAGCTGATGGATAATATGTTCTTTCAGGTATACACCCAACTTGATTCAAATGAATAGTTTCTGCTTTCAATTCGATTTCTTTTTCAAGTGTCATTTGTGTATCGTGCAAATCTTTAAGCTTGTTCTCCACTGTTGAATATTGATGTAGTAATTCATCCAAAGATTGACCTAATACATTAACTTCTTCAACTAAGCTACAAAAAGGTAGTCGGAAAAGTAAAAAAAATTAGTAAATGGAGTTCAACTGAGGAATATTTATTTAATTTCATTTAGTTGAGACATTATATGATACTTAAGTGTAATCACACGAACATTTACACATTTTTCCAGTTTATTTCAGTAATTTTCATCTGTTGATAATAGATTTCATGAGACAGATAGTTTAGTCACTAAATTCTCATTATCTTTCTTGTTATAAAAGTGAGAAATTTAGAATGGTTATATATTTGTCGAATCACTCTAGTGATTATACTCTCAATTAATTATCTTCAAAAGTTTGGATATTTTATCGAGTTAATCTCTAACCAAGGGACTAACTAACTTGGTCACACGAGTTGTCTCCTTGGATTTAAGTCGACTTTTCTGGTGAATGTAGACTGAATACCATGCTATTATAAGTATTTCAGAGCTTGTGGAATATCACTGAAACAGATTTTAGACATTCAAATCCTTATTCGATGATAAATCATGTAGTTTAACGACAAATCAACATTTCGTATATGTGACTGAAGAGTATACCTAATTGCTCCGTTGTACTTCCTGTTGGAGTTGTCTTAATTTATTATACAGAATGCTTCACAGTTTTTTAAGTTGTTAATACATCGTTTAGTCTTGTTAAAATGGAACGAAGCAAATTTTCATGAAAATAATTATCTAGAAGTGTTTTGAAACTTTTCTCATGACCTACTTAACATTTACAACACATTGTAATGTTTCCAAGGGTGATTAAATGAACTTACAGTGCCTACAAGATTCAAATCCAGATCTCTCAACAGTCGGGGGCATTACCAATAAGCTATACGAATAGCATGTCAAATTTTTGTTGTTGGTCGCGTTTTGTTAATTATCAGGCAAAATAAAATCAAGTTCAAATTGTTCATCTAAATTTCTGAGACTGTCAAACACGGTGACTTTTAGTGTAAATTCACTTGGACTAGTAACCACATTTCAACTTGTTAAGTATATTTGACCAGTAGTTATTAGTTACAAATAAAATCATATCGGCATATAAATGTTTACTAACGTCAATATAGTCTCCTGTCAGGTTTCATACTATAAAAGAAGGATGAAGCATGACTATAGGTCAAACAGCATTTGCCAACGGTTTCGGAGCCAAATGATCACATTGTAAAATTATTTCTGGACGTTAAATGGTCAACATTTATCTGATCATATTTGGAATATAGGATTTAAGGAGTAAGCCTTTATTTCAGATGTAAAGCATATATGTTGGCAAAGGTAGTTTGACTCTTCATAGTTTCGAGATAAAAATACAGTGAACTTTAGTATAATTGAAACAATGGTTTACATGTATGTGCAAGTCTTTAAATATAATCAAGTAATCAATTTTTTTAAATAGAAGAGTGAAACTGTTATTCCAAACACCAAGTTTCCCGCCTTTTAACCAAGTTAAATGACATGATAGTCAGTCAGCTACAACATAGGACCAGGCACATACATACATTGGTCCAAGCCTCCACCCCTTATTAGCACAACAAGTTGAACACCAAATTCATAGAAGTAGTTACTTCAATGGTAGTAATGTATGAAAGAAAGATTGTGTGTAAGGATATAGTACAGGAAGAAAGAATTAGTGAGCAGAAAGAAAGATATAAAGTAATTTTAATCTCACAGTTTCAGAGGAGACAATGATTGTATACACCTACGCCATTGTGATCGATTCTGAGCCATGTCATACAGAGTCTCCAACCATTGGCTACGATAGTCGTGCGAACCCCAATCAAGTAGTCTGCATCTACCAACATGGCTCAGACAAGAAGTTAGTGGCTTTGAGGGCTAATGCCAAGTTTTCGTTTGGCCACTCCAAACTTTCTTCCAAACGTCACCAACACTAGTTAGCATTGCGCTCTGTGTTAATCGGTGTTCAGGCATACATAACACGTGGCCCAACCATTTTAGTCGATGAAGATTTACAATTTCAACTGATTTACCATCATTCCCTAATACTTAGAGTCTAACCTCTTATCCGGTGATCCCAGCAGATGCGAGCAATTTTTCTAAGACATCTGCGATCAAATACTGGCAGCTTACGAATGTCTTTTACTCTCAATAGCCACGTTTCGCAGCCGTAAAGTAGAACAGAACGAACTGCTGCACAATATCATTTTAGAGGAATAATCAATGCGATTTGTTCTTAGTCAACATAGGTAAAAAAAGTAATTTTGAATGCATGTAAGAACAAATTATTATATTCTAAAAATTTCAATATTCTTTGGAAACTTTTGATCAGAATAATAGATTGTTTTAATCTAGACATACCTTACAGATGCTGGATCCTTGCATAGTTCCATATTAGGTCTAAATGTACGTAAATGCAGTCTTGTTTGTGCATTCATTAAAGGATCATCTTTAGCTCGGATAGCCTCTTTTAATTCATTCAAATTATTCTCCAACATTGAAATTTTATGTAATACCTACCAAAATTAGTACAAAATATTTTAGAAGAAATAATGTGATTGATGAATATACAGTCACTCATTCAAAAGGAAGGTTTCTTTTTAAATAATACTCGTGAATATATAGACCATCTGTAAATATCTAAGCTTATATTGGATGACTTTTGTATCAAAATGAGTTTTGGAATGTAATGAATGGTTACTAAAATAAACCTGTATGTCATTCAATATATGTGGGTTTTGTACATGCCCATGTTGATCGTTCATGGACACAAGTTCAGTTTCATAATAATCTTACTAACACGGTGAAATAAACTAAGGAACTGTTAAGAACCAATACTTAATGAAGAATGCTTAGGTTATAGTTTAGGGTTTCTCAACAATGTGCACAAAAGACCCTCTTCAAAATCTGATCATTGAAGTTTAGATTGTGTTGCAAGGACAAAATGCTTTAATCACTGAATCAGAATCAAACGGTTCATATTTCCATCATTAATCGATTTATGAAATAGTCTAACGATCCTCTAACACTGTCATAAATGGATTTCAAGTAAATTCCCATGGTTCTGACAAGCGATTGTGACTAGTGGCTTCAAATTATATGGATATTTAGACAATAATAACAAATGTCATTCAATGATGGTCATATTAGACCACCAATTAACAGAACTTATTTAGAAATATGAGCCACTGGATTCCAACTGATTAAATTTTGAGGCAAGCAAGAAACGCCATTACTAAAGGTCTTTAGCGTCATTTGAGTGCACTGTTAAGAAACTCACGACTGTAATGTGAGAATTGTCCACTGCGTTTTGAATTTTAATAGTCCTTTAGTTTATGATGTTATGTGATAGAAACTATCCTTAAACTTCACTGCTTGTTTAATAAAGACTAGAAACCAGAAGTGTTATTCTTATGATAAGTTGACTGTTACATATTTGAGCTGATCAATTGCTTTAAGTGGGTCTTGTTAAGCAAAGTGGATGGACATTATATCAAGATATATTATTATTATTATATTATAAGATGAACATCATCCATTTAAGTATACACTCACCAATTAAAAATTTTGTTTCAATGCACTGCTGTTTTTCTAACAATGTTAGCAATGGAAGATGTATAAATCCACATTTAAATCACACAAATATTAGAAACAGTCGAGAAAGTATATTTTGATAGTGAACAACAAAATAAAAGTTTGAGTTCAATGAAAATTGCAGACCTCAATATAATCTGCATTATATCAATTAGCTTAATTCAAACAGTCTACGGTTCGATTCTTGCTCACTAAAATTCTGTACTTCTTTGTGAGTATAGATCAATCTATCAAATGGTTAGTTTTTTCACCACAATAAACTGTCAAAGAAGTGGATACACTGATTCGCACCTTTAGACAACTAAATTTAATTAGCAATAAACTTAATCTCGCTTGAATAATCAAGTAACTCTTTTGTGCTAATAAAACCGTTGATTGACAATAAATAAAGTGCAGCATTTCCGTCAACGCACCAATTACAATACTCATTTAACTTAAATGTGACATTGTAATCAAGTAAAATTATTGCGAAATATTAAACATATAGTTAATCAATGATAAGTGATCATGATTAGTATTTTAGAAAAGAGACTTACATTTTTCAAGTTTTCCTCCAAAGTTGTTTTAGCTACCATTAGTTGATTTAAGTTATCTTGGAAAGCAGCATTAACACGATCAAACTGTTGTCTCATGTCACGCGACGTATCAACAATTAAATTAGATATCAAGGAACGCAAATCAATACTAGCAAGGCGTTCTGCTTCCGCACGTGTAATCACTTCATTTGCATCCTTTGCCCAACTTTCAACAGTTGACATATTTTCCTGAAATAACGGAACATTTAACTCTAAAGTAATCATTTGGTAACCTTAGCAAGTAATCTAAATATTTATACGCTGATGAAGTATATATGTCTCCGTAAAGTTATTTTTAACCTACCTGATACAATGCTACTCCAGCATAAAACTGTTTATTTGTTGAACAATTTTTTAAATTGCCCGCTTTAGAATCAATTTCTTCAGCTTCTTTCTTATCACTCCAATTGATTTCCAATGCTTCTTTGACTGTACGATTCTGACTAGAAGCATGTGCATGAAAATGGAATTACAAAAACGCTCATTAACTCAGAGTTTTGTACAGAACTATCTAAGTTATTCATAACTATGTAATAACCAGTCAATTTTCTTTCTGAAAATGTAAATCAGTTAAGCTTTCACATGAACTTGAGACAAACTGAAGTTAACATGTATTAATTTGTATCGAGTAAATTATATTATCACAACTTAGAGGTCTTTTAGATAACAGAATTTTAAGATGTATATGTTTTGCACGTTACAAAACTAATAGTTTCCCAACCAACAAATTTTTAATGTGTTCACTTCAGGGTCACTGCTCATAGTTTAATTAAGGAGAATAACTCACTACTACTAAAATCTATCCTCAAATGTAGGTCAATGAAAGCTCTTAAATCAACAAATTTATCATTAGCATGGATATTAGATGGAAATTTCAAAAAAATTCACATTATGGACAAAAATATGCTTAAATCGAATTCTTGATAAGTAAACCGAAAATTCCCACTTGGTAAAATTTATTTTTTGATCGATTTAAAACACAAATGGATTAAAATTTCAAGGATAATTATGCCCAATTATATAAATAAAGCAAAGTTTTACTTATATACATTTATGTTGCTTCACTTTTTACGTCTATAAGCTGGATTACTTAATAAAGTAATCTTAGAAGTAAGATTTCAACTTATCACAAAATTGATTACTATTTACCTTATGAGAAGATAGATAGACGGTCGGATTATCTTTACAATCCTTTATTACCAAATGAAAAGCGATGCAACTACATTAAAATGTATGCAAATGACGCACTTTGTAAATATTCTATAATACTTCATTTAACGTAAGTATTATGCAATTAAAAACTTCTCAAGTTCAAAAATAGTTGAAAGGATCAAGAATGGAGATAACTATGTGATTATTATCGCAAAAAATTTATCTAGTATTTTTTTTAATTTTCAGAGAAGAAACTAGTTGGAACATCCGATGTTTTATGTCAAAAATTCCTCAGATCTAACAGTAAATAGAACAAACAAGACAAGTAAATAACTTTTCAAAATATATAACTTAACAGGCATTCACAATTGTTACCAATGTTATTAATTTAAACACATCCTAACTCTAAGGATTTCGACGAAGCACAATGTCTATATTTTCATACAATTTTAGTAAGACATTTTGGCTATGAATAGTCAATTTAGGAGTTCCACATTCGTCTAAGATTAAATACATTGTTTGCTAGGCTTTTTGCTTGTTTGTATTCTGTGTAAATTGTTGGCAGGCAATGCGGGGCAGGATCCTACGACTTTGTCGTATCAAGAAGTTTGCAAAAACATATAAATCAACGTAAGTAAAGCGACAGACAAATAATAGTTTAGTTACACATGTGCTTCAGATAGATACCTTATCAAATTTTAAGACCTAATTTTAATTTGATTAAATCCATCACTTGATGGTCAGTTGGTCTGTAGGCTGAAGGTGATTCATTAGATTTTGTAATTTCGTGTTGCAGCGGGAAGCGACAAACATGGTTGAAAATTATCGCTGTAATTCTATTTGTATCATAATATATTTAAAATAATTCAAATAAAAAGAAACGATGTAATTTTCACTCGACCCAAAATAAAATCTCTTACAATTAAAACTAAAATGCGTAATTTCTACGACATCAAGCCTACCAAATTTGTTTATCAGCTTGCTCAACAGCATTTTTAATCAATTTTTGAATGTTTTGTATGAGTTCAACTTCCTTGAAGGCATCCCATGGTTTTGTTACGCCAAACATTTTATAGAAGAAATGGGAACATTCAGCCACAGCACCGTTGTTTAACAAAAAACACAAAACGGTTCAATGAAGCTATACAGAACAGTAAAAATTATCTACAACTGTTAGATAATATAACTTAAATGAGAAGTTGAAAGCCACAAAAAAATTACAAGGGAAATAGTAATTCAGTGGACGAAACGAAACGGCGCGGGCTTGAGTTATGCATGAACTATCATCAAATACCCAAAGTACCTTGAATACATTCCATCGATTACGTGAAATAACTGAATGCTAACAGTGAAATATAAATCTTTTGTTTATGAAATCCCCTAGTAACCTTAAAGACAGTTAATTATACGTATTAAAAAAATCATGTTTGTAATCTGCCTTCTTATGTTAGTAGGTGTTTGTAGAACTAATTCACCATCACCTTGCTGACAGACTCCAAACCTGATTTTCTTTTCTATCGTCTAAGTGAATCCTTATAACCAGTTTGATTACCTATGATTTCATTGCTCTTTCTTTGTCCAGTACTGACTTATCGAGTAATATTCGTACTCATTCTTAATAAAGTTCACAGAACCTCATAATCCCATGATGTGTTCAAAGATTCTCGAGTGTTATTGTTTAATAAATCACTCTGTAGAAAATGCAAAGCAGAACAGTAACTTTGTACCAAGTATTAGTTACTGTGAAAAACTGGATGTGTAGTAGTGGTGGACTCTTATTAAACCTAGTATATGATTTAAACGTTATAATCTACAACTCCAAATAACATATATAAAGGCATCTCCTATTACTATTTCATGACTACAAAACGTCTGTGTATTTTTCGAAAATTTAGTTAGCCTAAATCTTGCACTGTGTATTAAACAAACAAGTAATCTTTAAAAATTCGGTTTTCATATCCTACAACCTTAAATGGTATATTTTGCTTTACGGTTGATCTTGTGAAGACTAATCAATAAAATGCCAGCACCCAAGAACGGACTTTTATCTTTAGATAAAATAGTGACTATTCAAAAAGCACTGAACAGCTGGAAGCCTTTCACAAATAAACAAATCGTTTCAAAGATTAGTCAAAAATAGTGTAAAAGTCAAGATTCGGATTATGTGTATGTGACCGTGAAAACTGTTTTGTGCGATTTTGCTAGATACACAGCCAACTATAAGGGAAGATTGCGGTATCAACGTCGGTCCCTTTAAAAAGAGCCTCTACTTACTTTGGAATCAATAATACTAAATGGTTATGTTAAACACGCTTTTCTAGGTACACTCCACCAAAAAAAATCATGTATTAATGTTTCCTGAAGAACTGGAGAAGAGATATGCAAGGTCACGTAATAAGCCAACTCTAAAAAATATTGTTCGTTATCTCTACATGGAAATTTTTGAATGATTGTCTATGTAATACAACTTCCAATTTTCGTAAATAAGTTACCGCTGTTGCTTAGGTCGTCGACATTATTATTTGCGGATGACGCAAAAATCTGTAGAACAATAAACAGTGAGGCTGATCATCTGGATCTTCAAGCTGACTTAAACGATTTAGTTAGATGGGCTCGAGGTTGGGGCTTAGAAATCAATTCTAGGAAGAGTGTGCTAATGCACATCGGTCACGACAACAGTTACCATTATGCTATTGATGGTAAAATTCTTCCATGAATTCAAGAACATAAGGATTTTGGAGTAATAATAAGTCATGACTTAAAAACAACTACGCATTGCAAAGCAGCCGCTGTCAAAGGTTTTCGTGCGTTATGGTCACTTCGCCGAGCGTTCAAATCTTTTGACGAGGAAATGTTTCGAATTTTATATCCCACCTATGTAAGACCACATTTAGAGTACTGTATCCAAGCAGCTAACTCACGTCTGGTATAGGATACTAACTCACTTGAGCGTTTCCAGCTTGTGGGAACGAAATTAGTGAAAGGTCTCTCTAAACTTCCTTACGATGAGCGTTTAAAACGCCTAAACCTTTTCCCCTTGTCGTGTTGTACGAATCGAGGTGACCTTATACTGGCATTTCGTATTTTTAATTATGATTTGGGTGTTAATATGTCTTATCCTTTTGCTCCCTCCAGCACTAATAATCTCTGAGGTCATAAGAAGAAGGTTCATGAACCGCGATCTAATAAACTGAAAGTGGGGTTCCGTTTTTCTCATCGAGTAGTCAATGATTGGAACGCCTTGCCCGAACAAGTGGTATCAGCCCCATCAATGTATATTTTCAAGGAGAAACTGGACCTTCACTGGAAAGCAATCTGTTAGGATTAACACAGGTTCACCAACCTACTATCCTTATTACTGAAGACTGAAGATTGAAGAATCACTCAAAAAATATTTACGTTTATCGAGTGATGCTTTGCATGAATGGATCAGTAATTTTCAGTTGTTACAAGAAATGTAGAGTTACTCACAATATATAACTCAGATTCTACGGGGTCAGCAACTTTATCTATCCCTCTCCTACGTTCTCGTGTATTCAGGTTCTCAGTTGCTATTTGCAGCGGAAGATCCGTTTCCAAGAGGAAGTTCTGCAACCTATCTTTTTCTTTGATCAAAAAAGAGGTTTCCTGAATGATGTCATTTATTTCTCTTTCTAGCGCCTGCTTCCAAAAAATGGTATCATGAAGTCTTTCTTTCAGTCGCTTCGTTGAATCAGCCTGTAGCTTCCTCGTTATTGCATCAGTGCTCTTGATAATCTAAACATAAATAAAAGAATAAAAAGAGTAATTTACCGATTTAGTCAAGTCATTCACATGTTCTGTTTGTTCGCAGTCACTAGTTGCTTGAATATACTTTTCGTTTTGATATGACATCCATTCCTGTGGTGTGCATTTCAACGACCTGAATCCAATGGTTGACGTGTTACTGTATATTTTTTCTGTTTGTCCGGGTAAATTATTTTGAACTACTACATCACCCATCTTCACACTTTAAAAAAGGTCTCTTTGCTATACTATGACAACAGTCGTTCTGTGTGTACTGGTAGAATTAAACAAAAATACAATATTCCAAAATAAGATTCTAAAGCCCATAGACCATTTAAGTATTTCAAATAAATTTGTTTCATCAAGTTTTGTAGCAGAAGAAACTCTACAAGTCATTGATATTGATGCTAACTTCATTAGTTTTATTGAACTGATGGTTCAAATGATTCTGGACGGAATAGAAGAAACTTTCGCTTAACAGGCTTCCGTGTCTAGTAGCAGTGGATCACCAATACCTCCAGGCATGAACCCAGGTATATTAACGATAAGAGAGGAAAAATTAAAGTGGTAAACCATAATAAGATGTTATCCTTAGTCCTTAAGAATAGATCAAGTTTCCTTTTAAAGGACTCCTGGGAAGTCACTCAGACTAGTCCAGTTGGCGGCAAATTCCAGCACCTCTAAGACGCCTATACTCTAATGGGTAAAGGTTAAGTGATTGGAGACGCCCTTCATAAGGCTTGAATTTGAGTGCCCAAACTGATTTCGTGGCTCGCCGTTGGATACGCTCCAGAGTGTCCTTATCCTTTTGAATTGAGGGAGGAAATATTATGTTTCTGTACTCTAAATGGGGACGAATAAAAGTGTTGAAGATGATGTGGAAAGTTCTTCCGTAAAACTGAAGCCAGTATCACCATCAAGGATTTACAGAGCTTTATTTCGTCATGTTCAGATGTCTTAAGTTTCTGTACTCCTGTGTAAATGACTTCTTAATCGCAAGCTTGGATAGAGAACCCCATCTAGAACTTGTTTTCTAACAACTTCAAAAACGTTGCTGTAATCAGTCAGAAGTAATCCAACTCACTACCGTTGGCACCCAAAATATTCACCTCTTAAAAGTAGTGTCGGACACTATATTGTCCAGTACCGACCACAGACAAGCAACTACGCAGATCCAGCGAACTGATATGTTTCTACCAAAGCCTAAAACAACGTGCTTCAGATTAGCTTTGAGATTTCTAGAACACTCAAATGACTGCTGTGTAGGGCTGTTATGGTATCGTCTCTCAACCACACACAACCGGATATATGTAAGACTTAAAGAGGGCCGGAAACAATGGTCGTGGGAACACTTAATCAGCACTGTATGGCTCGCCCATGTAGGCGTGATCACTATGTGTATCTCCTTCCTTATTATTTCTTCATTCCATCCCCAGTCCGAACGTGTTCTTCAGAAGTCTGAAACAACACATTCCCGACAGTCAGAATAGGACGAGTCATTAAATACTGTAAAGTGATTTTCATGTTTGGTCTTATAAAAAGTTAGTCACAGTGGCAAACCGACAATTTCGAGACTGTCTATCATTTTAAAGACAAAGATAAGCGCGCTAAATACATATTGAGACCCCAACACTACAGGAAATTTTCTCGACTTATTTCTTTTTATCTCACTTTCCATGTCCTTAAGATAACTGCTTGCATCTTCAAATTTTACCGTGCATCCCGTGACTCCCTGAAGTAAAAAAGAGACGGACATATTATGCTGGACACATCAAAGTATCAGAAGTGTGTTTAATAGAGTTACGCCCCTTGAATCTAAGTTTTGTCTGACTATTTTGAAATGTCACCGCCACTTCACTGGGAAGAAAGTGAGCTGTAACGCTGGAAAGATATCCAAAACAAACAGTTTTATATGTCTTTGTATTTGACCTTAAAGTCATTGGTTCTACTGGATACACCCTAGTCTGGGGCGTTAGGCTAGCAATCCGCTCCAGATCATGATCAAGTATACCATGCTAAGCTTCCCTAACATCAACCAGTCAGCTTGAGTCATATACTGATCGTCACATCAACTGTCTTCCAAATATGTCAATAAACTCTTTTTTGGATTTATGGTTTGACTGTGATGTTTCCGAACGAGAATAGTGGATGGTAACTGCTGGAACCCACTTATGGATTAATAATACACATGTATTTTTATTGTTAAGTAACTAGACTATGCATATTCGTGTTTCACTTATAAGCTTTAGTTTGACACGTAGATTATAATTATACGATTTACTGTTCTTTAGTTATGGATAGTCCATTGATTGCAGTCCCCCAAATTCACAGCCACCATTGGCTGAATCTTATACGAATGTCATTTTCTATTTTGTGGTTGATGTCGACTGTTGGTTTTGTAAATAGACCCAGTATGTTTGAAATACATGATCCGTATCGCGGAGTGTGAGATTGGTGTTCTGGACTCAACAGAAAGGTGTAGTCAGGAAGAAGGACCTATAAGGAGCGCCGGTACGTGTGTACGCGTTACTGGTCCGCTCGACAATTCACTGTACTCTAATTGGTGGTATCATCACGTCATATGCCACAAGTTATGACATATTGGGTTTGAAATGCTTGAACATGAAGGAAGTCGTCAATAGTGCCGGTGAGTCCTGAAAATCCGCGATATCTTCAGTTTTTTCTTTAGCTAATAAACTAATGACATTCATGTCACTTCATGAATGTTTTCTTAGGGCTGAAAAATCGGTGAAAAAACAGTACGGCACACTCACTTTCGACCAATTAAAATTTCTTTTTTAAAAAACCAACTACATCACTACGAGTGGTTTTTCCGCAACATAGTTAATAAAACTACGACTTTTTACCAATATGTCGTGTGTTTCTAACAATAGTGAAGTGTGTTAGGTTGGCGTCAGTGTATGAAGTTGACGAGTCACATCCTACGAAGATATATGTACTACGTCGTAAATATCGTGTTGACAAACATGCTGGTTGATCAGGTGCCAGTTATATTTATACTCCGGAAATACTTTTTATATATAAGAGTGCTGGTGTAGAAATTTTTACAAGGATGACAAAAATATTGTTGTACAATATATCACTGTGATAATCAGAAGTAATCAGATCAATGTGCTAAGACCTACCAGAATATTTCATTTAAACCAGACAACAGTAGATCAGCACAATTTAAAGTAATACATTTGAAATACAAATAAACCACAGAGTAAAGTAAAAAGAAACCATACGAAGTGTATTTAGTGGCCCGTTGTGTTCGCTTGTGGTGGCGGGATCACCATTTTTGTAGCCTGTGATCTGACTCCAATTTGATCGTAATGGTTGGTTGCTATCGTCTATCCTCGTAAATAATCATTGACTTAAATCGCGTTAGTTAATAACGGAATTAAATAAGTCAAATAACGGGAATGGAGTTTTGAATGGATATATTTTGTATAATTGTTGATTAGACAAACGAACGGGAGAACGACGCGAAGAGAAGAAAGCGAAGCAAAATTGACGAGCGGTGGAGATGGCTGGTAAGCCAACTCCCCTTTAACAAAGAGTTAATAAATATATATAAGCCCACAAAAATAAATTACAGACATGTGATGAGTAACGGGATAAAAAGTGTGCATACGCCTACGCGCTCATACAAAGACAGTCAAGACATTGATAAGCGAATAATTAACAAGGTCAGAATGTGACTCAAATAGAATGAATAGAATGAGCTGTCCAAAAGTTAGAATAATGAGGTATTTGGGCTTAACATAATGACAGACACTACATGTAACTTCCACTTATTTCAATATTCGAGCATCTAAATCCAGCCTTAGGTGTACTTGGGATGGCAGAGTTAAACGAACGGTTGCGTGAGTTTTTAATAACTGTTCATCATTAGTTTGACGAACCAGTCAGACATTTCTTTTGCGCTTAATTGATACAAGACCTGGCAACATACAGACAGTTGCGTATTTACTTCTCCACCTTTTTTGTGAAAAAGCAGATGCACCAAAAAGTGATCAAGGTTTGGGGATGTCCACCCTTTCTTCTATCTATACAACATAACACACTTATTATGGTAGTCTTAATGTACAGAAACCAAATCTCCAGAACACTGTACCATTATTTTATGCACACACCTATCACTATGTTGCTTGAAATTGAATAGTATATTTGTTCCTTTTTATAATGTAAACAATAGAGATATTAATAAAATATTCGATGAGAATGTAGGGAAGAATCCTAGTGTTTACTTTGACCCAGCTCATTTCATTAACCAAAAATAAATAAAAGTTAAATATGTTTTGTCAGAGGCTTGATGAGACAAATTCGGGTTTACCTGTTAATAATTAAAATCTGTAAACTGTTAAATCACAGACTCCTGACTTGTTTTTACAAAATGCAAGTAAAAATGTTATATAGTTTAAATTGACTAATGGTAGTCATAATCACCGCTCCATTGTATTGTTACTTTTGTCGATTTGTAAGATATTCTAAGCGTGAGTGTGTAGTGTCTGTCATTATGTTAAGCCCAAATACCTCATTATTCTAACTTTTGGACAGCTCATTCTATTCATTCTATTTGAGTCACATTCTGACCTTGTTAATTATTCGCTTATCAATGTCTTGACTGTCTTTGTATGAGCGCGTAGGCGTATGCACACTTTTTATCCCGTTACTCATCACATGTCTGTAATTTATTTTTGTGGGCTTATATATATTTATTAACTCTTTGTTAAAGGGGAGTTGGCTTACCAGCCATCTCCACCGCTCGTCAATTTTGCTTCGCTTTCTTCTCTTCGCGTCGTTCTCCCGTTCGTTTGTCTAATCAACAATTATACAAAATATATCCATTCAAAACTCCATTCCCGTTATTTGACTTATTTAATTCCGTTATTAACTAACGCGATTTAAGTCAATGATTATTTACGAGGATAGACGATAGCAACCAACCATTACGATCAAATTGGAGTCAGATCACGAGCCACTAAAAGTGTATGAAGAAATCCAACCCGTATGCACTCCATGTATCAAAATTGCCATATTTACCTTCAAATGTAAAGTTAATACTTAAAGTTCATTTATACTCTGTATCAAGTTAACGCATTAGGACGGACACTAGATCATTTATTTTCTTACAAATAGTAATATCGCCTCTATTTTATGGTATTCTACTCACAATATTAGTTTTCTTATTCAATTACATATAGTTTTCACTTCAAATAATTGAAATCTAAAAAAAACTTAAATTATTTGTCGGGAACGTCAACTAGTTAATTTGTATACATTAACTTCGTAACTACATGCTCCCTTATAAATTTGATGATCTCAGCAATTGAATGCATACTGAGCTACATAAACTCGTAGAAATCTAGCATACTTTCTTACTTTACTCGTACATTTATGCAGAAAGAGCAACAAAATAAACTCCGAATCTGGATCTTTTAAGGACAAAGGCGGTCACAAGCTCTCAAAAAGAAGGAGGGTGGAGCATGAGGTCAGCAATCATACCCCGTAGAAAATAACGTTGCTAAGAAGACGCTACCAAGATAATCAAATTAAACCATTCAAACTCTTCCCTAGGAGTTGAATAATTTTCGTTAAGAAGAATTATGATGCCTTATGGTGAAAGCCAATATTCTTAGGAAGTTACTAGGTGGAACACCAGAGTGAACAATCAAGTAGCTACGGAAATGAAGAGCTACAATTAGCAGGTTCTCGAGATCAGTTAAAAGCATTGGACCCAGGCTGAACAGAAATAATTAACTTCGGGAGAGATGCTACTGTATTCTGGTCACGAGGAAGAAAATGCTCTGAACAGCCAGGGAGTTGCTCTGACGCTGTCCAAAGAAGCACACAAAGCTTTTGTAGAATGAGAGTTTTATGAACTCGCGATCATCAAGCAACCTTCAATACAAATAAGGGAGGAATCACACAGAATGATATCGAATGTTATGTACCCACCAATGATAGCAACGACGACGATGAAATCAGTTCAATGAGAGGCTGAAATCGATCATAGAGAAATGATTAGTAAAGGACCTGACCATACTGATGATAGACCTGAACGACAAGGTTGGAATGGACAACACCGAATATGGAGATATCATGGAACGACATGGACTGGAAGAGGGAGACCAGAATTGTAACATTTGCAAATTTATGTGTATTCACACTATAGAGAACCAGATCAATCATATTTGCATAACTGAAAGATTCAGAAGGACAATAGAAGACGTGAGAAGCAGGAGAGGGGCTAACATAGTTTCAGATTACCACCTGGTTGTGGCCAAGATGAATCTGAAGCTAAACAAACACTAAACAACTGGGGAAACTGCATTACAAATGTTCAATACAGGCTTCCTTCATAATACTAACAAACTCAACCAATTCAAGATAACGCTCAACAACAGATTCCGAGTCTAACGAGATCTACTCACAGAAGAATAAACTAATATACAGGACATTCGGAAAGGGATCAAAGAAGCACTATCTTCAACATGTCAGGAAGTGCTGGATGGCAACAAGCATCATAGTAAGGAATACATCTCTATCGAAACCCTGGATAAGATTCAATAAAGGAAGAATAACAAGAAGATAGCAATTAACAACAGTCGAACAAGAACAGATAAAGTCAAGGCACACGCCAAATGCACAAAAACGAACAAGCAAGTAAAGAGGAGCATCGGAGCTGACAAGCAGAAATACGTAGAAGACCTAACAACGACAGTGGAGGAAGCTGCAAGAGAAGGGAATATGAAACAACTATGTGACAACGAAGAAACTAGCAGGGAAATACAGTAAACCAGAAATACCGGTCGAGGATAAAGAAGACAAGACAACCACGGAGATTCAAGAACAAAGAAACAGATGGGTAGAGTACTTTGAGGAACTCTTGAATACACCAGCTTCATTAAATCCACCCGACATCGAAGCATCACACACAAACCTTCCTACAGATGTCACCCCACCAACGATCGAAGAAACCAGAATGGCCATCAGATAAATCAAAAATGGGAAAGCAGTGGCACCTGACAGCATACCACCTGAAGCACTGAAGTACGCCTGAAAAGATCGTCAACATCATCCAGAATTCGTACGACGGACTACACTTCAAAATCATGCATGGAGGCCAGCTCATAAATGCATTCCAAGTGAAGACCAGTGTCAGACAAGGTCGCTTAGTCTCGTTCTTTCTTTTCCTTCTGGTGGTCGATTGGACTATGAAAACCTCTGTAGTGGCATTGAACCCTAACATGAGACAATATGGCAAATAGACATCCAACGTTTAACGCTGGGAAACACATAACAACGGAGAAGGCGGGAATAATGAATTGAATAAATCAGTTGGTCATATGGCGTGGCTCAACCATGCAGGCGTGGTCCCTGCTGAATGTTATATCTCTTATTCATATGAAACATATTGTTCCATCTCTAGCATAAGATTGTTCTCTATCATATATTGGTATTTGTTACGATGCAGTGGGTTGGTGTAGACGATGATGTGACTTCCACGAAAAATCTTATAGATTAGGCAATTACATCATAACAAATCTACAATTTTAGGATTAGGTCTATTATCAGAACAGTACTAACAACATAGTAGACCATAATTCTACACCTCCACATCTCAGGACGAGCACGGAATACAATGGACAGTTTGGATGCAGATAGACGATTTGGATTTTCCAGATGACCTAGCTCTTCTATCCCATACACACCAACAGATGCAGGTGAAGACAACTGGTGTAGCAGCAGCCTCTGCAGCAGTAGGCCTCAATATGCACAAGGGATAAACCAAGATCTTCAAATACAACACAAAGAACACCAATCCAATCACACTTGATGGAGAAGCTCTGGAAGATGTTGGAATTTCCACGTACGTGATCAGCATCATCGACGAACAAGGAAGATCTGATGCAGACGTAAAGACAAGGATTGGCAAAGTAAGGGCAGCACTCCCACAGTTGAAGAACATATGGAACTCAAAACAACTGTCAGCCAACACCAAAGTCAGAATCTCCAATACGAATGTCGAGACAGTTCTAGTGTACGGAGCCGAAACTTCGAGAACTACCACAACCGTCATCAAAAATGTACAAGTATATTTAAACAATTACCTACGCAAGATACTTAATGTCCGTCGGTCGGATACCATCAGCATCAGCCTACTGTAAGTGAGAACAAACCAACTTTCAGTTGAGGGAATTAGTAGAACTCAATAGGGGTATATGGGGCATTCTTTATGGAAATCATCAAACTGCATGACGAAGTAAACCCTAACTTGAAGTCCTGACGGGAAAAAAGAAAGTGGGAGACCAATGAATACATTGTGTCGGGAATCGGAGGCGGACATCAAAAGAATGAGTAGCAACTGGAAAGGATTTCCCGGGATAGAGTTGGTTGGAGAACTCTGGTTGGCAACCCACGTTCCTCCATTAGGGGTAGCATGCATAAGGAAGTAAGCAGCAACATCACTGTGTAATTAGATTTTTTCGCAAGCGTTACGAACTAATTTGAAGGTTATTAAAAATATTACGCCTGAATTTCAGATATTTGAAGTTGAAGTTTTCATAGAGTTATGTTGATATAAATCCTATCTAGCCAAATTTTCGTACTTTATGTTGTAGTAGAATACTGTTAACGTCTGTAGAATAATTAGGAACCTACGTTACCTGTGTGCAATCTGTTTTGAAAATATATCTGAAATTCACTAAACACACGTAATTCGTATTACTTTTGGGACCATCTTCAATGTTACGTTTTGTTTATCCTCGTCCTTATGTACCAAATAACCTTTATTCGTCCTAAAAACATTTACTGGCCGATTTTTAACCACAAAAATGTTAACACCAATCACTCATTACTAGTATTATTTTATCGAGAGAAGTCAGTCTTCCGTTCCATTTATTCATTATTTATCTGTCGAATAGGCGGAAGAAAGAGGCATGTATTAAAAGTTGTTCTCACATACAAACAACTACCAACTGTCCACAAAGTAGAATGTATTATCCCACACTAACTATTTCTCTGAAATATTTTCAGTTGTAAAATTTTTCCCAAACTTAACCTGAGTCATCTCTGTTAGAACATAATAAAATTAACTTGAATAAATCTCTTGACCTCATTTATATACATAACAGAGTAAATATTACGGTCTTATTCCTAAAATTTATAAATCGGCAACGACCTACTAGCAGTTAAGCATAATATGTTAATAAATACAATTTATGCTTTCGATCAAGCGAAATAAATATGTTACTGAAATAACTTCTCTAATTATTTAAGTATTCGTATTTGCCAACAAATGTTCAACATAATATAACGTTTTTTTTACTTGTTGTACAGTTCTTGGGGTGTTGTTTTAGGTGGTTACAATCCCGGAATCAAATTCCAGTTTGGTTTATGAAGTCAAATAAGTTTAACATGAGAAAAACATATACTTATTTAAGGCATTCGATGATAAGATCCTGATATTATGACAAATGAATTCAACAAAACCTAACTATTGGATTATTACACAATAACACATCAAAAACAAGTAAACTGCAAAACCTAAGGGTTTGAATTTTAGAACATTCACAAAATGATTCTTATGTAGAACTAATAAGCACTGCATGGTTCATCTGCTTGTAGATAATAGTTGTTGTAAAGAATCATTTAGAAACATGAAGGCCAAAAATAAAAATAGATGTAAAATAAAAAAAATTGTATTTGTTTTACGAAGATTTTACATCATTCATATCAACTTTTAACAAACTGGGTATATGGTTTATTTAATTACTGAGTTTCTGTGTACCATCTCAAAATGAAGGAGCTGTTCAATGTGTAGTGACAATTTTGTTATTTTTACCATCACCAGTTTTTGTCAAAGAGAAAACTACTACAACTAATAAAACTATGATTAGTTTTATTGTGATTGCAACCAGCTTTGTTACTTATTATTTTTAAAAAAAGATTAATGAGAAGCAAGATTGCCATTATTAGTATTATATATATATATATATATATATATATATATATATATATATATATATATATATATATATATGCTGAGTTTATTTGTAAACCACTAAATTTATTCATAGCAATGGAACAAAATAGTATTGAACAGTGAGTAATATATAAGATTAATATTTCCAGTATACTAATAAATAATACGTTCGTTTTAATCATTTATCATATCAATTAACAATAACTCAACGGCATTTGAATTATTTGGTTACGTTTAATAATGTGTGATTGTAGCAAAGAGAGTTATAAGGACAGAACTCAATGTTCAAAAGTTGTTGACTAAAGCTGAATGTTTTCCTACCTATTATTGTTTTTCACATTTTATACTTTATGCAAATAAATTTATAAATTAGTGAGTCGGATAAAAAGATGCGAAGTTACAAGTGTATCGTTTATCATTTTGTAAGATACTGATACTGATAGTAATATTTCCTACATTTAACATGAAACCTTCTTAAGTTGTACATCATGCTGACTACCAGTATGTGTTTTCCCAGGTCCTGACCAATTATCTGATGTTCTTGATTCTTGTTCCGCTGAACCAGTTTGAATTGTTGTGTGTCCAAGGCGAAAAACTACATTTGGTGATGCACTTGCTAATATTGGAGCTGGACCAATACGCCATTCTTCTGTAACTGGTTCTCTGTCAAACGAATCAATTTGTTCGCTTAAATGAGAAGAATGTAAAACATGTTGACGTTGAGGATATTCCGAATCATCAGGACCAAAATAAGGAATATGCGTCCGGTCACGTTGAGGCTGAATCATTAAATCATGGCTTGTATCAATGTCATCCAAAGTATTCTGTTCTACAAGACGTGAATCGGAGTAGACTTTGGGAAACTCTATAGTTTCTGAAAAAATAAGGACCAAAATATAGTTTGTATAGTTATGAAAATAATGGATCCAATTACATAAATAAATTAGAATATGTAACCGGGGAAATATAACTTGAACTGCCAAATGGCATTCCTAGCATACTTTATAAACCACAGTCCAATTTGGATACTGTATTTATTCTTAAAATCTTGATCGGTCCAGTTGAATGCAAGAAGATACAGACTATATAGGAATTTGTGTTGCGCATGACCAAACAAACCACCTCCAACTCATACTTTGTTATATGTAGGTAAAATGATCGTGACATGAACATGTGTGTAATAACTTTGTTTGGGTGCATTATCCACTTACTCATAATAGTTAAACTAGGTCTAGATATGACATGAAATACAACTGTGAGACATCCTGGAACATGACTGGTTTAATCCGTTTATCCCGAAAATGACTAGCAAAATATTATTTTGTAAACTCAATAACTTATTGTATTGAAATTAAGTTGTTCTGTTTTACTGGAAGTAAGTTCGCTGTTTTTATCTTCGAAACCTTACATAGGTAGTGTTGTGTTGCCAAATAATTCATAATATTAACTAAAAAGTCTAAAATAGTTGATTCAGTAACTGTACTTGACTTGACTAAATTCAACAATCTGCCCTACTTACTGATCATTAAGACATTAAGGAGGAAGGAATATATTTGTAAAATCTCAGCGACTGAATCTTACAAATAAGTTCTTCCTACTTAATGTCTTACTTTAACTTAGCACTTAAATACTGTGAAACTATTCGTTCATATTTGGACGAAGGTTCTTATATACTAATTGTTAAGTTCATTGAAACTACTAAAATGGTTGTATTAATCAGAATATATTATTATCTTGGTTTGTATTCGCGTTAATTAGGAGGAATTTCGAAAGAAAAAAAAAACTATAACATATATACAAGACATCTCTGAAAATCGCTTTGTCGATGATAGTTTTAAAAAAGATTTTGAGGTACAGTGTCTGTTATTTAAACATAATCTGATTGAATAATTAAGGTACTCTTAGTAAAAAATACCTTTAAGATTCAGAATTTGCAATATACACTGAAACACCTAGAAATAGTCAGGATGAAATTGAACATCATCAATAATTAGATTCTAGGATCCGTTTTTGTTCTGTACAAAGTGTCCATTGATATATTTTCTATGTTCACAACTGTATTCATAGTGAGGACCGGACCAAACACCTTTATACAAACTTCAGGTATATAAAGTCTCCCGCATAATAAGATTTCAATGTTTTCCGCAAATTAAACTTTAGGTTTAAACTTTGAGTAACACTAACACATATTTAACTAGCACTCAAATAACGGAAGTGGTAATTATCCATAAATACGTGAAAATAAACTTTAATTAAATATAAATGTGAAAGTAATTTCCATCAGGATAGTAAATCGATCATAAAACTAGGAATAAACTGAAACGTGTTCAATTCTTATTTGAATTTTCCATTACATCAAACTGTGAAAGTTTGGGTTTCCTTCAAGTATAACATCAAGCAACCAATGGTTGGTATCATGTCGGACATATTGTAGTGAGTGATACTGAGGATTTTCAAGATAACATGAAACGGTTATTCTGTGCTTTATAGTTCTCAATGTTTTTCAGAAACATTTCAGTTTATAACAATAAGTAATCCAATAACCAATCAAAGAAATTAGCAACTTTATCTAAGTGGAATTAAAAACAATAAGCACGTACGACCATTATAATCCTGTGTTCGCGTATATGACATAGATGGTGTAGCTTTCTTTTCACTATCCCCCACCACTGGAGTATGCTTAGACTCTGTTAACATTCCTCGAGCTGACAGTGATTGATTTAATGACTGTAAAACGTCTTTGTCTATGTGATTTTCATTCATTACAGGCACTGAAACTGGTGCTGGTAAACAAGGTGCATACGCTAATGAGGCTGAAAATGATTGTTTCTGTTCGCCTTCACCACTGGACAAACAATTAAGTGACGGTGGTGGTGGTAGTCGCATTGCATCTTCAGCTGCTTGACTACGTACACTGGAACACGCCATTGAGAAACGAAAATCTCTAGCGATTTCTTCATGTAAACTATGCTGTTTAACGTTGAAAGAATGCAAGAACACATGCAGAATAAATAAGCACAGAACAAAGTGAATATTAAAAATCAGACCAATAAGAGAATAATTTAGTGATAGGAATGATTACGTTAAAATTATCAGCACATAGCAGTAGAGCACTGTCTGCCGTAGTGCTTTTATGACATAGTATGACTACCATGAGTTGCAGCTACTGAAGCGATGAAGACTAATATTATGAGGAGGGATTAAACCTTAAAGTCATATCTTAGTCTACTGACCAATGAGTGACCCACAGAAACTGATATCCTCCAATAGTTTATTATATGTAATCACTTTCTTTGTCTTAATATTTTATGTATAAGGACGTTATTTTATTAGAGTATAAAAACGTCTTGTGGCTAATGATCTGGTCCTTGTATATTTCACGGGAATGATACATATATATAACTGATTTTCAATAAACTAGAAATAATGCCTGGTTGTCTCGAAATGATCATAAACTGAAGATGAATTCGACGGAAAATAAATAGAGAAAGCCTCTGTAAACTAAATACTGTTCCGTTTAAAATAGCACTTGTGAATTACGGCCTATGCCTTCAACTTTGTACATAGATAAATTGCATGTAGAAAGGCATCAAATATTAACCAGAAGACAAAACGATCAAATACATTTTTTAACAACCAACCTTTTTGGTAGCTACACGACGATATGCATTACATACAAATTCTAATAATCCAACTAGCAATGAAACAACCATACCGATAAGTAACATAACAAAACAACCACCGACTTTTTCAACACCTAAGGAATTTGCATCGGAACTTTTTGTTGGAGATGTATCACATGGTTTTTCAATATCATGTTTTCTCCACCAATAAAACTTCAGTTGTTCTAATACCTGTGATTTTTGTAATTTTAATATAGTCTCAGAAATGGGATCTCTGTATTTCGATCCTGTTAAATTGAAAAGGAAAACCAAAAACTTAGAAGACTGATAAAAAGGATCACCATATAACATAAAAAAGCACAAAGAATAATTAGACGATATATCATCAATAATAAGTGAAGGTAAACTAACAGTTTTTATAGATATATTCACAAATATTAAAGAGGAAAAATGTATTTGTAATAATGAATTTGAAGCAAATCCAACGTTTCACCTGGCAATCTGATCAAGCATCAAAATTATCGAATATAAATATTTAAATGATTCTCTGGTTCACCGTGAATCATTTAAATATTTATATTCGATAATTTTGATGCTTGATCAGATTGCCAGGTGAAACGTTGGATTTGCTCTGGTTTACCGTCCTGACCGTTGTTGCTACCTTGACGTGGTGGTCGGGCTTGCCTATCGTGATGAAGCAACTGGGCTATACTGGCTGGAACAACCGTTCCTCAAGGTCCTACCATGCCACACAGGTCGGTTGAAGAGCGGTAAGTCTAAAAGCAACAAATCCAAGGTCCGAAGGCGATGTCGTACTGCTGACTGTACAGAGGTGTGACAGCAGTAAGGTGTTTCCTTCAGACAACCAGCATGACAGTGATGCTGCCTTCCCACAAGGAGGGGTGGGGTTAGAAAAGGTCGACCCTAAAAATGCACACCTCGCCTTATGCCACAGATATTTGTCTCCGGCGGTAAGGACTCAACAAGTTCGGAGCTAACACTAAAACTACTCATATAAAGGTCGTGTGTGACCGACCTCAAGCAGCTGTCCCTTGGGCACTGCGGTCACGCTCTCAGGTCACTATGACCAACTCTAATAAAATTTCCTTTTCAGGTACCTCCAGCAGAACCCTTCCACGGTGTGGGCAACCGGGAAGTGATAATCGCCCTCATACCTCTAACAGCACTCAAGACCACTGTATTCATAGTCAACCTCCCTGCTGACTGACTCTGACTGACTGGTTCACCGTATAATAAATTTCCTTGAAAAGCTTGGACCAGATTGTAAAACGAAACGTTGAATTAACCACAAATTCATTAGCTGAGATTTTACAAATACATTCTTCTTCTTTAATGTCTCACATCAACACGGCGCCCAAATACTGTGAAAATATTCTATTAAATTTAGACGAAAGTTCTCATATATATATTGAATCGATTGAAAAATCTACAGGTTTAACTCAATCAAAAATGTGATTTTCATCTTGTCAATAACTTAAGATTTTTATAGTAGGGATTGAATGACAAATCAACAGTAGAGAATATGTAAATACACCGCGATAATCAATCATAAAGACATTCAATAAAAGTACATTTGAATTAGACTAACCCTGGGTTTTTTATTATGAGATATACAACATTGATGTCAAAAAGATATTTTTATTTTTATGCAACTTTCATACTGGACCCAGTGATAAACTACGTTTATTGTGATAAAGATATATTCTTTAACTATTCAGATTAACCGACTAAACTAATCAAATAATTTACCCATAGTAAATGAAATAAAGTAGTCAAGTGTGAATGTAATAAAAGGTATATTCAGGTACAAAGTTGTATGGTGAAAACGGTGTGAAAAGTTTACATTGGTCACTGAAGTAAACGAGAAGAACATATCATTCCTCCTTGAATAGTTTCAGATTTAAAATATATTGATATTATGATTTATTCAATGATATTACATCAGTTCCACTTTGATGTATATAAAGCTTCAATATTATAATATTTTAGTGAAATACTTAACCAAAATAATGGTGATTCTCACGTAAGACACTATCAAAAAATGAGACACTGTAGGTAAACTAATGCCAAGTATAATATCGTTGAATCAATAAACCATAAGCTAATGATAACCTGGTTACTAACAAACACAAATTTGTTACTTAAATAATCAATTTATAGAGACTCCTCTATTCTACGAGAAAATATTCATTTGATGGATTGATAGCACTGGTAAAAGCTTATGCGTATTGTCTGAAAACTTAACACTAAGTGGCAGTCACTTACGAATGAATTGAGTGTACTATTCGTATTATTCAGCTAATTATCAACAGTGTATATCTACAAGATTAGAGTGCATTTATTACTATTAGTTATTTTTGACCCATTATTTTGAAATCATTTCAATGAATCTTTTTAAACAAGTTGCATGAATTTCAAGAATATGAGACAATCTATGAAATGTCTTAACATGATATTATTTTGGAATAATTAGATGTAATTTTTAATAATGTAATCAAGATAAAACAAATATTTCATTACTGATTTAAGTCACGTAATAATTCACAGATAAAACTAAGTTTACCTTAATGAGTAAAAAAATTTACAAGTAATTTCCACCAGGATAGTAAATCAATTCTTATTTGAATTTTCTATTACATCAAACTGGGAAAGTTTAGTTTTGTCGTTGAAATTACAACTACCCATAGTATTATCAAAAACTTTGAATAATGTATGAATAACCGTAGGGGACTTTTTAATAAATCATGTTTTCATGGAAAAATGTAGACATCAAAAAAATTAATGTATATGTTCATATATAATGACTGTCTGGATCTTGCAATTGATGTTTAAGACTGAAATCGATCAGTCTCTTAAGGTATACAAGAGGATTGCCTTGAGTCTGCCAGAAAGTCTCAAGCATTTTAAGCAGAGATGGATGGTGGTTAGCAGTGGAATACAGGACGTACCAGATAAGATTCATCATATACAGTCCTAAACATGAACGGAAAGATCCAACCAACATGTATATATGAGTTAAAATTCACCGTATTGCATAAGCAAGTAGCTATCCAGAATCAGTAGCTAAGTAGATAACGCGATGGCGCTTGAAGAAAACGGTAATGGGTTCGAGTCCCTTGGTAAATACCAACTCTGAGATGCAGGTAGATCTAGGTGACGAGTCCTCAAAAAAAAAGGAATGAATGTCCTGAATTCCGCTACTAGCCACCATCGGTCTCTGATTGACATTAATTTATATAGTTTGCATTAGCATTCACCTGCTCAGCATTATTCTGATTATGACTCGTTTAGGTAGCTAGAAATTAAAAAATTCACGTTCTTCCTTGAAACTTAGCTGATCGTAATGATGGTAATCTGATCTTATAATTTGGTTAAAATACGTTCGTTACTTTATTATACAGTGTGAGTTCTGTCAAACAAAACACAATGTTCAAAAATGAAGAATATTTGAGCGAACAATTGTTTTCAATAACTTCATCATCAGGCTCTACAGTTATAGGTCCATAATTATAATATTTTACAAAGGCCAAAATAAGGCATGTATTAATGAAATTTGACAATGTTATGTGTTAAAAAATTGGTGCACTTTTGCACTTGGTAGATAATGAATATCATATCAAAATAGAGGAAGCTTTCTCTGTTTTATATCAAGTTCCAAAGTATCTACCTCAAGGAGCTAGATTACGTCTACTTTACATAGCCGAAGCCATCTGGATCAACTCTAGAAGACCTAATTTATGTATCCAGAAAAAATATATCCAGCCTCTATGTTTACCTTGGCCTACGACTGGATCGCCGAATACCTAGTCTGAATATTTTAAACCTCTTACCCACTTCCTCTATTTTTGTTTTCCTTATTATCATTATTTTTGATTATCCCTATCTTAATCTTCACATCTATCATTCCCAATTCGTTGATCGTAGTTACCTTGATAACACCACCTACCCCCTTATTACATATTGTATTCACACAACAATCTTATTATTATTATTATTATTATTATTATTATTATTATTATCTCAATTGACAAGATGAAATTCTCCTACTATGCATTTTATTCACACAATTTTGTTTTTACATTTTCGATTTTGCTATAATACTATTCTACTTATTGTGATTGAACACTACTCCAAATCATCCTGACCTTTATTGAATGACCTTTCTAATTTGCAAATAATACCATTTTGAAGTATATATATATCGTAACAGATGCAAGAATAACATTCAGCGACCGGCTTTTTTTTAAATTTTTTTTTGATAAATTTTTTTTTCACCCCTTTAAAAAAGTTTTTTTCATCCCATTTTCCAAAATTTTTCACCACGTTTCGTCCAATTAAATTGCTAGTTTTAAGTTCGTTATAATTGGTTAGTTATGTCTAGAAAGTGTTATAAAATGTCAGCACTCGTCGAAAAAGTACATTTTCATCATAATAATGGAGGAGAGTGACGGGCCATGTACAAGAGCTGTTGTTTCTCACGTTGTCACAGAAACGGAGGATGTATTTTTGACTACCTTGTTTCTCGTTGCGTTCCCATCAGTTGAAGCGTTAAAGTCGGCTATCAGAACTTATGAAAGATCTACGTACTGTCATTATGTGGTGAGAGATTCTCATTTGGACAGAGATCATAAATCGTATATTAAATTTGTATGTTGGAGAACTGGCCGTAGAAGATCTAGCGGTTCGTCACAGCCGATTAGACGGAGGAGGTAAATAGATTAGTGTTATTACATTTTTTTTCACGAAGGACTTCCATGAACACTCACTGTCCGGTCTTCATCTTTTGCAAGTTTATAGAAGGTTACTGGACTGTTGTACGTGGGAATGTGCGTCACAATCACGAGTGCAATTCCCTGAGGTACGACAGTAATTCTTGGGTGGGCAGGTTAACGGAGGCTGAGTTTGAAACCGTGCGACCGCTCCTGATATCTGGGACAGCAGCATTCGATATTAAGCACTTTGCTTACCATTCTTATGGAAAGCGTTTGAATGCTCAAGATATATTTAATATGCGGTACAAAGTGTTCTCACACGCCAACCTTCCTGGTAAGCAATCTGCCTATTTATAATGTAAACGATAGGTGATTACGCCAAATTAAAAGCTCACATAATGTCCTTAGGTGGGCTTTGCGATTACGAATTAGACGAAGAAAATTGTCTATCGTATTTTTTCTTCACCACTGCTGATCAAATGAATTTGGCCGCTCGTTTTTTAGATGTTGTTGGTTTCGACGGGACGTACAAAACAAATAACGAGAACGTATATTTATATCAGGTAGTAGCCCTTGATATGAATTTTATGGCAATACCTGTTTGTATTGCATTTATAAGTCGCGAAACATCGACTTTGATTTCTCGATTCCTGTCGTTCTTTCAACGGTCAACAAACAATCGACAGGTGGTAGGCATTGTGACAGATGATTCACCAGCAATAGCTGCTGCCATCACGCAGGTGTATCCAAATGTTCACCACATTTTGTGTCGTGTACACTTAATTCGCAATGTCATTAAGAGGGTAAGTGTTTTGTTCCTTAACATTGACCCATTTACCGTCATTGTAGAGAGTACGATCAGAAGTGATACAACTGTTTTTTCGGCTGATGTTCACTCGGACTGTTGAAAGGTAAATGAAAATCTTCATAACATTATTTTGTAGTTTTAACAGTTATTTGTCGTTAATCGAAATATCCGACGAAACGTTTTTTCGATATGTAAGAGACCACTTACTGCCGAGAAAACAAAAATGGTCTACTGCTTTTCGACCATCAGCAACGCTACTTCAACAAGATAATACCAACTTCGTTGAGACAACTCATGGAATTTTGAAGAGGCATAAGCTGAATCGAAAAACACCTGTGTTGAGATCTATATTTAGTGTGCTACTTCGCACTGGATATTGGATGGAAGCACGAATGCAAAAGTATACATCGGACTGTCGAAATAAAGCGATTATTGGTCAGGGGGTACTGATACGTCGACTTCAGGAACGACTGTCACCAGCTGCATGTCAAATACTGAAGCGACACTTGCGCACTCCGATAACTGAGTTCGTAATGTCTGTTGATATCCTCACGGCTGTGGACGCAACCGGCACTTACACAGTCAACCGCAATACCTTTCAGTGTTCGTGTATTTTTAATATTGAAAACGGAATGCCATGTCGTCACATTTTGGCCTACTGCGCACACAGTAATACTGATGTGAACGTACAGTCAATTTGTGACAGGTGGTTACAGTCGGAGATTTCCCTAACACATATTGCGATTGAGAATTACTTCCCAGTGCAATCAAGACAGCCAAGCCTCAGGAATTCGGTGCATGCCTTAGTCAGGCGACTGTCTGACGAACAATGCAGTTCAGCATATAACCATCTTTATCAACTGGTTCACGGTAGAATGTCACCAACGCCGTTGAACTTGTCTGCAGAACCGCATTTTCACACCGAACCAAGCACTTCCACGCACGTCCCAGTGCCCAAGATGAATGATAACTCAGTGCCGAACTACGACGGTAATGTGGATTTGGATGAAACGTTCAGTAACGACGAGGAGGAAGTACTTTCTATTAACTCCGAAGAGTTCACGGAACGGGACATGGAATATGAAGAACAGCATTACTACAACCGTTTGTGTGATATATGTCATCTTACACAAAACCGATGAAACATTGCTTCGCAAGGACAAAAAACCCAAGCAGCTGCATCGCCAGTTTCATATGGAGGCTGTGTAAGATGACATATATCACACAAACGGTTGTAGTAATGCTGTTCTTCATATTCCATGTCCCGTTCCGTGAACTCTTCGGAGTTAATAGAAAGTACTTCCTCCTCGTCGTTACTGAACGTTTCATCCAAATCCACATTACCGTCGTAGTTCGGCACTGAGTTATCATTCATCTTGGGCACTGGGACGTGCGTGGAAGTGCTTGGTTCGGTGTGAAAATGCGGTTCTGCAGACAAGTTCAACGGCGTTGGTGACATTCTACCGTGAACCAGTTGATAAAGATGGTTATATGCTGAACTGCATTGTTCCTCAGACAGTCGCCTGACTAAGGCATGCACCGAATTCCTGAGGCTTGGCTGTCTTGATTGCACTGGGAAGTAATTCTCAATCGCAATATGTGTTAGGGAAATCTCCGACTGTAACCACCTGTCACAAATTGACTGTACGTTCACATCAGTATTACTGTGTGCGCAGTAGGCCAAAATGTGACGACATGGCATTCCGTTTTCAATATTAAAAATACACGAACACTGAAAGGTATTGCGGTTGACTGTGTAAGTGCCGGTTGCGTCCACAGCCGTGAGGATATCAACAGACATTACGAACTCAGTTATCGGAGTGCGCAAGTGTCGCTTCAGTATTTGACATGCAGCTGGTGACAGTCGTTCCTGAAGTCGACGTATCAGTACCCCCTGACCAATAATCGCTTTATTTCGACAGTCCGATGTATACTTTTGCATTCGTGCTTCCATCCAATATCCAGTGCGAAGTAGCACACTAAATATAGATCTCAACACAGGTGTTTTTCGATTCAGCTTATGCCTCTTCAAAATTCCATGAGTTGTCTCAACGAAGTTGGTATTATCTTGTTGAAGTAGCGTTGCTGATGGTCGAAAAGCAGTAGACCATTTTTGTTTTCTCGGCAGTAAGTGGTCTCTTACATATCGAAAAAACGTTTCGTCGGATATTTCGATTAACGACAAATAACTGTTAAAACTACAAAATAATGTTATGAAGATTTTCATTTACCTTTCAACAGTCCGAGTGAACATCAGCCGAAAAAACAGTTGTATCACTTCTGATCGTACTCTCTACAATGACGGTAAATGGGTCAATGTTAAGGAACAAAACACTTACCCTCTTAATGACATTGCGAATTAAGTGTACACGACACAAAATGTGGTGAACATTTGGATACACCTGCGTGATGGCAGCAGCTATTGCTGGTGAATCATCTGTCACAATGCCTACCACCTGTCGATTGTTTGTTGACCGTTGAAAGAACGACAGGAATCGAGAAATCAAAGTCGATGTTTCGCGACTTATAAATGCAATACAAACAGGTATTGCCATAAAATTCATATCAAGGGCTACTACCTGATATAAATATACGTTCTCGTTATTTGTTTTGTACGTCCCGTCGAAACCAACAACATCTAAAAAACGAGCGGCCAAATTCATTTGATCAGCAGTGGTGAAGAAAAAATACGATAGACAATTTTCTTCGTCTAATTCGTAATCGCAAAGCCCACCTAAGGACATTATGTGAGCTTTTAATTTGGCGTAATCACCTATCGTTTACATTATAAATAGGCAGATTGCTTACCAGGAAGGTTGGCGTGTGAGAACACTTTGTACCGCATATTAAATATATCTTGAGCATTCAAACGCTTTCCATAAGAATGGTAAGCAAAGTGCTTAATATCGAATGCTGCTGTCCCAGATATCAGGAGCGGTCGCACGGTTTCAAACTCAGCCTCCGTTAACCTGCCCACCCAAGAATTACTGTCGTACCTCAGGGAATTGCACTCGTGATTGTGACGCACATTCCCACGTACAACAGTCCAGTAACCTTCTATAAACTTGCAAAAGATGAAGACCGGACAGTGAGTGTTCATGGAAGTCCTTCGTGAAAAAAAATGTAATAACACTAATCTATTTACCTCCTCCGTCTAATCGGCTGTGACGAACCGCTAGATCTTCTACGGCCAGTTCTCCAACATACAAATTTAATATACGATTTATGATCTCTGTCCAAATGAGAATCTCTCACCACATAATGACAGTACGTAGATCTTTCATAAGTTCTGATAGCCGACTTTAACGCTTCAACTGATGGGAACGCAACGAGAAACAAGGTAGTCAAAAATACATCCTCCGTTTCTGTGACAACGTGAGAAACAACAGCTCTTGTACATGGCCCGTCACTCTCCTCCATTATTATGATGAAAATGTACTTTTTCGACGAGTGCTGACATTTTATAACACTTTCTAGACATAACTAACCAATTATAACGAACTTAAAACTAGCAATTTAATTGGACGAAACGTGGTGAAAAATTTTGGAAAATGGGATGAAAAAAACTTTTTTAAAGGGATGAAAAAAAAATTTATCAAAAAAAAATTTAAAAAAAAGCCGGTCGCTGAATGTTATTCTTGCATCTGTTACGATATATATATACTTCAAAATGGTATTATTTGCAAATTAGAAAGGTCATTCAATAAAGGTCAGGATGATTTGGAGTAGTGTTCAATCACAATAAGTAGAATAGTATTATAGCAAAATCGAAAATGTAAAAACAAAATTGTGTGAATAAAATGCATAGTAGGAGAATTTCATCTTGTCAATTGAGATAATAATAATAAGATTGTTGTGTGAATACAATATGTAATAAGGGGGTAGGTGGTGTTATCAAGGTAACTACGATCAACGAATTGGGAATGATAGATGTGAAGATTAAGATAGGGATAATCAAAAATAATGATAATAAGGAAAACAAAAATAGAGGAAGTGGGTAAGAGGTTTAAAATATTCAGACTAGGTATTCGGCGATCCAGTCGTAGGCCAAGGTAAACATAGAGGCTGGATATATTTTTTCTGGATACATAAATTAGGTCTTCTAGAGTTGATCCAGATGGCTTCGGCTATGTAAAGTAGACGTAATCTAGCTCCTTGAGGTAGATACTTTGGAACTTGATATAAAACAGAGAAAGCTTCCTCTATTTTGATATGATATTCATTATCTACCAAGTGCAAAAGTGCACCAATTTTTTAACACATAACATTGTCAAATTTCATTAATACATGCCTTATTTTGGCCTTTGTAAAATATTATAATTATGGACCTATAACTGTAGAGCCTGATGATGAAGTTATTGAAAACAATTGTTCGCTCAAATATTCTTCATTTTTGAATATTCTATGGGGATTTTTAAACTGCTGAAAACACAATGTAATATGAATTCTAGTTTAAAATCTCGACGCTCAACTTATTATTCTGCACATAAGAATGTATTTAAGAAATATGAAAAGCATTAGGTCAAATGAATATTTATTTAAGGAGTTGTTAAGACCAGTATCCACTGTAACAATCATAAGCATGCTATTAGACTACTCAATCTGTTCAATAAAGCACATAAGAATATAGAATTTACTATGGAAAAGGAAGTTGAGGGTAAATTCCATTTCCTGGATATCGGTATCAGACGAACATCTGATGGCACATTACAAAGACACATTCATCATAAAAATACTTGGAGTGGACTATATCTCAATTATTATAGTTTCTGTCCAATGAGTTACCAAAAGGGCTTGATACAAACCCTTTTTGACCGTGCTCGAAAAATTTGTTCAAAGGAATGCCTGGATGATGAGATCACTCTCATCACTAATGCTTTACGTGAAAATTCATACCCGTTGAAATTAATCCACAAATATGCAAAAACCAATCTTCAGGCAAAGTATGATAGAGTTGAAAAGAAATCTTGTTTCTTATATCTACGTTTCAAAGGAGATGAAATTGCTGGCTTAATTAATCACAGACTAAATTCCGCGTTGAAATTTGTCTACCCAGCAGCAAAATTAATGACAGTATGGAAAACGAACTGCTCACTTAAAGAAACTAAGATCGACAAGTCCTCTTTTCTTAGTAGCTCCAACTGCATTCACCAATTCACATGTACGTGCCAAAGCACATACATTGGAAGAACTGAGAGAAGAGTGTATGTTCGCATTTCTGAGCATGTTCCAAAAAACGTGAGGCTGCGAGGGACTAAGGTTCTTAACAGTGCAATAGCTCGGCATTTACTGTACACCGGGCATACCATTGATATTTCACACGCTTTCAAAATTATCAATAGACAACGAAATACTACTACTCTCCGTTTTGCGTAAGCGATTGCGATAAAAAAACTTAAACCGGATTTATGCATTCAAAAAGAGACGTTAATAAACTTATCATTACCCTGGTAACCCTTTTGTGTGTGTGTGTGTTACTTTATTCACTTATTTTATTTTCAAAATATTTATTTTGGGTTATATTCCCCCCCATTACTTTTCATTCACACATTTCCGCCCACTAATCCTCTTGAATTATGTTAACCTTTCAAATTCTGTTCAATTATTACGTAACCTATCTTATCACGGTTCTATTACCTCTAAAATAATTATCACACAATGTATAAACTCCATTTAACTATTACATTACCCATCTTTAATTGTTTCCTTAATTCTAACACCAATTAACCTCTGACCTGTTCTAGAATATATATATATATATATATATATATATATATATACATAGTTATTATTGTAAACCTTTGCCATTCCAGTTATTTACATTCATTTATGCCAATTGTTTTATACTATCTCAATGTAAAAAAATTTTTATCACATATTTGGTTGTAAGCAGCTGACGAGAAACCTCGAAATATTATGAATTCATACTATTCAGCATCAATATTTGTTCTTGCTTTATTTAAATTCATAAAGGGAACTAACTGTATGAAAATGATATGATCTACATTTATGTTTCATTAAAATAATCTCGGGATGATACATTAATTCAAGCTAAGTTGTATTTAAAAGGATAAAACTTTTATGCAACCCCTTAATTAACCCTGACCTTCTAATTGTATACTACTGAGTGCTTCAAAACGTTTCTTTTAAAATTTTTTGAACTTCGATTTTGTCAAGATTAAAGATATTCATCTGATCGGTACACAGTTAAAATGATACTCTGAAGTAAATATTCTGTGAAAATACATTTATTTAGACATAACTTGTATTCTTGAGTTTAATAATGTCTACCACCTATCTACTTTTGTTACAAACCTTCAGAATCAAAGTATTAAAATCTAGCCTTATGTTGTATTTCATGTTAATTACGTGAGTTTTGACTATCATAACCTGTCAATATCTGACAAAGTGCATTCAATCCCTTCCATGCATATCACATCCTAAACTGTTTTATGTTCAACTGCTTATGAAAAAGTCTTTACAAAGTATAGTTTACCACGTTTCACAGAACTATATCTCGTTTGATTTTTTCAGTACATTGATGAAAGTAACGATAAGAATAAAACACTACTCTGACGTTACGCGAATAAGGGTTATAACTTTTTTTATATAAAATTTATAAAAGATCGAACGTATTTTCTTTACTATCCTATTTGTTTGCATAAACACAGATTGGTTTATTTCCATTTCCATTGTTCACTACATTTCTCTCCAACAGTGATTATTCAAAACAGGAACTAGTAATCGAAAAGCAAAAAGAGATGTCATACACTCAATACTTTGTCAGCATAATAGGTGAACAATCTTCTGGACCTTAAATCATCCCTGTGGTTTTTATGACAAGCTTTTTTACAAGTTTTACAATATGATGTAGTTGTGTTCATGTTTTTATTAATCAGACTTTATAAGTATAAATGTGCTAATCAAGGGACTTAAATTTCCAGTTTTGTTCTAGACCCATCAGTTTTTATTTTCTATAATACTAAACAACTTCACTTACTAGATAAGTAAGCGCGTTGAACTTGTGAGATCCTAAGGATAACATTTGAGTAACAACACGCTAATAATCCCTTTAAATATACAGTTGAAAATCAACACACTGAATGAGTAACCACTCAATAAAAGAGAATTTTCTAAATGAGTCAAAAGCAAAAGTTGATTTTAGTAAGGAAAGATGAAAGGCAGAAATAGCAATTCAGTTAATAGTATAAAAATACCAAACGATATAAGTTATATTTCCGGATCAAACCTTTTTTCCCAACACTAATATTGATTTATTGAAATAGGCTTTTCATTTAATATTATACATTTGGACGTAGATACTCAACTTTATAAACGATGACAGAAAAAAATCATATAATCTTCTCACCTTCTGGTAAACCAATACCATAACCTTTGGAATCTAGGAGTCCACCAACTTGCATTAATTCACAATCACGCTGAGTATAATATTCATTCATTGTTGATTCAAGTAAAAAAGCGTATTCTTCTCGCTTGACACGTTTGATTGCCTCCACTGTATTATTCATTAATAAACCTTTTTGTGAGCTCATAAATTGCCACATACGTTTATAAGTGGAAAAATTTGACTCCTATGAATTAAAATACATGAAATATTTCATAAATAGATAAAGATAATATGTACAATAAAAAGAAAACAGTCTACTCACAGTTTATAGAAAATGGAAATAGGTTAAACTGTTTGTACAGTTCATTGAATACGCTCATAATGATTCATCGCTACTTCCACGACAAATCTCATCAACTGATAAAACACAGTAATCAGAATGAAATTTCAATCTTACTATTGTAAAAATGAATTAAATATTTTCAAATGTTGTTACAACCCACTTTATATGTTAAACAACTAAATTACTCTCAAATATTCAGCCAGTATATCGTGATTTCTGAATAAGTTTATATGATCTTGAAGTAAATAGAGATTAGTGAATTTTCATAAAGCTAACATAAAACTTTTAGGTTCCTAGTTTTTGCTCTTTTTTATAACTGGTATTTTTATAACCCTAGACATACTTAATTTACATAAACTACGGAATCAAGATTGCTGTAGTTCTATGAACTATATATTTTTATGAATAGAAAGTTATTTTTCTATGGAATTTTGCTTTTAGGTGATAGATTATGATGATAGATAGTTGTCAAGTACTTACTGCAAGCATCAAAGAACCAATTTAGTCCCTCAGAATGCAAAACAAAAACACTAAATAGATTTTTAGGGTAATTAATTAATCCTGTTTTTAAATTTATTCTCAAAATATAATCTTATTGTGAAATTCTCTTGACATTTCTCCTTAAAAAGTGATTTTTCCAAACAATACAGTGATGTAATGGGGAAGATATGAGGCTCAAGTGAATGCTTTTGAATTTAATGAATTCTCTCAGTTAGATAGTTTACTTGAGGAGTTTTGATTGCCGTTCCGAACAACATCAATTCCTATTTCATGTAAAAGTGAGCTTCATGATTGTTCCACGAGCGTTAAACCAGTTCATTTTAGTGTGGAAATTTTAATTTACGTTATCTCTATGCATCATTGAATATAATGGACTGAAAAAAGGACACCTCATTTAAATTACAAAGAAAGGAGATCTGAGCAAATGTGAAAACTACAGAGGCATTACACTACTGTCAGTACCACGAAAAGTCTTTAACAGAGTGCTGCTGAGCCGGATGAAAGACGCAGTAGATGCCCAACTTCGAGATCAACAAGCTGGATTCCGTAAGGATCGGCCGTGCACAGACCAAATTGCGACACTACGGAACATCGTTGAACAATCAATTGAGTGGAACTCGTCACTGTACATCAACTTCATTGATTACGAAAAGGCATTTGACAGTGTAGATAGGAGAACGTTATGAAAACTTCTTTGACACTACGGAGTTCCTGAGAAGATTGTCGACATTATCTGGAACTCATACGACGGACTACAGTGCAAAGTGGTGCATGGAGGACAGCTGACAGATGCATTCCAAGTAAGGACCGGAGTCAGACAAGGCTGTCTACTCTCTCCCTTCCTGTTTCTTCTGGTGGTCGACTGGATTATGAAGACCTCGCCATCTGAGGGAGAACACGGCATACAATGGATAGCTCAGAACCAATTAGACGATTTGGACTTCACAGAAGGCCAAAGAACACATTACGTCGGGAAATAGAATCAGATATGAAAAGGATGAATAACAGCTGGAAAGGATTGCCCAGGACAGGGTTGGATGGAGAATGCTGGTGAGCGGCCTATGCTCCTTCACGAGGAGTAACAGGAGTAAGTGAGTAAGTAAGAACGAGAATGAAAGTTAAATATGACTATAGGATATATAATAATAAATATCAGGTTGCATGTTTTGCACACTGGTTCACTGGACAGATACCTTAATTTTACTTTTATTTGCACACTGATAGGTTTCGAGTTAAAAAAAACGCGTATCCTACAGTTTAATTATATGGAATAGATCATATTTGTAACAGCGTTTCCAGGACTTACCTTGTTTTCTGAAATGAAAAAAACATTATTTTACATTTATATATGCTATCAGTCATTCAATTATACAAATTTATCTTCACAAAATATGTAACCATGAAATTTTCTATTCAGTTGACATTACTAGAGAAAATAATAATAATAATACCGTTGACAAACCTCAAAAAACGCTGTTGTTGAACCACCTTGTATTGAACCATATTTAATTTTAGTCTGTTTTGCTAAATCTTCAGCATTTTCAATTGGAGCAACCATACGTGCGACTGTTAGAAAGGCAGCTAAATTAGCTGTATACGATGAGATGACAATAAGTGTAAAAAACCACCAAAAGCCAGCAATAATACGAGTAGATGTAGCATGAGGTAAAATATCTGAGCCTTTAAATTTATAAAAAGAAGAAAATGGGGAATTTCCAAATCATCTCAATAATTTGGTAACTTTGTTTGTAAAATAGAACGTGGTTTTCATGCATTATTTTCAAGTTATTTCTTCTTCATATATTAATGCTCGATGGTTGAATGTAGAAACCTCATATTTAAGTAAATCAGTCACACGAAAGTGTGAGGGGAGGTCATTTTTCACGAATAATCAGTCAGTCAGCTACTCAAATAATAAGAATTAATCCAAGTAACTGGTTTTAGGGTTCTTCTTAAGTGTAAATACTAATAAAAACAACTGTCCAAATAAATTGAAGTAGATATAACTAGGTTAGAACTTGGAACTCTGTGCTGAAAAATATGAACCTTGACACATGTTCAACTTTTAACCAAAACTGGTTCTCATAGAGAGTAGAATATTTGACACAACACTATGTATCTATTTTTCAACAGTTCGTCTCTCATTTCTCATTGATCAATTCATAAAACAGTCAATGTTATTGCTGAAAGTTGTAACCATTAGAAGCGTAAATGAGAAATCAAATTGATTGGATGATTATTAATGAAAAAATATAACTGAAAAAGTTTTTTTGAGTAAGTACTATTCATATACATATTATTTATTCCTTGAAAATAATGTAGAACTATTAATATGTTCAAAGGAAAGTGAAAATTGAATCGTATTTTACAAATTAGAATAAAAATGGCATTTTTATTATGGAATACATTAACAATATCACTAACCTTTTTGCATTAATGAACCAAATGTAAACCAAAGACTATTGGATACGTTGAAATTATTTTCGACAACATCAGAATCGACAATACATGGATGTTTTACTTTCCATTCATATGGACTAAATCTGGCCACAACAAATAACACTAAACTAACCATGATAAGTGCAGCTAAAATATAACCCCATACCTAGTTCAAATTATTAAATACAATGTAAAATTAAAGTTGTATTCACTAGAACAGTCTTGTTTTATATGTGAAGATAAAGAGATGTTTGATTATCTACGATTTATTCCCAACAATACTAATCAACAGTGCGAAATCGGTCCTCTTCAGGTACATAGGCTAGTTAGAAAACTATTGATAATCATCAGTATGGCGATTTGTGGAGACTGTAGCATTTTTATAGTTGAATTCACGAGTCAATCTAAGCTACATCATCATTGAAAACGTGAAAGCACTGGATGGCTATTGAATAGTTGCTTCATTATAGTTTGAGATTATCTAACAAGACTATCTGGTAATTTAAGCTAAAGATTTTAGATTTGTTAATAAGCACCATGATCAAAATTATTGAATCACATAATTTTGGAAATTTGAAATAAACTACAACTATTTATAAAATGACATCAGAGAATACCTATCTTTATTGATGTAACACGTGAAAGTTAACAGACGGTATTGTATTGTGTTACATAAATTTGACACTAAAAATAGCTTATATCTCCCGAAACCTTATAGAATACCATTCTTCAAACGGTTCAGACTATTTAAGTGTTGTTTATTTTCCAGTGGTAATGTAATAATTCTTCTATAACTTATATAAACAGCTAATACGTATTACTTCCAAACATATTGAAACTAAGTTTAACTAAATGATCAATTAGTCATAAAACAACACATTTGGATTATACAAGGCAAAAAAAGAATCTTTAAACTTGGTATTTTTTTAAAAAAAGACATTCAGCTAAAACTTACTGGTGGCGACAAGGGTGTTAAGAAAGAAAATAAATGTGATTCTTTATCTTCGGGACGTTTATAAATAATACTAATGCCCAAGTACATAAATGGTGTTGTAAAATCAATAACACGTTCACGGTCATATGTAATTGTAAATGATCCAACAGCTAAATCTGCACGCTAAACGAAAACATCAATGATAACAAATAAAGTAGTTATGACAATACGACAAAAAATACAATTTTATATAAATTACTTGGTTAATTGATGAAAATATGTATGATATTAAGTAATTTCATGACTATTCACAGGAAGTCCTCAACTTAAGTTTATGCCAGTTGGCTTCAAACAATACTTGTAAATTTTACGAAGCAAATATTTCATAAGGTATTTGCTAACCCCATTCTCCCACTGGAGTAGTCAAAGACGTTACCACTAAATATTTTGGACTGCCTTCAACAATAGTTGCAATGATGTTGAGACACCATGACTTTTTGAATTTCACTAGAATTAAGAATCAGAAAACAAGTTATTGGTTTATACCAAGTTACCAAGCTTTGTATGATATGCTTGAAGTCATAGCCAACATTTTAAGGACTGTTATATTTCTCAGGTAGCAACAAACACGTGAACCGCAAAGTTCGGTAACGCCCAATGGGACTGCTAGGTGGAGTATGTAATACTCCGCTAAAGGTGTTTATAAGTATTCTGAGGAATGTAAATGGAATACTTGATTTCTTTCAATTTTAGTGACCAACAGAACATATTAATTAGGTTGTTTGATACTATCAAGCATAACGTGTGAAATAATGAGATTGTCAATTGGTTTAAAATTAAGTTATTATTAGACAACACTGATTTCGAGACACACACAAAGTTTTAGTCCAAGAATATATCTTTTTGAATATATAATAAGTAATTATGAGGTGTAAATTGTCAAATCGATATGTTTCACAACTGACCTTCAACTCAGATTAAAGCAATACAAACTTTAAAAATTCAATATTCACTGGCACTCTAATAATGAGGTGATTATTTCAAAGTTTAGACATATGCACAATATGTATTCATATGCATATTTATTAGTCTTACACGAGTTCGTAACTCTTGCACCATTCCATCCCATGTTTCTACTCCATCCACAATTTTCATATTGCCGTATGTTGAATCTGGTACTAAATTAATTGTATAAGTGAACTGTAAATCTTCACTGATATAATTTAATAAACTGATACAAAATCCTTCCCAGTCCTTAGGGTCTGTTGATTTCGGCTGGCCAGGTAATGTTTTGCCTTTGTACATCATATAAGGTTTTTCCTATTATAATAAAAACAAATGCATATCGATCAGTAACAACAACAGAATTGAGTAGTGAAACAAAGAAAATAGGTTATACTAAATGAAAAATGATCCACGTTTTAATATATAAGTAACAATATAGAAATCCCTATGAAAAGACATTTGATTTTGTGACAAAGTAGAACAAGCTGGAGAGCAAATGAAAATCTAGGATGCCTGATCAGTTATTCGGTCCCAGTTTCGGACGGCTTAAGAGTGAACAAATAAGCCCCAATGGAATCGAGTCGATAATTTTTTGATCTATTAATCAATATGATACTTCTAATTTTGTTGGTCTGTAAACAGGATTCAGTATACTACATTTTGACTGATTTTACTGATTTTTTAGTGCATATTCGTTTGTTGTAAATATTCGAGACCAAATTGATTAGTGGTTTTTTGGCTTAGATATCTCTTACGCGAATAGCACAGTATTGCTCATTTGACATGTTTGTCATATATATCAATAATAGTTACCTGTGAAATCAAAAGCCTGATGTTCAAATTTGTGTTTCAACAATCGGAGCAACAATACTTGGATTCAAATACAATCATTGATACACTTCAAATAGAAATATATGCTTTGGATTCCATTACTAACTATTATTTAAAACATATTATTATGACTACGGAAAATCTAGCTGATCAGGTGCTAAACAACTGTCTTCATAAAAATATAAATTTTAAAAATAAACTTACTTCTTGAGTAGTTATTCGTAAAACCTTTCCTTTCAATTCTGATTGATATTCTTGTTTAGTCAGGCTGAAATTTTTTGTAACCACTAATCCCTTGTCCATGTTCCAATATCCGTACTGTTTAGCATACAAAATAAATTGAATAAATACATAACGGACATTATACATAATAACTGTGGTCAGTTTCAAGTTACGTTTGCTTACATCATATAAATAAAAGCATGCTGCACAATGTGAAACAAGAACTGAGAATTGATTATTTCACTTTTTCTAACCAAGTATGTTGTTGAGATTACTTAATGAAACTTGACAGTTTTACAAGTTACACCGAACGTTATTATGTTTATCAGTAGTGTTTTGTATGTTTACAGACCATAATGTATTATAAACTTACCGGATTGTTTTAAATCTATGCTTACGCACTACTAACTGAAACCTACTACTTTCATTTTTAAACGCAAGCACACATCCTGTGTAATTACTGAGTTTCTCCAGCAAATTCCCATACTGTCATCGAACTTTGTATTGCTACAACAACAACAACACATCTTCAGACTAAACACAAGCATATCCATAATTCGACGTTATTAAGACTTCTAAACATAATTTGAAGTTCATACTTACCATATTCATCTCAACAAACATGATTTTAGTAGTAAGGCTCTAACGACTCAAATTAAGAATTAGGGTTTTGGATAAAAAGTTGACGTTTTTTTTAAAAAAAAACCGAAAGACCACTTTATCTATAAGTAGGAACATACAAATCTTCACATTCTCTGCATTACATTAATTTTATACAACCATATTTCGTATAGAAAAGTCTTCAAGTTATGATATTAAAAACAATCCTTCTCATTTCCAAGGAGCATGAGCTTATTTGCTGTTCGGGGTGAAGCATCTTAATATTTTATTCATTTTAAAATTTAATACTTATAAAATACATGTACAATGCGTTCATTAACTTTATTTCTTTTGACGATTTCACTTACAAAAATCGAAAGTATTTAAAATAAAACCAAAATGTTCCAAAATCAATTCTGTACGTGTTTGTAGATCCACACAGCTGATATGATTCAAATTAGTACAAGAGAGATATTGATTGTCTCTTGATTTACGAACATTCTGAAACTGATATCAGTTCGCAAATATACGACACATCCCTATTCAATATAAGCCTTGACTATAGTAAAACCAAACAATCAAACGTCAATGAGGTTCGCATACTGCAACAATAAAATTATGAATTCTGATTACTATTACTATTAAGTTCATACATAACATTACAAAATCATGCCTTATTTGCCGCATTTCACATAATCATTAAAACAGTTTATATAGTCAAACTAGACAAAAATTTATGAACTTATCATTCAATTCTATAATTCGTCTCAAAAAGCTTATATCCTAAGACATATGAAGCTGATCATATTAACTTGTCATCATAAAAATATTAAAAAAATCATATTTCATTATTTTCAAATAGTCTCAGAACCACAGTAAGTCACGCACACTTAAAAATAAAACACATATTAGTAATATCGATATCGATAATATCTTTCTGTTCACTAATACTATTTACTTCCTTACGCATGTTACCTCTAGTGGAGGAGCATACGCCACCCACCAGCATTCTCACTAATCCTATGCTTATTTTCTATTAGGATAACTGTAAATAAATAAGCTGAGTGATGAATCTGTCAAAGATTATATACGCTAATCAAGCATGATTATATATAAATGGGAATGTTTGCTTTTTGTAGGAATATACTCATTGAAGTTTTAATGAGATTAAAGCATAAATGTTACTTATCGTAACATTTATGTTTACGTCAGCTTACGTGAATAGATCAACAATTTACTGCTTGGAAAATCACACTGGTTTTTGTTGTTATTCTTTTCTGTAAGTTACACATAATTAATTCTATCAATTAATTCCTGATACAGTAATTTCTCCACATAGTCAACATTTTTTATAGTCAAATTCGTTAATAAACTTAAACAGTAGCAATTTCTTTTAACCATTGTCATGTAAAGTGTTTTCTGGTGTATAATTAAACATTAGCATTAAAATCATCAAGGACATTCTCATTATCTACAAATCAGGTATTAAAGAGACTTATTCATATTTCCATATTTTTTGTCTTATATATGTAGTGGAAAATAATCTACATTGTGATACTTATTCCACACATCGAATTCACTAGCAATTATGAATAGGCAATAAAAGAATTGATTCACATACCTCTTGAAAACCATTTCGACTTAATTCCAAAATAATCAAATGAGCATTAGAACGCCATCCATGTCCATCGAATTGAAATGGTCCAGTAAGGCCACGAAAACTAGTTGGATGAACCTTGATTGATTTTATGTTAGAGAAATGAGACAAATAGAGTTAATCAAATAGTTTTTTTTTTGTAATTGTCTTAGATGAATATTTGCTGAGACTTTAAGAATCAGTAAACACAATTAGTTGTAAAGAGGTTTCTACATTAAATTAATTTAATCCAGTCTACACTTAGTGACACAAGTAATGAGTAATCTTACTATGAATAAAAACTGAACTCTATTGCAATAACAATGGAGATACATTAGAAATAGATGAATTTCTGGAGTAATTTCTAGTACGTAGTTATACGTATCAATAGCTGAAAGGGAATGTAAGGTAGAAGGGAGAAATAATGTTGTCTAGGATATAAAATATTTGTTTAACAAAAAACGTTATCGAATAAACTTTGTTTATCTTATCACTAATTCATCTGGAACAAATGAACCATTTTGTAGTCAACAAAGATAGTAGTGTAGGATTTGCCATATAACAATTCATTTACTGATTAATGAATCATCATCACAACTATACACAACCATTGTATATTTATGCACTTTTGGTGATTTGATCAAGATCAGTAAAACAATTCGAATAATCAAGCATTTCAAATACAGTAGATCCTAGATATTTTAGAAAAACTGAGTGGAACTAGTTTGACTTCCAGCCTGAAACCAAAGTAGGAATGAACTCGGAAGTTTTGAATGGAGCTAAACATAACTGAATTTCTTAAACAATAAACTTGTGATTAACATTATTTGAAACATGCTATGATCATTAGTATTCTAGATAAAATTTTAATCTTTAAAATTTTCTATAAAATATTTGCTGAAAGGGTTTCATATGGTGACCTAATTCTGTTAACATTTCAATGAATTTTGCGCTGGTTATAGTACATGAAATAAACCTTGGTAGTTTATATAAGACGCGGCTCTTTTAAGTATAGAGTGAACTAACAAATAAATGGTTTCATGTAAATGTACTTGTTCAACAGTGGAATCCAGGATTAGGGTTTCATCCTATGTAAGATTCATCAGGTGAGTGTATCTGGATCTTAATATTGGTTTTAACATTGGCAATCAACTCAAACTTCAGTCCTAGCAATCAAAGACGCAACAACACATGTCCTTACTAATAATGTTATAAAAGAACAAATGGTTTCTCCCAATTGATAATTTTGGTCATTTAAAATATGGTAGTTCGAACTGACATTTATATCAGAACTAATTAATGACTGATAGTATCTTGTAGTTTGGAGTCTGAATTTGCCCATATATTAGTAGTTTTTATAACCTTGATTACTTCTTGATGTCTTTTTTCCATAACCAAACGACTACGCATCGTCATTATTTTACTTTAAGACTGCATCAAATTGACCTCTAATTACAAGACAACCATGAAACGCGATAGAATTACAAAAAAACACGGTATTCTAGTAACTGACGTAAAGCTATATGTATGCAGAATGATGAAAACTAAGAACTGTTTGACCTACATTTTGAGTCAACAAAAGCAAATTAAACCCATATAAAAGCGTATCATATATCGAAGATTTTTAAAATTCATTAATCATTTCTATTAAATGTACAATTCTGCTGAGGAACAGAAAGTAATTTTTCTTTCAACTCACTTCTATGATGGATTTTCCCCTATGTCAAAACTTGCTGATTCAATTAAACTGATCAACAATGTGTTTCGATATTCTTGAGGCAACTAAACAATGTAACATTATATCCCATGGGATAGTTATGTCCTCAACTATAAGAAAACAGACTAATCATAATTATTAATCTCTAGAGTGTTGTTTTCCCTCTTTCATTTGTTATTAAATACTATTTGACCGAAAAATCATAGTCAATTGGATATTTGTAAGAATATATGTGTGTTATTCTCTAAAGTCTTCTATTCATCGCATTCATAAAAATAGGGTTTTTTTATGCCATACATTTTTATTACCAAGTTTTCACAGAATTAACATAAATATCGCTTTTAAAAGGGTAATACTTTAATGATCATTCAAATTCCTACTTTTCAATTTTTCAGATTTAATGGCCGAATTCTTTTATTAACTCGGTTATGAACTACATGATAGAGAAAATTGTATTACAGAATTGTGGGTCACTGTTTTATTAACTTTCTAGTTTTTTTTAAATATAATATTCACATTATGAAGGTTCTGAGTTTAATTACAGATGGAATCATTGTAGATTTTACTTAAAGGATAAATCGTAACACAACACTTCTTAGTCTCTGTTGGTTCTTAAATTCTTGTTAATTCATGATAAAATCTGACTTCACACTGAATGACGTGCTCGAACCTGTTTTTCTAATTAAAGGATTACAAGTTACTGTTTTCTCAACAACAAAAAGGCTCGTGAAATTAATGTATAGTATTAAAGTATGGCAATAAAGTTCTTTAATAGTATTTATGTTATTATTATTCAAATAAACGCAAAAGGAGTATTGATCATGAAACACCTACGTACAGCTTTTATATCATTGATCAATGTTAATCCTGGATTCCACACTCGATTAACGGAACATGAGAGACCAACTGGTGGTAGAATATTTGTTGACCGGGAGGATGACAAAACACCCATTGCTAATAAACTTAAACCATCATACAAAAGTGCAGAATGTGTCTATAAAGACAATAGTTAAGAATCTTTTTTTAGTTATATTGTTATTATACCTAAAAATATAATGAGATATTAATGATAAGAACAAATTTCCTTATTCACAATCTTTAAAAATCTGTCATAAAGCCTCAAGATGTTTAGGTAACGTTTCGATCAACAATTCAATTATGAAAATACATTTGGAGTTTAAACTCATTAAATTTCAACTTACCTCTATATGCAAAGAAACTTCATAGACATCAATTAAGCTGTGGTAATATAAATTACATTCTCTTGATAAAGATGAAGCAATTGTATCTTTTACCTTAGTGTGTAGTGTTTGACCATCCACATGATAGTAATTGATGTTCAGTACCATTTCATATTTCATTGTCACTTTATTCATCATATTTGTACTTGAATAAGGTCGACTAGATCACCTATCTTGTTATAATAAATGAATAAGCTTTTTAATCCTAACGAAAATCAAGTGTTATGAAACACACATTTATATGATTTCCATAATTTTTCGTTTAAAATTTATTAGTAAATTAGTTGTTTTTAAGGATTTCTCATCATTTTCGTGTGCGTGTCAACGTTTTAAAGGAAGTTTATGATTCCTTAAAAAAATATGGATGTTATTCATTCAACATGATAGTTGTTTATCATGACTAAAACCTGTAACACTTATTGACTGATTACTACTTTACAAAAGTTGAGATTTATAAACTTTTTAAATGGATACATATTTCTCTACTAGTTATCCAAATGTAATATGGCCAAGTACTTGAGGAAAATAGATCATATGAGATATACGAATTTAAAATGTTTGGTTTATTTTATTCACAAGGCTTACAGAACTTTAAAAAACTCTTAAAATGACAGGTTATGAGTAAATGTGAACTTCCATTTGAGTATTTTTTGAAATGTCAGTTTAACGACCACACCTTCACGTCTACTTGTTACCGAGTTGATTGTACTAAGGGTGTGACATTTAACCATACAGTTCAAGGAATCCACACCAACAAATTAGTAACAAATTCAATCTTGATGTTATTCGTGAACTATGTTTATCCATGTTTTTACACAGACATATAGTAGTACGGTCTTCAATAAAATCATGAAGAATGAATTATGACCGTATGGATTACTTATTGTGTTGCTGATATTCTCGACCGTGTCAGATCTGTCGTTGTTCTAAAAATATAGGCTCCATGAGGGAATTCAACGATACTGATATTAATTACAAGTTGATTATATATTGGACAATAGCTGTTATGGATATCCAGGACACGCGTTACTAGCCATTTGGTAGCTGCTGACCGGATGTACCGGAATTCCGGTGTTGAAGTTCACACTGAGTCTCGAACCCATGACTTCATATACTGAGTTTCCACTTTCTGGATGACACTTCCAGAATCTATTTAAAATATCATCAGCAAACTGTGACAACTTTTGTATCGATTTCTGCACACTGCTCTCAATCTCACGTGAAAGATTAAACAAAGTTTATACCCAAATCGCCTACAATTAACACGACTAAACCCAAAATATTTTCCTTACAAAATACGAATAAACTGATACTTTGAAAGGATTCAAACGGTTGTCTTTGCTGAAAAGAAAAGCCAAAATAAAATGACCACTCCCATAATTTATAACTTCGCTTAGTTCATATTTGAAGTACGTGTACGACAATAATTTTCTGATTACTAAACCTAAAATTTCCATCTAAGGAAAAATATGAAACGAAACGAAAAATATTATATGTACTCCACAGTGTTTTCATATCTAATGTAGTTTACTTAGTACTCAATGTAACCCATTAAGTGTTTAACACAAACTTGTAAATTTTCAAAACATAATAAAAAGTAAACAGCTTATGAGTTAGAATAATTTGATGAATTATAACAAACACATCATAACTTACAGGACTTATACGTCGTGATGTTGAACTACGTGTAAAACGTTTATCTTGTAAAGCGGTTACACGTATATCATCAAGTAAAGCAGCAACACCGTAACCAGAATCTTCATTCATAGGATGCAAAATAGTGAATGTTGTAATATTAGCTCCTTGAACGGATTCAAAAGCCTTTGGATCAACCAGTTGAACATCCTTAAGAAAAAATAAAAAACAAACTTGGTAAACCTTTGAAATCGATAAAAATCGGAATATTTATAAAGATTAAGCTTGAAATGTTTTCTATCTTTATGATAACGACTTTGTTAGTTGTAAATATAAATAACTATACATCAGAAACTTTTTTTGAATTTTGATCTATGTATTTAAGAGACGTAAATGAAATTGTTATGACCAAACTGTTATAACAACCTTACATTTTTGTATAGTGAACCCAATGCTTGATACACAAAACTAATAAGTTAATTTATTTCTCCATGAATAATCATATTCTATTTAACAAAAATGAAGAGCATATCAGTGAACATTGTGACATGATATTGAACTTTTCATCAGTAGTACGTGTAAAAATAGTTATTCACTATACTGAGAATTCAGCTTAATTCAATTAAGGATAAGTTCAGCAAAACTTTGGTCTATAGATGTTTACAGATGTTTATGAGGACAGTAAAATATCATATCATTCTAAGCGTCAATGAGATCAAAAAGAAAAAGAAATTCTTACCCAATCAGTAAATACATAACTGTAATATTGCGACGTCATATTGTATGCATTTGCCTTCAAAAGGAACAATTGGTAGAAAATTGGTTTAATTAACGAATTTTAAAAAGAGGAAATAAATTAAATTTCATAACAATATGACATCAACTGAAGAATCATTGAAAATCACAGAGTAATGAACATTTATTGAATTCTAATTCTGTAGTCTTCATTAGTGAATGACTACAACTCGTTCAGAATCCGACTCCAGTTCTGAGTTTTATGAAGATCAAGAAATTAATGTATCATTAAGTTTGAAATTTATGGTCAACATATTAAGCTTAAAGTTTCAAAAAAAAGCATTTTAAATTCCCATGAAGCTACTAATTTTATAATTATGCTACAACAATGCTACTCTAAAGCCATAAAATGGTCCAAATGGGTTGTGTTTGTAATAAGATCTGGAGTGTCTTCAGTTAATTGTGCCAAAGAGATGAAAAAGTACTATTCAAGTCCGTCAGCTCCCACAGTTTTAACTGAAAAGATAAAATGATAGAAATCACTTCAATCTATTCTACTCGCAATCAAAATGTAAATAATTACCATACCTTTCCACAAATGATTATTTCATCTACCAACTTTATTTAGCTGCACACTTAAATAGTAACTCACGTTAGTTTGTGGTAAACGTTCATTTTTATAGAATCGGTTCGTTTTGGAAAATTAAATGAGAACAACATGAATTGTAGATAACACGACTAAATGATTTTGTCAATAAACTTTTCGTGTGATAAAAATATCTTGAATGAATAGTATAAAAGAATCCAAGATACAAATTATCCTTTAGAGAACTGTAATCAGTATGAAAGACAAAATCATTACTTTTGAATATACTAGTATCCTTGAAGAGAAAAGTGAGTGGAATGTGGAAATAGAATTTTGGAAATGGAAGAGTGATGTTATGGGTTATTTAATACTTCTAAAATGTGACTTACCTAGTAAAGCCCTTGATAAGATGCAAGATATAAGAGATCATAAAAAAAGTAAACCGATGAACACTTGGAACTGAGGTGATCAAAAACAGAGCATAACTGGCGGCTGACTTTATGGAACCTTAAATTCTGTTTAGATCTTACAACAATAGATTTAACAAAGCGTAATAAATTCGAACTCCTTTGTTTATCACTAATCTTTAAAGATATTAAAATGCTAATATCATACCTACTGGGACTTAAATGACGAGCACTTTTAATGCTGAGAAAATACTGTCCTTTTAGCCCCAACGTTTGTAAAATATACGCAAAGAAACGGACACCAACATTTCTCTGTGTTCCTACAGAATACTTACTTTGACACCAACATACATACTGGTAAATACAAATGGAGGTAACAAGTGAGTTGGAATAAGAAATTTGTTTGGTACAGAGAAATTATCTCAAGGGCCTTTAAATACTCCACTTCCTTTAATACTAGTCTTCAACGCTTAGCCACAAATTTTTGCAGACGACTATTACCAAGTTAGCAAGGTGCAGGTTTGGTTAATTCCTTCTAAATCTTATCATTTGAACTATTGGATAGAAGTTATTGACGTTAATGTTGTAAGGGATCCCTTAAATGTCTAGTAATAGTTTGGAAACATTAGAGAAAATAATTTCACTAAACAATATAACGATAGTGGTTCAAACATAAAGGAAGGCAGAAATGTATAGCGGAACTTAGTGAGTTCTAATCGCAGTTAAAAAGTGGCAGAGAATCAAGTTATTCGCATGATTTACGCAGTTGTTAGTTCAAAAGTGACTATTTTTGAATAAACCTTAACCTCCTTATTTTCATGGTTTTTGCAAATTTCAATAGCGAACACAACTTACTGTTTAGTGAATACAAAAAGCGTGACTTATGCAATCGGAGGTGACATATTGTGACGAGCTTTATTTGTGTGATATGAACTATTAAGCTCAGCTTTCAGTGTTTGGTTAATTTCATCAATTTTATTTACTATAAAATTTATACAAAATTCATCAATACATTTGTTTAGATACAAGTAAGGGTAGTCATTTTCTCGAATATATTTCTCTATAGTTCTACATCCTGATTCAAACTTCCTAGTGAAGTCAGTTTTCTATCTATATGTCAGAGTTTGATTCTCGAATATAACAGAAGTTTTAAGTTTTCTAAATAGTTCAACTTGTTTTTTGGTGCTTTATTGACAAAAAAGAGAGAAGAAATACAATCAGTTCATTGTATTACCTTCAAATTATGTCGCTTTTTTGTGTTGTTGAAATGTAAAATTCTATTATTTCATTAGTAAATTATAATTATTTTAAAGAAAGCAAAATGAAATTTAACAATCACTTACAAGTGCTAAAAATTCTTGAATCTCCCAAAACGGTATATCCACAATAAAACGAAAATGTGTTTGAGTAATTTTAAATTGTTTAATTACATATTTTTGGTTATCATTAGATACATCCCATTTACGAAGCATCAATGGTTGATCGAATGTTCTCAATAGATAATCAAATTTCAATAAACCTAAAAGCATATTATTGAAGCGTAAACACTTTGAAAGAACCAGAGAAAAGAAGTATGTAATAACGTTATACCTATATCTTGCATGGACTAAAATTCGAAGTTTGGAACCGCTGTATATCGATCCTGTGTTTACATGGTAATGTACTCACTATAAGACACAGATCTGAATTCAATTGAGTATGGAATTGAGGGTGATATAGGTCTGGAATACTTCATGAATTTTGTGATGAAATGTTTGTAGAATTTGTTGAATCGGACAATTTACATCATAAATCAACTTTGCTAAAACTGTAAATGAAAACCAGAAAGCACGAGACATCTGTTTCTCACTATCATAGGAATCCTTGTAAAAAAAAATGGACCTTGGACGCTACTAAAGATTTGATCCTCAATGATTTACCAATGATAAAGTCATCTTAAAATTATGGAGATTGACATGGAATATTTCAACCATTGAGGTAGTAGATGTAATGACATTTGAAAATGTTGTCAAAGGTCACTATGAGCTAATTCCAATAATAATGGATGAATTTGTTGTTCATTCTATTACATCATCGACAAGCTCTCAAATTATTTTCAAACAATAATAGACGATAGAAAATTGAGAAAAAATTCTAGCCAATAAGCTGTTTGACTTTCATTACGTTGTCTTTTAAACGAATGTCGTAGTATTCAGAAGAAACTGTTTTTATGGACCGGTCGTGTTGGTCGATTTCTTATTACCTTCAAAGAACATTGAGATATAGATTTGACAGAAAATTAATCCAACTCATTATACGCTTAAACTATGAACCCAGAGTAAAAGGATCTTACGTGAAATATGATTTTTGATTTGCATGTATACGTACTGCACTTAGCACTACATAATTAACTGTAGTCAATTAAGGCTGAAAAAATTGTTTTTAGGTTTAGAAATATCTCAAACGGTAGAATGACAGTTGTAAGCAGACTGATGATACTGTATTCAAAGTTCACTTCAACACTGAAAGGGAAGTTTAGCCAACTACATGTTTTAAATGAATCAGGCTCTCAAAGTTAACAAGCACACTTACTTTCTTCTCTAGAATAAATCACAGCAACTGTATCCCAATATTCCGCCTTCTGTACATAATCATATAAAGCTTGCCCAAATGCTAAATAATGTGGATGTACATTTAATGCATAACCGCGAGACGTTTGATGGTAACCCCAATCAATTTGTAAGTGTGGTATACCGAACTGATTGCATAGAGCTTGTACAGCCGATGATGCATATGGTGTAGACGGACCATAAATTGCAATAACTTGACGTTCAATTAACTGACAGGCTGTAATGTATTTGAAAAAACAAGGCCAAAATTATTACCTTAAGTTTGAATGTCCAAATAACTATATCAGTGAGTGAAGTTTTTTTTATAATCTTTCTCATACAGTCGAATAAAACAGTGAATAAAACTTAAATCAAATATTCTTGGATGGTAATAGCAGAGCCATTAAAGGCCATAAGCACCTACATGTAATATATTAGTGACCTCATTTTCAAGCTTATTTCTCAATATTTGACGCTTTTCATCTGGTTCACTAACACTGACACTGTTACTACTACTTTTACCATTAACCAGTCTTCAACTATTTCAAGAGTACGGTTGACCTAAAGTTAATTCCTTGTATTAATATGAGAGGAGTAAAATTATAAATGAAATCAACAACTGAAAATCTTGTTTATTTTTAGTAGAAGTAAAAAAACAAATTTCCTTTTGTAACTACATATCATTTTCTAAATAAGAAAGACTGTAAAGATAAAATTCAAAGTATCCTAATTTTCTAGCTTTATCATTCGAGTTAAAAGCAGAGAATGAACCTTTTGTCATTCAAAAAAGCTAGTCACCATTATAAGAGTGAAGAATACAAGAAATTACAATTACAAACAAAGTTTCCTTTCTGAAATCAGGAAATAGGCAACCAGATACTCATGTATGAACACCTCATCTCCCCTTCTGTATAAAACAGCTATTTATGTGTACAAGTTGAAAAAATCTCTTTCAAAACATTTTTACAAGACAGAAAAGACTTTAAAATAATATGTACTTAAATCTATTTTCCGTACTAGTTATTTACATACATGTTGACTATAACTTAAACTTTACAAATAACTGAGAGAATCTATTACATTCATAAAGGACGTTGCTAAAGTCAAACGGCTGCTAGAAAAACAGAACGGTCATATTGCTAATAACGTAAATATATTTCCTCTCCTCGTTCCCTATTATTACTTTACTGATGTAACAGATTTGTGTCGAAGTCCGATCATAAATAATTAATGATCAAGTTAGTTGTAACATAAAAGATATTTTGTCTCAGCTAAAATTATTTGATATTTCTCCATAAAATACATAAATTAGGAATTTCCTTAAGAATGTTATGTGATTACTACTTCATTGAAGCAAAACATTCAAGGTAAAGTGAAAAATATTCGGTTTTTTTGCCGTATATTCTGACTCCTCGTTTGACTGGATCACAGTATTTTTATCCTTTGCTGTAAACATAGCTGTTAATTGAGAGTTAAACTCGTTTCTAACAACCCAACTTCCTACAAAAATCCTTAGTGGTGTATTGATAGTAAAAGTCGTCCCTTCTCATCCCAACTGTAAAACACCTAACAGTCATCAATGAGTAAACAAAGAGCTCACTATTCAAAATCTCAGCCGTTTTCAAAGTATAACTTATTCTATATCGATCGGCGATTAAAACAATCTTAAATGACAGTTTTACTTTACGATCTATACGGGACTTTATTTGCGCCAGCACTTATCGACCATGTAGTTTGTGAATAGTTAATAAATATTATTGTGATTTATATTAATAAACGTTGTGGTTAATCAACCAACAATAACAATTATTGCTCTAACATTCCGAGTTATTACTACGGGCAAAAATTAGACATGAATCTATAGATACACTTAAAAATGAATTTTTTCATATCAGGACGAAAAAATGGATAAAAACATTACCAGGAAATAATAAATGTTATTACCAGAATGAGGGTTTGTGGAGATTGTAGTAATTTTAATAGTTGAACTCATGAGTCGATCTAAGCTAGACCACCATTAAGAACCTGGAAGTACTGGACGGTCTTTTCATCTTCAGTAGTGTGCACCCACGATGCTGCACGAGGGACTCGAACTGTTGGTGAGTCCCATACTAGAACGAAACGGCCATCCAGTGCTTCCAGGTTTTTAGTGGTGGCCTAGCTTAGAACGATTCATGAATTAAACTATTAAAACTCATAGAGATCTACAAAATTTCAATTAGCAACTTACATAGAAAATTCTCATTTATGTTTGGTACACTTTTCAAGCTTGTGGTATATTTTTTGCATTATTCCAGAAACTATGTTTCTTGTACAGTTTGTAAAATAAGTAAATTGCATGCTTAGCATATATGAGATTGATATCACTTTACAACTCATTCTAAACAGCATAAACAAATGATGGCTGAACATGAAGTTGAATGTGTCTCAAAACTGTTCATTCGATCGGCTGCTAATCCACCGATCTATTTAAACGCGCACTTTAATATCATTTTAACATTTTAAAAGTTATGAGTAATGTTAGTAAAATACCAAAGTATGGATATTTAACAAAGACAAAAAATACTTTCAGACTGATCATATAACTGTTAATCTCATGGTTTGTGACAGTTAATCGGTGTGTATCTAATAACCGAATAACAGAATACATTAATATATATTTCTAATTCTATCGTTGATATACATATATAAAAATGTTAAAGTATAATCATGAATAACTAGCTAATGTATGGTAGTCCATCAAAAATTACATTTGAAACAAAAATCAACTACATATATAGCAGATTATAATACCTTTTCGCGTTGCTTCGAAACTGTCATCTCCATCAATTGTTTCTATTATTGGTATTAATTGAAACCGGTGATTCGTTGAATCGTGCTGCTGTAATAGTTTGTTTGCTGCTTGTATACTTTTCTTAAAACATATTTCTTGAGCTACATCATCTTTTTTAATCAAAGCACCTATGAATAAAGAAGAAAAATAAGAGAGGGGAATGGAAAACAGAGAAGTTAGTGTTTTTTTGTACTCATAGTGATGAACAAGAAAAATGATTCTCATAATAAAGCCGGCGGCTCTAATTATTTAAAGCTTATTGAATGACCCAATGGACCTAGGCCTGTGGATACATACTGCTGAAGAGTTCAGTAATAAGCCGAAATAATTGTTCAATGCTCCTTAGATTTCAACGGTACCCCAAGTTTAACTAATCAATAACAAATACCTCCTACGGACTAAAATCATCCTAATAGAATCACTTCATTTAAAAAATATTTCTGAGTCATAAATTCTACATCAAAATCATTTACATTAAACCAACAACAAAAATATATTGCCTAATAATTTGCAATAAAATACATGGTAAGTTATGGATACTTCAAGGACTTGACTTTTGTTCTTATTCACAATTTATTATCAATATATCCATTTCCTTAGTTTATGTGAATAAAGCTTTATTAGAAGTAAACACTAGTCAGTATTGCGCGCTGTCGTAATCGGTGTTCAGGCATACGTAACATGTGACCCAACCATCTCAATTGATGTAGATTTACAACCTAATCAACTGATTCACCATCATTCACTAATACCCTGCGTCTAACTTCACTATTATCTACCCAGTGATCCCAGAAGATGCGAGCAGTATTTCTAAGACATCTGCGACTTACGAGGATTTCGTACCCATAATGGCCACGTTTCGCATCCTTAAAGTAGAACATATCGAACTGCTGCGCAGTATACTCGTCCTATAATTGATAGACGGATATATCACCTTAGGACTGGTCCGACTTGCAAGATAAGTGAAGTTGTCGACGCGTTCGACTACTTCACTTTCTATCTTTAGTCGAGGTATTGACCCAGGCTAGTCCTGAAGTAGCAACTTGCATTTAGAGGGGGAGAAACGCATCCCAAATATCCCGGTATTGTTGACTATGACGTATAAATGCACTCTGTAAGCTTTATAAATCATTAACATTTACTCCACAGTCTTTCGCTAATCCAATAAAATGAAAATATAATATATATGATTACTTATCCATAACTCCTGCCTAACAATGACGCATCTGGAAGCACAATATAAACTTATTGATTACTGAATTCAATCTTCTCATTATTTCTGTAATTATTAGTTAAAGATGTTGATTTAGCAGTGAAACAAATAGCGCAAAGTACTATAAATATATTACATTATTTATGGATCAAACTTAAAGATAACATCAAGCGCTACCAGCATTAATGATTTAAGAAATTAAACGTTTAGGGTCCAGCCACGTAGTTGCTAATTAAAGTATTTCACAAGGCGGCCTGCTTGAATATCTGAGCTACCTGTTCTTGCCATCAACAAATTATCTGTTATCTTGTTTGTTTTAACACATCATTATGCTTACTAGTCTCATAAACTATTCAGGTGCGTTTTTGAATAGTTTATGACATTTCGATGCGCAAGTTACAAAATAGCCCAATGAGAGACATCGTGGTTGCTGGTAATATGCATCGAATAGAATATACAATATTCAGATGTCTATTCCTGAACTGCTAACATCTAACTGGCGACCACTCAATATTTGTTGCAAGGATCGATCAAGAAATAAGAAAAGGAAACTTGTTGAAATAGTTTGTGCTGAGAATTCTATATTGTACCAAAAAATATAATGTTGAATAAAGCCACTAATAATAATAATAATAATAATAATAATAATAATAATAATAATAATAATAATAATAATAATAATAATAATAATAATAATAATAATAATAATAATAATAATAATTTCAAAAATGAAACATGCTGTCGTTTTATCAGTTGCTCATCTTGAATCGTAACGAAAATAAATAGTAAATTCAGTTGAATAATAATAATGACCAAGTTAGAATAACTTTATTTGAAAATATAATAAACTTTCATATCATGAGTTACGACAAAATATTTTACAATAAATAACAACTCTAAAACATATTTATGTTAACTATTGGCTCAGTGTTGACCTTATATGTAAGTTCTGAATTTCATTGTTCCAGACGCTACAATAACTGATACTGAATTCTAGTTAAATCATATTTACTTCTAAAATTATAATTATTTGACCATATTGAATGATCAAAAAATATCAGTCCTATACCACTGTACATTTACATATTGGATAAAAACTAGTCATATTTGATAATGTTAAAATTAATTTCATTAGATGACACACAAAGATGTAACAACCTGCCTAATTTATTGAAATTCGAACCTTATTTAATTATACATTTTAAAGAGAGCTCTCTTTAAAATAATAAAGGGAACTATGTGTATGAAATTATACATTCAATTTACCATAATTTTAACTCGAATAAAAACAAAGTCAACACATAATTTCACATTCTTTTTTGTTCATTTTACTGCCCATGTTAAAATATGGATTCGTGTTAAATTTCTATACCTTAGATTTAGATCTGATTATTTTTGAAACATACACGAAAACTGCATCTTCGTGCAAACAATTAAATTATGTTAACTTAATTGGAAATTGTTTCCCGTTAAATAAATTATTTATAAAACACTAGTGATTAGAACATAGCTACAAGTGTTTAACAAACTCATTATTGTAAATACTATAAAATATTATTTAATTCAGTAGCTTGTTGACATTCCATTCAGTTTGAAAAAAACGGTTGCCAATTGGTAAAATACCGAAAGCTAGTTAGTACGGAATAACTTTCTCCTCTTTATTTTAAATTGTTCAACAGGCCTTTACAGCATATGACCATATATTAGGTCAATTCAAATGCTTGTACATACTGATAACAATGGTGGAAATCCCAGTCTGTTTTTGCCACTTTAAATTTGCTCAAGAAAAAAAATAATAGTAATTTGACGCAAATATTATTTAAAGTTGATTACAATGGTTAATTGATCATTTTGAAAAATGGAATTAGCTAAAGGTTAAATAAGCCTAGCGTTTATTACTGCACATTTGTATATGGATTGCTGAGGTCATCTCTGAATAGAGGTTAAAGATATCTAGTGTATTTAGGTGACTTAAAATGGACATCTACAAAATATATTAAAGAAAAACAATAGAAATCGATCATTTAAATAATTTTATGATTAATTACATTGTTAGTATTTTGTTGTTTCATGTTACCAGTAATCCACCAACACCCACGCTTTTTATTCTCCATCAACCTTTTGTTAGGACTAATTTTCGATACGGCATAAGAGTTAAACATAATGACTAGGCTCTGATTAAATTAGGTAATGAACAACTGAGCAAACCGTCTGCCTATATGTTCTCTAAAAAACCTGTGTTATATAATTAACATTTAAGTGTGTTATTTTATTGGTATGATATAAGTTTTTGTGTTAAATTTATATTTTAAGTCAAATTCTCAATTAGATAATTTGAATAATCCGCTACCTAAAAAATCCTTAGATAGTCTACAAAAGGCAACCAGTTTGAATGGTGTACGTGGTTTCAGAAAAACTGCTTCAGTATTCATATTCGGTGGTAACATACAATTTCCAACCAGGCAGTGACTCGAGTACGTTTAGATAAAGCTGAATTTTCACCATAGGTGAGCTGCTGTCTAGGTCGAAACGGATACATAAAGTAGGAATAAGAGAGGGTGAATAAATGACGTGGTAGAGTAATAATAATAATAGTATATTCTATATCGTTGTCTCATACATCCAGTTTACTAAATTTTAAACGAAATTGTTGATAATAATTATGAAAAATAAAATAAATCGTAAATAAAACTTTCTATGACCCTATAAATGATTCAGAAAGAAAATTATTCCCATCTAATTAAATGAGTACCTGTAGACTAACTCCACGAATATTAAGATTGGGAAACTGATAACAGATCATATGAAATTCATAGTCTTTATAAAACCTTTGTAACCATTTAAACTTTGTCACTATTCTTATGAGATATTTTTATAGGTACGTATTGTTTATTCATTGACTATAAAAAAGGTAATTTAATAAACATCATGGTCACATAGAGTCGTTGAAAATTGACATTATAATATAGTCTAATCGGTTTTATAAATTATATGTCATCTTATATCTGTTTATTTGGAGGCTTTAAATGAATTTGTTTGATAGTTTGTTTTTTTTTTTGTTATTAATTATCGCTTGGTAAAAACTCACACAAATATATACTGATTAACATACAGTTCGTATAAAAGCTACAATATATTCGGAAATTTACGAATTCAGTGTGTGACTAAACTTAAATATATAATTTCAGATATCAAAAAGAAGAAAATTTCCAGAGAGGAATCATATCGTCTCAGGTGTAACTGAAAAAGTTTACTGATGGCACTTTTGAACTGATTGAAATGCAATGATAAATCTAGATTATCTAACTGCTGGTTTCTTCGATGTTATAGAGTAGTTAGTAGCTTACAAGCGACCAACCATATTGCAAAGCTTATTGATACTATACCGTGCTTTAGACTGATCATCTTGATATATTTTTTTCAACTTACATGGGTTATCTAAGACAAAGAAGAGAAACAGTCGTATTCATAAGAGAAGTTTATACCTTAACCTTGTTAGCCGACTGAAATCTGAAACTATATTTATTTATCCACCCTATCTACCTATAACTCTATACCACTTTTAATTTAAACATTTCTCACTCTACATCTCCACGACCACGCCATACTAAATCAAGATTAAAATAGTTTCATACATATAACTTCTATATGAGTTAATAAATAATATACTGGAACTTAAATGAAGCAACTTATTATCATCCCTTTTTCAAGTTGCATTTCAGTTATATTGGACAATAAATTCATGGAATTTTTGTAATAATCAATTAAACCAGAAAAATGTGCATACTATATTTCTGTTAGCTGCAGTCTTCATTCTATCAATGCTAAATGTATTATTTACAATAGACACGACATTCTCATAGTTAACCGATTAGTTATGAAGAATAATTTTGAGTGCCAAAGGCATTATTCCCATCACAGATCTCTCAATGTACATTTAATCTCAATTCCATTTCAACTGTCACAAGAAAAAATGAACAGTTATGTTATCATATTAAAGATGTCATATTAAAGTATTCATTGAATTATGACAAATAAATCTGTAAACATTCATTAAACCTTTGAAACACAGAAAATAAACAATAATATATTGTTCAAAACAATTGTAAACAATAATAGCAATAATAATAACAATGATCGCTTACCTATTATCAGCTGAGTAGATTCATAAGTTTGTGAATAAATACAAGATAATTGAATGAAAATGATTGAAGTTGTATAAAATATCATGTGTGTATCCAAGTATCCTACATATAAGAATGTATATATTATGTGCGGGTGTATAGGGATTAGAGTGGACAGCTTTTAAAACAAAATCAACTTTTCGCTTGAATAACCGATTAATGAATCAATAAATCTGAAAAATAAATAAATAAAATAAGATGTTCTAGATTATGTACATCTGAAATTATCAGAAATGATTTCAAAAATAATAAACTTTATTTACTGGTTATTATTTAGAAGGATTCTTTCGAAGATTCATTCAACTTGTAAGTTGTACTTGTCACAGAATGATCTCATTTGGAGTATTGTAGAATACCAAGATGAACTGGACAGGTGGTTTACTTTAATGTAAGACTTCTCAGCATTCTACACCTATGACTATGTTGTGCTTATTTTCATATATTCAGAGAAATTGTGTTGAAGTGAGCCGAGTTATGATCATTTTAGATGGGATTAAATGGTACCTTATTGAAAAAAACAAGCAGTGATACATAGCTAAATTGTTTTAATCTGGAAGTGATCGAAAAAAAAAAAGAGACAACAGTTGAAGTTGACTGAGAATAGCTATTAGAGTTTCGCAAAATAAACACGAAGTTGATATTCAGTTAAATCTGATTTTTGTAAATGATAGTCTCGGATAAATGTAACTTTAACTGAATGTAGCTAATCACTAGATAAAATTAAAATGAAATATATTGTTCAGAATTTAAGAAGTATTCAGTATGATTTGATTATGTAAAGCAGTAGAACCCATTAGGCATACTCCTTCTTATTGAAGACTCGTCAAGTGGATGTGCATATATTTAATGTTTATATTCACACAGAGACTAGAACCCAGTGTCTATCTTTCCAAATCTCAACACGTTCTCCACTAAGATACTTAGTCCAAATAGTTATATGTAAGAGCTTGAATTGTATCCGTTGTTGACATTAAGGACTACAATAGTTGGTAACGAAAGGAAATGAAAACTATATTTGAAAATGTGCATCTTGAATGGAAATGAAACTTCATAGTGTACATATTTTTCATCAATTGAAGACGACAGACATATTCATGAGAATAATCGTATAAATACAAGATGAAGACTTTTCGAAAAATGTTTCCTTACTTCTTTATTTCAAGAAGTCAAAACAAATCGATCAGACCAATTTTTAAAAATAAACGAAAATCCTTATGCTAAAAAGGAGCTAATGGAATTTTTACTATTGTCCTAATGTAGATAAATATTGGTATGATGATGGGCAGAATAGTACAGATAATGATTATTACCGAACTTCAAATAATCTTCGTACGGAAGAAAAATTGCTAGAGAGAAATCTTAACAATTACATAAATAGTGAGGAACTCAATTCTCAAGTAATAAGTGATCGCTATGCACGATGAAAAAAAAATTACCTAAAGAAGTGTTCTTTCTTTTGAGAGAAATTTATTAGCATATTCAAGAATCAATTTTCACACCTCGAAAGATATCTAAATAGTTTAAAAGTTTGGTATATTGATGCTGTATCTTTTTGTGTCTGTTTTAAGGTTTCATCTATGAGAAACTCAGATTTCTGATGGGATCAATTAATGAACTCTAACCTAGCAGGTGGAAATCGGTTCTCAATATGCCTCAGAAACAGTATTCTGGATGCCTAAAATAGATTAGAATCCTTTGCACTAACGTGATTTTTAGTGGCAGAAACTCGTGTAACTTTGGACATAACATTATACGCAGCCTCCAAATTATTATAAAAAGTCTCGAGTTACTATTCGTAAAAATCGTTAACTGGGTTTATGGTGTAACGTGTTAAATGGCAAATAAACGGTGTATTCGTGGTTTAGATAAAGGTAGTTGGTTAAAACTACACAATATATCGATAGAGTCCGGATACGAAGTGCATCTACACGGTAAACATATATGTTAAAAGGGAATTAAAATCTGCTGGCTAAGCATCCATCTGTTATCACAGCAAATAAAGTATTGTAAGAGATGACATTAGGTGTTTGGCTATCTCGATCATTAATATTCCTCTTACTACTTTCTTCTTTGGGTCTGTATGTGTGTTAAACTAGCGTTTACATTCGAATTTCTATTCTCCTTTAACTTAAAAGTACCTTCAGGAAATAAAAAGTGTATACTATTCTATACTATACTATACTATTATTATTATTATTATTATTAGTTAAACCACTCCGTATTTAAATATGAATTCTTGTTCTCAGCATTTTGCTGCATATCTTACGTAGGGGTTAATGAATTTACCCTTCAAACAATAAAAACGTAGATAGAATTCATTTGGAAGCTGCCAATCAGTGACTGAGTTATCGAAAGCTATAAGCATTTAGCTACGATTACACTTTTACAATTATTAAATAATCATAGACAGGTTTGCTTACACACTTTAGGTGTGATTAACATAAGGCAGCTAAAACTGAACAATGTAAAGCGGTGATTAAGCTTATAGTCAAATGATTGATAGTCAAGTTCTTCACCCATCTTTGACTAATGTCTTTCAGAACAAAACTAATATCAAACATAGAAAATCTAATCGGAAGATAAGAGTTCTTTAGAAGTAAAAAGGTTTTTACTTTAAAGCATAAAGCTTAAAACACATTCATGAATCTGCTTACGTTAGCAAGAATAATTTGCATCTTACAGATTGGGGGTGAGTATAACAATACAAGAAATATGTTGAAATTAGAAGTTAAATGATGACTAGGAAGCGATAAATAACTACTTCCTATTTATCTTTCTTCAATAATCACTACTAAAGTAATATTCACAATCTAAGAATCTAAACAAATTCTACTCAACTCTGAATTAAGAGACTCTAATTTTAAGTCACTTGAAATATTATTAACATTAACAGAGGAAAGATTGTATTTGAAACAGAAACATTTAGTATTTACTGATGTCACGTTGTCATACAAGTGCTAGTTTCGTTACGAAAACTTATTTATCTACAAGGGTGTCAGTTGTAGTAGTTTGATGTCATGCAATCGAAAACATCGCTAATAGCCTCAAAACCTACGTTTTGCGTCACTCTTACACGTAGGGTGAAATGCCTGATAACTTGGGCCTCGAAAACGTACGCATTTTGTATGTTTGGTTAAGCCAGACAAAATTCACTGAATGTTGTTTACAAACTAAAAGAAATCATACTATTTAATGCTCTGATTACAACCCTTACAACGATTGTTTATCGACTTGCAATAGTCTCTAAGAAAGAAGCATTTTATCAAACATTAATTTATTCCTTCCACAAGATATTTTAGGAATCACTTTTGTGACAATTATTTGATTTATGAACTTCAGTTACTAGTAATTATCTAGTAGCATAACTGAATTGTCAGTTATCACATTCGAAATCAGATTATAATAAGTAGTGATATAAACTCAAGAACCTATGAAAATTGAAGAGCAGTTAACAGCTTTTTCGTTCTAACTGGAGATTTCTCAGTAATAACCATGTACAACTACGTATGCGACCAGACCCTGGACTTTCACATTCATATTGAGATTAACAATTAGTGAATACACAATTTGTATCAAGATTAATAGTTTATGAAGTCTTCAAATGCCAAAGGTTTCACTTCACTGCCATTAATAATCTAATAAAAACATACATTCCATAATGACATCTATTCGACTGTTTAAAATATTATTGTAGTTTAGAAAGACGAAAACATAGTCGGCAGACAAGTTCAGAAGAACAACTAACTATCTTTAGCACTAATAATATGAAGCAAACTATGTATACTGTTACTTCCTCACTAAAAGTTAGATTTATTTTGAATCTCTTTTAAAGAGAAACAAGAACATCTATCATTTGAAGTGAAAATTCTGGTTGAGATAGTAAGTTCGAACACCTTATCAGGAAGTATAAAAAAAGTTATAATCGATAATCATTAGAAAAAATACAGACTGAAACTACGCCACCAACTTTTAATCAATGTTTTACTGTGTGTACTTTACTGTAATTAATAAGATATAACCAAATAGACTGGTACAATAGCCAGTACAGATTGTGCAGCATAAAATTGTGAGTTACTCCCCTTTCATTAAATTATCTTACGTTAAGACGACACAACATGAGCAGATAACGAATGCCTTGTTACTTGTGACCAAATGATAACTGTCAATGAAAAGTGATAGGATGATTTACATTTATTAGTCCAGAAACAAAATAAAATATCTGATAAAATTATTCAAACCTACTTAGTAAGACGAATGAAAATCTAAAGAAGAGAAACTGCTAACTCAACTAACATCCCAGTGTTATTCGGCATAAGTGAAATCCATTAGCTCTAGCGTAACAGTCCAAGCTAACAGATTTCACTACTAATCACGTTTAAATTTCAAATTAATTGTTATGAAGAAATGTGAAGTCATTCTTCACTAGGTACTGGCACCAGTTTTAAGAAAGTTAATAACCAATGAGTATTGAATACTTATCCTGACTCAAACTGATATCCTTCAGTGGTGTATACCTGGGTTCCAACAGGGGATCGCTTAAAATATGTTCAAGTCTTGTGATGAATACGATACTACCAGACCATTGAGTCGGCATTCAGTAGTTTACAACTTCAAAACGTTCTGGATGTAGTATATGATGGTAATCATTTCCAACTGGTAGAAAATCTTCATCAAATATATATGTGTAAAACATTCTTCTTTAAATCTATAGATATATTTTCATTACCAACTAATTCTTTCTTTCTGTACTATACCCTTATATGCAATCTTTCCCTCTTATATTACCACCATTGAATTAACAACTTCTATGAATCCGGTGTTCATCTTGCCGTGCTAATGAGGCAAGGCAACTTGGACTGATACATATATGTGCCTGGTCCTACGTTGTAGCTGACTGACTGAATCAAGTTTATGGAAGTGTCCCAAATGACATTATATGAAGTGAATGGAATACTAATTAGGCGAAATAAAGTCTGAAATCGAACAGCGTCAAGTGGAACTTTGTAAACTAATCCTAACTTTTACAATTTATAGACCAGATACTAATAGTTAAACAAATCTCTTTCATAGGATACTGAGGTTTACATATAAGATAAATTTACGAACAGTTATGGTATGCAGAAAACAGGAATATCCGCCTGTATTCCAAGTCATAACGCTTAGTGGTGCGAGGATCTTCCAAAAAAAGACAGATCAGAGGGGCATAATCGACTGCCAGTTCACTGTAGGCATCTATTCTTATTCATTCAACAGTAACATATATCCAGCCTACCTACGAATCTGTTATCAACCTCTATCACAACCTGCTACTACCTTTAGTGAGGTCCTGCTTTACGTTTTAGACGTCGGAAGTATGATATCTAATCAAGACATCAGTGTTGTAGAATTGAACTAGATCCCCAATTCCCTTTAAACCTAAGTTGTTAGTATTTCTAGTTAGTATGATTCCACTTAAAATCGTTTACTTCATAACCGGTTATTATACAAATATAATAGAAAATTCTCTGTGTACTTACATTTTTCCTTCGCCATAGGAGATTTGTGATTTAAGCTTGAATTATCAAATCCCAAAAAGTCTAATTATCGATATGTAGAAGTTGTGCCTTTTCTATTTGTATAGCAATTCTATTAATATTCATAAATTTTACTCTGTCAAAGCAAGAAAATCAAACATGGTCGAAACAATTTGGCATATTTTTCATGAACAGTATTATCCATTTCCTGATCGATTATAAGCTGATCGAATTTCGTCCGAAGTCAAATATTACGTCAATCCACCAATCAGATCATGATCGTGGGATAGACTGAACCACCAATATCTCTACCATGTGTTATCCTCTTTAGTTAGAATTAGTAGAATAACATAGATTCACCCTGGGTGGGGGGATTTTGTCCATTTGTTTTAGGGAAATTTATTTGTACGTATGCGAACAACCTTGTGCATAAAGAAGTTTTTGCATACACGTGATCGAAATTCGCCTGTGTTAGTTAAATAAGCTTGGATAGATGAATAATAGCATGATGACAAATAAAAGTTAAGTCCACATATGAATGGCATGACGTACATATGAATTTAAACAACTCAGCTCAAATCAAGAATACAAAAAATAGCAAACAAGTTAGCCTCATCAAACTAAAGAAAAAGAAAAGTGGATTAGAGGCGGACATACACAAAACTAAATTTTCGCTTCTCTAAATGAAATCAGTGAGATTTTGATACAAAAACAATACTAAGCTAACTGACAAGGATCTCAAAGATTAAATTTGTTTGAATGAGTATCAGGAAATCTCTTTAAAAAAATTTCCTAAGCAAGAGTTAAGTAATTAACAGAATGTTATAAAATTAGAACCAATTTAATTAATTAAAGGGGGGATTGTGGTGATTGTTGGATTAGTAGTGAAAAGGACTGAACACCTCCCTTTTTCTTGACACTTAGAGCACCCACAACCTACTAGGTGTTATGCCAAGTAATAGCTTAATCAATTGGAGTGCGAACAGCATGTGAAACTGATTATTTTTTCAATGGTGTTTGAAGTGCATCCACATCTTGAGAAAGATTATAGATGTTTAATTGTATAATATTGTAAATATATGTTCATGAAGTAATTAAGTTCTTATTGTGAAATACAATTTAGTTCAATTTATACAAATATGACTGTTAATCTAACTGAAAAATAATCATATAAAACGCAGTGTATTCTTATATCATTTTAATTTATTTTAGGAGTCAAATAAATCTTTATGACAAGTCTTGGCTTCGACACTTCCCCGCGGTTGTTAGAAGTGACTAGGAAATTTAATCGAGCGTTTATTCAGAAGACTCATCACTAGGGTGCAAACTAAGGACATTTAATCTTGTGGTATGTATATAACCTTTAGGCCCCTGACTTAGTATTTAATACTTTCTATTTCTAACTATAACATATTTGTACCAGAAAGGGTTTTGTGGAGATTATAGTAATTTCAATAACTGAGACCATGAGTCAATTGAAGCTAGACCACCATGTAAAACTTGGAAGCATTGGACGGCCTTTTTGTCCTATTGTGGGACTCTTCAGCAACGCGCACCCACGACTCCGATTCGCGGGGTTCGAACTCAGGATCGTGCGCGAGCACCTAACCACTAGACCACTGAGCCGGCATCCAATGATGTTAATGTCTAACTTAAACTAATCCACGGAATTGAGAGACACATCCACCATTGTCATCAGTGAGTTACTATCCCACAACAGACCCATTTGAACTCCACTGGTCACTGGTCCTGGGTTCGATGGATGCGCACTGCTGAGAAGTCCCACAATGGGACAAAATGGTCGTCCAGTGCTTCCAAGTTTGCATGATGGTCTAGCTTCATTTGACTAATGATCTTAACTATTGATATTATTATTATATATTTGCAATATTGAGCTGCAATCATCGATTGAGATTGATGACCTTTATATCAACCCTATTCGTATAGTAGAGATTATCGACTTGTTGAATCACAGACTGACTTTCTATTTTTTAATGGCTGTCTAACTATCACGTAAACATAATATAAAAATGTTACTGTTAGTAGGTTTGAAATTACTCAACCTGTTCAATACATGCACTAACTGAGATCATAAAACATGAACTTAGAAATTAATAGTACATGAGTTTTATATTCTTCAGAAAACTCTGTTTATAAGGCAATACACACTGTTTGAAACATCCGTGAAAATCGTTCGGATGTCTCACCTTTGTTCTCAATCTCAATTAAGCTAGTAGAATCATGTACACAGGTTGTGGATCACGTATGATCGATATCTGCATCAACAAGACTGGTCAACATTCACCTACATCTTTGTTCTTCTTTATAGTTTTCAAAGCCTTATGTAAGAAGCTTGAAAAAAAGCTGCTTTCTTCATTACTTTATTTCCATAAAAATCCCTCAACATTTTGTGAATTTCTTGAGAGTTTTTCCAAGTTTTACCAAAATTCGGTGTAGAACATTTCTCTTATTTACTGTACAAACTACATATATATTCAGTTCTTTTACTCAGAGCTCTCTGTTTTTATATGCCCTCACACGTATTGACATATAGCCTGGCCATTTGAAGGCTACTACACTAAGTACCAATAAAAATTTTAAAGTTCTACTCATTTTAAATTTCACCAACTGGATATTTCTTACTAGAAATTTTGATCGAATTATATGACATTTATCCAGTCATGCGTGACATGCAGAATATTAAAAACATTACATATAAGTATAAAAACTTGAATTCTACCCTTTTAAGTATATTCTTTCTCGAACCTAATTATTATAATTCCATGTAAGTAAGATCACAAGAATTTTGCAAGCAGACAACCCTAAAAGCAGTTGTTCAGTAGTTCTTTTGTTTTCCACCTACTATAATAGGATAAAGGTTAGTGTTTATATACATGTATTTGAAGAAATTCTTAATACATAGTAAGTCACATTCACGTGACAATAGTTAGTAGAGTAGGTTGGTTGGAGGTAATCTATAGGAATATCCAAACCTCAGTTTTATGTCTGTCGAAGCTTACTAAGAAATGTCACACATCGTTTTGGATTGTAGTTTGGATGGTTATTGATCATTTTCTTAAACCCCATCTTAATTACTTAACAGCTAGATCGTTTTAGCTGAATTTAGCTCATATTCGTGATTGTGGTATGAAAAACGTTGGATTATTTGTTGCTAGATTAGTTAAAAACGGAGATCACTTGTCTTAACATGAAATCAACCTATGATTATTATTTCATATTTTAAATATCCATAAGACTATTTCTGAATTAAAGTGAATAGTTACTCCGGGAAAGTAAATGAAATAAATTCAAACTCTTTATCCGAATATGGACAGAAACAATTTTAGTCGAAAATTGTTATGCAAATTATTGATTAAGAGTGTTCCTTTGAAATTATGAACTTATCTAATTTGGACAATCATTGAAAACCTGGAAGCAACGAATGACTTTTTCGTCCCATTATTGAACTCCTCAGCAGTGAGCATCTACGTTCATAAGTGGCGAACTCGAACGCTTAACTACCTGACCACTGAGCCGGGATCCAACCTTAGTCAATCCAAAACATTGCACAACTACTTTCTGTTGTGTCGTAGTAGGTAACTACCTCACACCTGACTTGCGTTAGCGCACTATTGAGGAGACTTGTATTAGTATGAAGTGGCTGTCCAGTGCTTCCAGGTTTTCAGTGGTGGTTTAATTTAAATCTGTTCATGATTTCAACGAAATTTGACAATCTACACAAACCTATACTGAAAAATAACTTAGTTCTATCACATTTGAATACATGTCTCATTATTCGTAATTCATCACATAATTTAACTGAGTAAACTGAAACCATGCTATGAGAGGATTTCAGTAATATAATACTGTGAGACGATAAATATGATCGCTACACCACTCCAGCATACTGTTTCTTCTTGAGGAGAAGCAATGTCAGAAAACAACAAATAGCTTGTGACAGCGAAGAATGGTTATGTAACCAGATCGAAACTTTTGATTGAATTTTTCAGTCAACCTAAAACCACACTGAAAAAAATGATAGAATGATTTATCCCGATTAGTTTAACAACAGAATAAACTAACTGTTAAATTTATTCAGATGTGGACATTTTAGAATATTTCATAAAAATACTACGATAAGTTTAAATCTCCAGCAATTATAATTTTATATGGGACATGTATACTGAATTTACTTGTATTCCAGTGTTAATGATCACACTGAGACTTGAACATAGAATATATATCGCTTCAAACACCAATGAGTTATATACTTAGCTACTGAGTTTGAGTAGCTAATAACTTGTATAATGTGTGATATTTTATTTATCCAAATGAACTGAAAACTTGTAATTAAAGATACGATCCATGCAGTGTGCTTAGTGTGCATATATGCCGACAGAGATTAATCAACTACAGTCAATAATATCAACAAAGGGAACATTCAAACCGGTACATATATTATGTCGTGAAATGTGAAAAGAACTTACACGTTATTCATCGTGGAAAATCTCTACTTTTTTAAAAGAAATACTCCATGTCTTATAACTGGGTTCAGTGTTTCAGGCATTTATTTATAAAATTAGAAGAACTTGTCTCACCTTCATTAGGGATGATGAAATGAATGACATGATACCCTAACTTGATACGACCATACCGTATAAATTTACAATACATATTCACGTGTGAAAGATAAACAATAATGATTTGTTACGGTCATTGGACATATGATTATATATATAATTATTTATACTTTATTGAACATTCATAATGAGTTTAAAAGCAATCATGTGTAGAAGATACATTCAACCAAATAGCATGTGATTATGTAAACGTTTTATTCATCAAATAAAAATCCACGACCTCGCAGGGAGTGAGGAGGAGTCCCACAATAGGACGAAACGGCCGTCCGGTGCTTCCACGTTTTCCATGGTGGTCTAGCTTCAACTGACTCATGATCTTAACCATTAAAATTATTGATTAGTTCAGAATATTGAAAAATATGTAAATCCCATAAACATTATGAAGTAAATAATGCAATTAGACCACCGCAATTCACTTAAATTGTATCATTCATAGGACACACTAGCTTTTTCATTAGGTATATAATGAGGATAAAGCAATAAATAGCAGAAAGATAACTTTGAGAGGCAGAGATTAATTAAGTATGTTCTGAATTCCTGGAGGAATAAATCTGGCTAAAAAAATATTGATTACAATATAAGTCAGAGCTAAACAAACATCCACAATGAAAGACAAAGAGTGAAGGTGATTAGCTATTATGTGCATTCAATCCCACTTTAATTCTACTTGCGAATATGTGAAAAAGAACAGTCAATTAATTAATAACTGTACAGTAAGTCATGGTACTGAAAGTTAACACTTATTCAATGAGAAGACGAAGTTTATCAGAATTATATGATATATTTGCGCAATACATTTCGAACAATCTGATCACATATATACTTGTTAAGAACATTTATATATGAAAATTAAAAGGTCAACTAGATGGGTTAAAGGTAAGTCATAGGTAAGTCAAAGGACTGTTTTCTAACGTATCATTAAGTCCAAAGAGTGTATTTACTTTAGGAGATTATATTGATGTTTATAAATATTTTTTCGACTTAAAAAACAGTTTATTTGAATGAATAGACTTTAAAATAAATGAAAACTAATAGTTAATGGTCACTTTATTTTCTACATATTTAATATTAAAAATATCTGTCTGCCGTAGTTGTGTAAGTTGATTTCCAGCTGACTTCACAATTTTACTGAATAGAACTAATGATATTTATTAGCAAAGGACTATATACAGCTTACTTCTGTTTTCATTTACATGAATAAAGTTTTAAAATGTTATTGTGAACAAGCGATAGTATCCATTGAGCTACAACTTTGACAAGACGTAGATAAGAATTCAAGTATGAAGTACACTGAATGGAATTGTATTTATTTAAAATCAAAACAAATAAAATAAAACATTTAGTTGTATAGCAATTTTATTAGACATTCATCACATTTAACACACATTGATTATCTCTCTGTGTCTATTAATGTAGCTTTGGTTTACTTGAGATTCTGTAAAATCTTTTGAAATATTTAGAATCCTGATTTTCACTCTCTTGATTTATCTGAAATTCCTAATTATCTAGAGAGTCATCATTAATAAGAGAATCATCCGAATCAAAACTTGAAGTATTTGAAGTTCAGAATTATCTATAGGATTAACATCAGTTAGAAAATGATCAGAATTAAGATTAGAGTCATCCGCTTCATTATTATTCATTTAACTCACATATCTAATCATTTGAACAATGGATCTTTGCCATCTCACTATCCATTCCCTGAATAATAATTCCCGTAGATGGTCGATATTCGTTTCCTCAATAAAACTGTACTGATGCTATTCTGTTTAGCATATAAGTATACAAGGTTGAAGAGTATCAGCGCCTTGGTAAATACTCTGCATTATGATATTGTAGTAAAAAATTGTCGATAGGTTTCTCTATTTCTTCAGATTACTTGAATTCGCTAATGTAATAGCACACTTTAAGATTTGAACAAAATTTCCGGGGAGACCATCAGAGTTGAAAATAGGTGACAATATTCAGTATCGGATTTAGGAATACCCTTGCTCACTCTTATATAGTCGTATAAAAGCAAAAATCAAGCTTCTAATTCAGCTTTAGGACTTTACCTATTCTAGTGGAGATGAATTTGTAGTGAACATGAACAGTTCAGATGACGAAGATGGTTTAATTAAAGTTTCGCTGCAAAATTTCTCTTAGTTTATCTCTTTATCGTTGTTACAATAGGCTCTTCACTAGAAATCAAATTGACAAATGAGGATAAGTTTTGAATAAAGTTGATAATAAATCTGGATCGAACTGTACGATCTTTCACAATACAGTTTTGTCCGCCATGTGCATATGTGTACGTTTGTTTGTAAAAATATCTCTGTAATATTTCTTGTAAGAACAACCATTTGTTACCATTTGCTATTTCGACTCGTTTAATAGCACATTCCGTTGGAAGCTTGATACTAAGTGGAGCTGCTATAATATATTTTGGTTTTTATAACGTTTCATCTGACTGGGTGGTTTTTTACGGAGAAGATTTATTCTTGTTTAACATGACCTCTAACCTTGGTCACAGCCATCTTGATTTACTATGGCTTGATTTTCGCTCTTTGAGCTAATCATTTAGACCTATCCAAAAAATATGGAACTGTGTTTCTTAAATGATAAGTCCACTTTATTTTTCATTGGACCGGTTATAATTTTGTGTCATTTATCAGCTTATTTGTTTACTGTGTTGTAGATTGAGCCATCTAATCTTATCGAACTATTCTGCGGGCAATAAAGTCCAACTATGCTACTCATTTACTTATTTCAGTGCAGTTCATAATTGTAGTTTTTGTGGTTATGAACTCACCCAGCCCAATCATTGTGTCTTGATTTCACCTATGGTTAAGGACGTATATTTAACGTTTCTCTGGAGTATATACATAAACCATATCAGTCTAGAAATGATAAAAAACCGAGAAGCATCAATCTATGATTTGAGTGATACACATGGATGTAAGTGCTTGAATCAATAGGGCTTAGCGATTAATATCAAGTTTAAAATCTTATGCATCTACAATATGGACTGGGTAGTTGATAGAATTAGGTTGAAACTGGCACCTGGTTTGATTCATGGCAACATTTGTATCACAAAAATGCATAATTAACGTTAAAAGTAGTTCTTTATTCAACTCAATATTTCTGTTATGATCTTGATACGATTTTATACTTTAAATAGCAGTAATAATATTACTTTTGTTTTTTTGAAATATTGTGGGAAAAACATTTAATCAAAACAGTAAGAATATGTATCTGGACTTTCTGAATGGTGCTTTAATGAAATTTAGTTCACCCGAAGTTCCACCCGATGGAATTTAGAAAAATGAATATTTTAGGTTTAACACAAGTTCTAACTGAGAAAGGAACATTAACTCAACTACTCTCCTCTTTCTTTTATGGAATAATAGATGTACAAATATTGCATAATTGGTAATCGTAAGTTTTTAATTTATATTATCATAAAAATATAACAATGGTATGAATTTCTCTGAGCTAGTAGGAAACTTCTGCATCAAGTGTGGGTATTGCTCATGGAGGTAGTATGTGACAAAAGAAATCCATTCTCCTTTTCAAAACCAGTTGGTTACGAACCATATTCCCTCAATTTTTTTATTGGTGAACGACCTGGGACGCCTATAGATTTATTAGATATGTCCAATATTCCTTCACAACTCTCACCTTTTGCCCTTTGCAACTAATGATCACTTCGGTATTGACAACAGCCAGCAATCTCTTTGATGTATGAGCTCAGGTTGTAGCTCTTATGGTCATGTTCTTGGTTAAGCCTGTGCTTGAAGGTTTTGATATACTGGCGTGAATTGATCCAGTTGCTTCCATTGGCATCTAATACTTCCTTTTTGTTATATCCGTTGGTACTGCAGTATTACAGTTACAGTGAACTTAATAACTGCAGAAATTACAATCAAATCCTGAGTTACTGTTTTTAGTGAGAGACTAGCATGTGATACAATCGTCATTTTCTTGTTGTTTCTCCCCAGTAGGCTGCGTCACGATTGGTTCAGAACACTCTTTACTGCTATTTGACCTCTGCTTACTATTCTTATTATAACCAGGACCCTCGGTAGGAGTGCGATTCTACCTACTTAATGGGGTACTAAATTTTACTATCTAAGTCATGTGATCACTTACTTACTTACGCCTGTTACTCCTCATGAAGGAGCATAGGCCGCTCACCAGCATTCTCTATCCAACCCTGTCCTGGGCAATCCTTTCAAGCTCTTTCCAGTTCTTATTCATCCTTTTCATATCTGCTTCTATTTCCCGACGTAATGTGTTCTTTGGCCTTCCACTTTTCCGCTTCCCTTCAGGATTCCAAGTTAGCGCTTGTCTCGTAATGCAGTTTGATGATTTCCTCAATGTATGTCCTATCCATTTCCATCGTCTTTTCCTAATTTCCTCTTCAGCTGGAAGCTGGTTGGTTCTCTCCCACAAAAGGCTGTTGCTGATGGTATCCAGCCAATGGATGTCGAGTATCATGCGTAGACAGCTATTAATAAATACCTGTACCTTCTTGATGGTGGTTGTTGTAGTTCTCCAAGTTTCAGCTCCGTACAGTAGAACTGCCTTGACGTTCGTATTGAAGATTCTGACTTTGATGTTGGTTGAAAGTTGTTTTGAATTTCATATGTTCTTCAGTTGAAGGAATGCCGCTCTAGCTTTGCCAATCCTTGCCTTGATGTCTGCATCTGAACCTCCTTGTTTGTCGACGATGCTTCCCAGGTAAGTGAAGGATTCCATGTCTTCCAGAGTTTCGCCATCAAGAGTGATTGGATTGCTGTTCTCCGTGTCGTGTTTGAGGACCTTGGTTTTCCCTTTGTGTATGTTGAGGCCTACTGATGCAGAGACTGCTGATATGCTTGCTGTCTTTATCTGCATTTGTTCGTGTGTATGTGATAGGAGGGCTAGGTCATCTGCGAAGTCCAAGTCGTCTAATTGGTTCTGAGCTGTCCATCGTATGCCGTGTTCTCTCTCAGATGTCAAGGTCTTCATAATCCAGTCGACCACCAGAAGAAACAGGAAGGGAGAGAGTAGACAGCCTTGTCTTACTCCGGTCCTTACTTGGAATGTGTCAGTCAGCTGTCCTCCATGCACTACTTTGCACTGTAGTCCATCGTATGAGTTCCAGATAATATTGACAATCTTCTCAGGAACTCCGTAGTGTCGAAGAAGTTTCCATAACGTCCTCCTATCTACACTGTCAAATGCCTTCTCATGATCAATGAAGTTGATGTAGAGTGACGAGTTCCACTCAATTGATTGTTCGACGATGATCCGTAGTGTCGCGATTTGGTCTGTGCACGACCGGTCCTTACGGAATCCAGCTTGTTGATCTCGAAGTTGAGCGTCAACTGCGTCTTTCATCCTGTTCAGTAACACTCTGTTGAAGACTTTACCCGGTATTGACAGTAGTGTAATGCCTCTGTAGTTTTCACACTTGCTCAGATCTCCTTTCTTTGGAATCTTGATGAGGTGTCCTTCTTTCCAATCCATCGGCACTTGTTCCTCCTCCCAAATCTTCTTGAATAGAAGATGAAGCATGCTTGTAGTTACTTCGATGTCTGACTTCAACGCTTCAGCTGGTATATTGTCAGGTCCTGCTGCTTTCCCGCTCTTGATTTGTCTGACGGCCATTCTGATTTCTTCTGTCGTTGGTGGATTGACATCTATAGGAAGATCTGTGTGTGCTGTTTCGATGTCCGGTGGATTGATTGGAGCCGGCCTATTCAGGAGTTCCTCGAAGTACTCTGCCCATCTGTTCCGCTGTTGTTGAATCTCAGTGATTGGTCTTTCTTCTTTGTCTCTGACTGGTCTCTCTGGTTTACTGTATTTCCCTGCTAGCTTCTTCGTCGTATCGTAAAGCTGTCTCATATTTCCTTCTCTTGCAGCTTTTTCCGCCGTCGTTGCTAGTTCTTCCACGTATTTTTGCTTATCAGCTCTAATGCTCTTCTCCACTTTCTTGTTTGCTTCTATGTACTCTACTTGTGCTTGGACTTTCTCTGCTCTTGTTCGACTGTTGTTAATTGCTGTCTTCTTGTTCTTTCTTTCTTTGATCCTGTCCAGTGTTTCTATAGAGATCCATTCCTTGTGATGATGCTTCTTGGGGCCCAGAACCTCTTGACACGTTGAAGTTAATGTTTCTTTGATACCTTTCCAGCTATCCTCCATAGTAGTTTCTTCGTTCAGTAGATCAACAGTGATCAACACTGTAGATATTACTTTGAAATCGTTTGTTCGGTATCTTATCGGGCTTTCCTAAAATCCTGTTTCTCAAAACAAAGACTTTAAACTTATAATCAGCTCTTGAACAAGGACCTCCAATTCTGCCAGTCGTCCTCGTAGTTATGTTGTAATTATTTGTGGAAACGCTATGACTGTGCATGATACTTAATAGGCTAAAAGTAAAATATAGGGCAATATAGATATGCAGTACGCGAGATGAATGTTTAAGAGGTGAAAATCAATAGAAATGAGCAAAAATATTGTAGGGCCAGCGAAATTCCACTGAGCTCTAGCCAAATCATCCGGTAGTTGGGTCATTGCATATCGAACAAATCATCAATCCTCGTCGAGGTCAAGGACAGCCAACGCGCATCAGTTAATCGTACACCATGGACTGGCCCATGCGGCAGTGGTCTTACTTTCGCTTGTATCTACTTTAACTAATATATTTCTGTAATAACGTTCTCTGTGTTGTAGTCTTCAAAGCATCTATAGTACCTTGATACGTCAATGGGGTAATCCATGTAAGGTGCAGACCGCGAAGTGTGACTTCGACGTTAGCTAGTTTGTCACACCACTCACGTCTAACTCGAGTAAGCCTCCAATCATTTCGACATAGATCATCCACGCTGGTGATCTACAATATACTACACGACAAAAGAACCCGTAATATACTTAAAATTGCAATATCACCTACCGTCCTAGAAAGCAACTTCACGTGGGTCCCGTAAATTTCCCACAAGCTTTATGTTAGCAAGCAAATGGAGAGAGAAGTTAATTGAGACAGCTAGAACTACTACGCAATGGTACGATCTCAGTATCATTATGGCTGTCAGATTGTTATTAATGTTGTTCATTAGCAAGAGAAGACGCTGATCGTACGCTTGGAAGTGTCGGAATATTTGGTTATTGGTGAGGAATCAACGAGTTCATACCTGACGAATTATTAGTTTTTAATATGTTCACTTAACTGAATAAACCTAAACTGTTTCTGTCAGAAACAAATTTGAGGTTTCTAAAGTGTGACAAATCTAATTACATTCGATAAAAACATATCAAGTTGTATCATTGTAGGGTCAGGAGAGTCACTATTAATACCTCCCTATGTAAGCAGAATCTTTTGATTAACTGAAAGAACAAAGACGACTTTTCATCACTTACTTTTTCAGTTTACAATAATTTATACTCAAAATTAAAAGGTCACAGAGCTTCATATGTTGTATCTTACGAAATTATACTTCGAAGACTACATCTGAATTTGTGGTATAAAATCACTTATCGTTTGATTCGGAGACGAAATGTATTTGTTAAACTATGCTATTTCACGTCTTTCAAACGATGTCGTATGAAGATTTTCTGTTACGAATCCTTTCAGTCTGTGAAATGAAGGTAAGATAAATTTTCCACGATATGTAAGACTGTTTGATGAATTTCAGGCTCCTCCATCAAAAGAAATATTGAAAGGAATCCAAACATTATTGACATAAGTCAAGCTGCGAAATTATGGCCTTTTATTTTCATTCTGTTGAACGACAGTGGTATAATTCCGTCTATGTGTAGTTCTGGAAAATTGAACAGTCTGCGTTTAATTATAAGTTCATTATTCATCACGAATTTTTCAAGTGTTTGGACTTATTAGCGTACCGATAGGTATTTTCAAAAGTAATAAGAAGAATCATGTTCAATTTAGATGCCTGAACGAACCTTTAACGATAATTCCAGGCGGACAAATGTTCTAACCAGACATAGTGACTGTGTTTAACAGCTCATGCATAGGACTAATACGTTTCAAAGTTAAAAAGGATTATTTCGAATGCAACAGGAGCAATGCACGAGGAATAAGATGTCAAAGTAGTCCTTTTTTCGATTCAGGTTTCCGGATCGCACTACGACCATATCTTTTTCACAAACAACTCACTGCGGAGACTATATTAACGCTTTCATCCACTTACTAATAATCTTCAGACTAGCATACGGAGTTTTTGCAACGTCGTAAAGTGAATGGTGAGTCAAATGTATCGAAAATCGAAGGGTTCACTAGAGAGATTTGGTGAAAAGATGTAAAAATAAATGGCACAAAATGCAAGAGTGCATGACACTGGTTATAAAAAATTATAGGAACTTATCGATATTAGATTATTTATGCAGGGTAGCATACAATTGTAGTGACCTACTTTTATCAACAGAACGCGATTGGTTTAATGAAAACAATCATTAATATGACCAATCGTACCAGTGGCTGTTTTACTGTGCTCGTTTGTTTAGCTGTGCTAGTGACAGCCATATTGCTCTTCCATTATCCTTCATCACTTTTCCGCGGTTTGTGACTCCGTACGCACATACTCTCTCCTGCCGATTCCGCTTGTACCCATCTTGGCATCGTCTCGGTATTCGTTCGATCCCACGAGATCACCCACAAAATTGACTTGGTTCTGATCCATTCTCGCCTTCTGGTTTATTTGGTACACGTTTTTTTGTATTGCTGTTCATAGTTAACCGGGACTCGACACCACGCTACACAATATTAATTTTCACATAACATCTTGTTGGAGTGCGTTATAAAGCTTATACATGTAAAATGATCGTGATTTACTATAATTAACTGGTTAATATGTTGTTGGCATTACCCCGTTAAATTAAGATGTTCGTATGAGTTTCAGTATTTTAGATTCCTTCACGGAAAAACAAAACAACTCACAGTTTTCAATATCTTTAAAGACTTTTAGAGGTATGACACGGGAGGATAAAAATCACCGAAATGACGAAGTCACGTTGTGGTGATCTTGATTCTTCCAAATGGAAATCTCATTTTATTGAATAAGAGGTGGTTTCGTTTTTCAAAAGTGGATATGTATTCATGTATATAAATTTTCCATTATGAATGTAAACCATTTAAATCCAACACACTTTTCTACACGTTTTTAATCTTCCCATTAAGTCGCCATTTGGAGTCCTGAGTACACCGAGTGTCACCAATTTCAAAGCCTTAAAATCATAGTCAACAGAGGGAAGTTATTCCACACCTCGCGTGAATGAAACTTTAAATAATGCACATCTAATCTTTTATAAACTGGAAGAATCATAAAATAACAATACCATCTATCTCCATCTAGCATATTGATGCTGTAACTTTAGTTGATAATTGGATACGTAGTGCAGCACTTGAAGACAAAACAGCTGCTCGATATATATATATATATATATATATATATATATATATATACGATTACATTTAAGCAAAGTTCTCATAAGTATAGTACATGCTTCAGCGAAATAAACTTGTTTTAACATTAAGCTCTAGCAAATGTGACCTGCAAATAACTTCAATATGCATTGACTAACAATGCAATCAAGGACCAAATAGTTATTCTTAGTGTTCCTTCACTTAACACATTCTGTTTTAAATTATGTTTTAAACTATCCTGTAATATCTTTTCTTATCAACACTATAACTAGTTAAACATAATGGTTTCAGGATATCGTCATAAAGCATTGTCATGACTTGACAATCACGTAATATGATTAATAAAATTGATGAAACTATAAACAAAATCGGTTAGCAAATTGACTTGTAATTATCATTAAAAAGTGTTGTTTTCTCGGTATCTTCGTCCATTACAGAAGATTTTCAGTATGTTTCTCTATCAGTTGCTCATTCAGTAAATATCTCAAAACCTTGTCAGTCTAATTGAAGCTTTAGCGACACAATCATGTATGCAAATAATCAGTGTAAGCAATCGTGCAAACCTCCTGCAATCTGCGAACATCAATGTCGAATTTACCCCAACACTGACTACGGTTCAAGTCATCATAGACATAAGATGGGAGTGTACCGCCTTGGTTACAATTTATGTTCTCCCTGGTAATCACGTGAGCATCACTCACTGTTAATCATCTTGTAAAAACTTATTTAGACGAATACATCTTGCAGCACCACGTCACCTAGAAATGTGACACATAGGCTTAACTGATTTCAATAACTTATAATCTCTATATCTCAATGAAATAGTATTCCGTCTTATACTAAACTGACACTTGTAACTAACTTGTATGCACCATCAGACAATAGGTATAAATACAAATAAATAGTCTTTGGCGACGCAGAACATTTGTCTACAGTGTGTCTCTTACGAGTACACTCATGTTTAACGAATTACTGTAAGCTATCTGTCCAAAATTCACATAGCTATTACTTTTCGCCCATTTAAAAATTTTGATAACAGTCCATATGTATTAATAGTATTACTAAATTCTAAAAATGAGGTCGAGAAAATCTCCCCATAACTAAATAAACCGTATCAAACTAACTGAAACACTAGTTGGAATTCTTCTCCACGGTTATACTTTTGTTCTTTCAGTTAGCCTACTAATGCAGATGCAATTAGAAATCAACTCATGGACAGCGTACCAGCATATACGTTATTTGATTTCATAATTTAGACCGAATATAATACCAATTTTAACATTTCTACAATATTGATTGCTTTTATGTTATCAACCTACGGCTATTACTACATATCTTACGGCGACATTTTAAAATGTCCGTATACTGAGTCATTTCATTATTATTATTATAATCACACTTTGCTTAGCTCAAATAATCTCCACCCTAATTTTCATTTTAAGCGTGTTAAGCATTGAACCAGACATTTAAAAATTACTACATGTGTTTCCCGACCAGATGCTGCCGCCTTCTTTTTGATTTATCTTTCAGCTTATCAATACCCGAAGGATTTTTATTGGTCTTGGTAACCTCCGACGTGCGATAGCACTCAAATTGGTGTCGAACCAAAATCACGTTGATTCTGGCGGGATAGTAGTGTAGTGGCATTGAGCCCTGACACGAAACAATATGCGAAATAGACATTCAACATTTGACGCGGAGAAATACCCAAGGATGGAGAAGGCTGGAACAATGAATTGAACTAATTCTAATCGACCGGATGGCATGGTTCGGCCATGCAGGTGTGGCCCATGTTGAACGTTACCTTATGTCTTTTATTCACATTAAATATATTGTTCCATCTCTAGTCTAAGCTTGTTCTCCATCATGTATTTGTAATTGGTACGATGTAGTTAGTTGGTGCAGACGATGATGTGACTTCAGCGTAAGATCTTATAGATTAGGCAGTTATGTCATGATAAATCTACAATTTTAGGATTAGGCCTTTTATTAGAGCAGTATTAATATCATAGTAGACCATAACTTTACATAGTTACTTCACACCCTAAATTTTAATTACCAATGTGTATTATTGAAAATAGTGAAACTCATGCGCAAAATGACAAAATGTGTGCTGTATACACTATCTCCACGTCATCTGTGGTCCATGGTTGATAATAAGTTTGACTGAATTTCTAGCTTTTTTCACGTTTATGAACCGTCAGTGCGCAAATTTCTCAATAATTATTCACATTTTATGGTGCTGGTTTATGACCTTTGTCACGTGGGTCATTTCTCTGGTCGCTTTTTCTATGGTAAGAGGTTGCGTATTCTTGGAAGTTTAATTTTAGCCTGTCGCCACGAGAAATGTTCCAGATTTCTCATACTTCTGCAAAGTTTCGTAGTAATTAATTGATGTTTGAACTCTGAGTCCTTATTATAGTCGTTTGAAATACTGGATATGCTCACGTTCAGATAGGGTGCCCCTCAGTTGGACTACTGACAGATATCTTTGCATCACGAACAACCAGATCAGCACTTCAACCAGCTTTTTGGCACAATCATCAAAAGTACCGTTGCAGAAAAACTTCACATGTTTTGTGTTACAAGGTAGATATAAGGGCAAGTTAATACAGACAATTTGTGGGTTTTAACAGAAATTATAATGCTTTGTATATATATATATATATATATATATATATATATATCTGGTCTGTAATTGAAGTTTAAGAGCTTCTTTGTGACTATGAATACCAACAATAATGAGATTACACAACGTAATCAGGGTACACCGGTAGTAAGAGCCAAATACGAAATGTTCCGAAAAAATTTGTCAAAGGGATCAATATGTAAACAAACGGTAGGCCAGAATCAATGGATGATAACCAGCTTCATGATATAAATTCCCATCCTAGGTCACACATAATACAATAGACAAGTAACGGTTACAGCGGTTAGAATATCGACGTTTTTGGTGTAATTAAATATTCCCAGGCATTAAGACAGAAATAAGGAAAAAACAGCGGCACGGAAATATGTCTATTCAACAATTGCAGTGAACTCATTCACTGATACAGCAATACTAGTACGATATTATTCACAACTGTCAAACTAACAATAACATGATCAAATGTCTCCCGTAGTTTCGTTCGATAGTGTTGCTGAGTTTGAAATCCAACCACGAACTGTAAGTCTCAGACACTATACAACCATAAATGAACCAGAATATGGAGGCTCCTGGACTGGGTGATGGCATGTCAGCATGATCAAAAAAGGATCAAGGGTGTCAACATCTCAGCTCCTCTGGTAGAGATAAATGAGCGCATACTGAAACGCACGTAAGTGAATTGTCAAGTTTAATTATGCATATATATATATATATATTAAGGATTAAAAATAATCGTCAAACATTAGAACATTAAAACCCGAGTATTCATTTACTTACTAATTTTGTATATGAATCACACTTCCTATTATTATACACTGAATGTTGAAGAGCTTTTTGCTATTGAAAGGGTGACCTCAAGCTCCGTTGTGTGCTGTACAACGATCTAAATAAAGACATACCCACTACTAGTCCGGTTTCTTCTTTAAATATAACGAAGAGTACCTACCGGCTCGAAAGATTTACAGGTCATATACTGTAGTGAATACTACTAATTATTTTCCAGATACAAGAGACCACAATTTCAAAATTCAGAATTTGCTTTTACAGCAATAAGCTAGTGAAGCAAACTAACTCTTCTTGATATACGATACCTTTGACTGCTATAGATTAGTCCCAGAGTCCATAAGCATTCAAAAGACATTCCGTTACTGAAATTAAACTCCCTAAAGTTCACAGTCACGAAACATGCTGAGCGACTACAAGTGCCAATGTCATGTTCGCCAGCTCATCTTCGTCATATACTGTGATCTGAAGGCAGAACACTACTGAGCTAACGCTTAGTGAAAATGTAAATTATGAAAGAGATCCAAAATGTTGTAATATATTAACACCTTAACCATCTGTATTTCAGCTTGCCAAGTGCTGTTTATTCTCAAGTGAGTAGAGGACAAATTTCGACCAGAGTTGCTTGAGTGTGATTTCCATAGGTTATGTGAATAACGAAGAAGCTTTAAAGATCAGGTGCTTCTTAATTAACGTAGACATTAACGCGAGATACCACTGTATAGGGCTTCGTTTGCCTTCTAAAGAAATAACGTCATAAATTAAGTGCTACAATGTAGTCTTGAATTTTTATAACACCAGACAGTCTTGTCGAGAATATTCTATCAAGATGATGTAGTCTTTTGGGGCCGATTGATCCTCCAAAACTCACATCTCGTAATTTTATCTTATCTATTAACATATCGATAAATGTTTCAATATTTGAATGGCAGTCGATTGATGAACTTATTGATGAAATGTTTAGAAATTTATATGACAGTATCGATTTTATATATTTGTATAAATACGCTTGATTTGTGTGCGTGATTGACCTGGTATCTGCTGGTTGCCTGTAGAATACACTTTCTACGTCTTGCAGAGACTTCTTGATCGACTTAGCTCAGTTGGGGACAACGGATCAGAATAGCCTATCGAGTCTCTAAATCATTGGTCCTTCGTTCGTTCCGAGTGAGACCAATCAGTAGCAGCATTCAAACTTGATAAACCTAGCATAGTCCCAGTTTCCTTAGAAAATAACTTACATTTAGAACGAATAACGACACATATTATTAAAGTGGTTAACTCAAGCCAGAGCAGCAGATTGACAGTCCGAAAATAACAACTAGATTTGCTATTTTTAATACAGATGTCATTTATTATTTCAATTTCTCACGACTTATTTTCTTTCTACTATCATAATCATTTCTACAAAGAAGTATACCGAATTTATACGTAAATCTATATAGTATTAAAACGCAACAGTTTGGTCTCATATTAAAGGATAAATTAATGTATGTAAAAATCTGTCGGATGTACTTCGCCCATAAAAAAACAGTGCAGAATCCCCTGATAATGTTGAAAACGTTAGTTCAAGCATTTCCAAATCGGAAATCCACCAGAATCTTAAAACAACATAAGTTATCGCAATGACAGAAAAACAGGAATTGGGGGTGGAGTAGCCCTATACATACGATCTGGCTTCGAGGTACACCAAGTTCACAACCATGAGTTTGACAATCTTGGGTAATCCATATTGTGCTCTATGAGGTTGTCCACTACTTCGAGGCGCCTAGTCAGAGTCATATATAATAAGCCCACTGCCGACATCGAGTATCACAGTCGCATGCTGGAAGGACTATCCCGCTCCACGCGTCTTGGTTTCACTCATATCCTGATTCTAGGGGACTTCAATCTCCCTAGAGTCAAGTTCGCGAAACACACGTATATTGGAGGTGAAAACTCAATTGAAGCTCGGTTCTCCAACCTCATTGAGGATCTGGGATTATACGAAAATATGAAGTCAGCGACTCGTTGGAGGAACAGTCAGACACCGTCGTGATTAGACTGTGCATTTACAAAGGAAGAATTTCTGGTTCACAACCTCTCAATTCTGGCTCCTCTGGGTAAAAGCGATCACGCCGTTATAGCCTTCAGTTTTGTCAGAAAAACTGAGCTAAGATATCCCAACAACAACAGGCGCTGGAATTTAAAACGGTTGAATGCGTCAGCTCTACAGGACTATCTACGACAGGTGCATTGGGATGTTCACCCTCAACTTGATGTGGATGCCCATTGGGACTTCTTACTGCACACGCTCTTATGTGCTACAAAGCAGTCAGTCCCTCAAACAATCCCCAAAAGCCACATGCAACCTACAATCATCAAGAACCGCACTCTTCGTTTGTTAAGCCGCAAAAGGCACTGTTGGACAGAATACAAACGAACCAACAACAACAGCGCGTACAGGCAATACAAACATATAAGGAACATATGTACGAAGGCTATAAGAGAAGACAGGCTTCAGTACCAGTTAAAACTTATGGATAAATTTATTTCTAGTCCGAAAAGCTTATTCCGTTACACAGCCTCTCTTCGTCAAGCCAAAACTGGAGTTTCTCAACTGCTAGGTCCTAACGGCCCGACCGATAACGACGGTGACACAGCTAACCTTCTGGCTGAGCAATACTCCCGGACATTTCAACCGTCCCACATCAAGTATACGGATGACAGCTTCATCTGCAACTGCACTGGACTTTGCGTAGTAAAACTGAGCTCTGACTTGGTGTTTCGAAAACTACAACACCTAAGAACGGACACTTCTCCTGGTCCAGATATGGTCCATTCCGCTATACTGAGGGAAGCAGCTTCAATCCTGGCAACACCGCTTAGCGTGATGTTCTCGCACTCGCTAAGTCAAGGCAAACCACCGGATATTTGGAAGCTGGCTCATATCACAACAATCTTCAAAGGAGGTCGACACAGCGAACCTTCAAGTTACCGACCGGTGGCTCTTCTCTTTATAACTTCAAAGATCATGGAGCCCTTGGTATACGATGGTATATACGACTATCTGCTGTCCTCAAATTTATTCTCACCTGAACAGCATGGTTTCAGGAAGGGTTACTCCTGTATGACGAACTTGCTGACTGCGGTGGACAAATGGACAAGCATCGTTGATCGCAAGGGGAACGTGGATATCATTTACCTTGATTTCTCAAAATCTTTTGATAGGGTTAACCATGTATTGTCAATCATCTCAGACAATTGGGTATCAGACTACATCTAATTGATTGGCTCAGTTCATATCTGACAAATCGACATTTTAAGGTCAGGGTAAACTTCAATTTATCACAGGTTATGGAATGTCCTGGTGGGGTGCCCCAGGGCTCAGTACTAGGACCTCTTCTCCTCTTGATTTATATATATGATCCTCCTCAACAGGTAACGTCAGACATACTGCTCTTTGCCGATGACGTGAAACTTTGGAGAGAGATATGCAACCAAGAGGATATACAGGCACTTCGGGAGGATCTGACTCGACTTCAAAGTTAGGCAGACGACAACAGACAGACCTCTAACACTTCAAAGTGTAAAGTAGTCCATCTGCGACACGTCGCAGACTACAGTTACAACTTGGGAAACTCCTCCCTAATAGTATCCCGAGTCGAAAAATATTTAGGAGTTCTGGTGCCCTAGGACTCAAAGTCTCACGCCAACTGTGACAGAAATGCCTTTCGAGCAAACCTTGCACTGATAACATTGAAGCGCATTTTTGGTCATGTTGACGAGAGAACTTTTCACATAATCTTCAATAGTTTCATTCGTCACCATTTAGAGCACGGAAACACAGTATTCCCTCCTACACTCCTAAAGGATAAGGACACTCTGGAGCATATCCAACGGCAAGCCACGAAATCAGTTCGGGGACTCAAATTCGAACCTTATAAAGAGCGCCTTCAATCACTTAACCTTTGCCCATTAGAGTATAGGCGTCTTAGAGGTGACCTTCTGATGGCTTACAGTATCCTTAACACTTCTGGACATCCTCTTATACACCTACTTAAGCTTAGTTCCAACACTAACCTAAGGGGTAACACCCAGAAATTAGACATACAACATAGTAGAACGGACTGCAGACACAACTTCCACTCCTTAAGAGTTGTCAAATGATGGAATTCGCTTCCAGCGGAGCTAGTCCGAGCAACTTCGCAGGAGTTCTTTAAGAGGCGACTTGATCTATTCTTAAGGACTAAGGATAGTATCTTACTATGATTTTCCAATTCATTTTCTTTCTCTTTTATCGTTAATATACCTAGGTTCTTGCCTGGAGGTATTGGTGATCCCCTGCCACCAGACACGGAGGCCTGTTAAGCGAAAGCTTCTTCTATTCCGTCCACAACCATTTGAACCATTTGGAACGAACAAATTAGATATATTGGAAGCAAACCTGAGTGATTTGTGCTCAATAACTTGACTCATTATAGTAATGGTTGTAGAAATTTTGCAAAGTCTTCCAATATCAAGTAAAGTCGTTTATGGAATAGTTCATGTTTAATATTCTGTTTTACGGATATTTAAAGTAGCAATATTGTATATCGATTAATTGAAAAGACACTCGTATGAAACGAGACGCTACCGACAGGCAACTAGCGTTGTGAAAATGGAGTACTAGAGTTCATTGAGAGTTCGTATCTTGTCTGTCAAGCTAAAATATGGATATTCCAGCTGATGATCACTTAGTCGGGTTGGGCTTCGATGTAAGTCTTCGTATAAAATCTAATATTTTTTTAAAGGTGGATGCTTCGGTTGTAAATAAAAGAAGAAAACTCAAGTCATCAAAAGCTAAACAGTATAGGTTATCTCATGACATCAAAGTTTCAGCAATAAACAAGCAAAGCAAAATACCTCGACCCATCTATTCATTTGGGAGCAAATCCTGTCAAATCAGTGACCTGATTTTACATAACTTGTCCGTTCTAGGATACAAAACTCCAACACCCATACAATCCCAAAGCATTCCGATCATGATGCAGGTTAGTTTGTTGATGTTACTTCATCTTTTCACACGTTTACAGCTTCTTGCCATAGCTATAAACCATTATATTTACACGCATTACACTCGAGTATTTCATGTTTCTGTTAGAAAATTCGTACTTAAACTTAATCGGTATCTTTATTGGATAATGCGAATTAATGTAACGTTACATCGCATTACTGGATCCCAATTCGCATGTGAGTGAAAAACTGGTTCCCCCTTATTCTGTGTATTGTAATTTACAATAAAAGTCGCTGCAACTCAGTACTTCCGGTGAAATCTTATCGCGTTCTCCAGTGAGCTGGCTTCGTTCTACCAATGCTTTTCACCGCTATCAAAAAGCTGGCTCGGTAAAGAATATGTATTGATTTCATTAACTAGTATATGGCTAACCAGATTAAATTGACTTAGCATCTTCAAGCAGCGGAAATACGAATTACGGTTGTTAAGTTTAACAAATTGTTTACGTAAACCTGACAAATCAATAACATTTATTTATGTATCGACCTCGTATTGGGGTATCATTATTGAAGTGTTGTAGACAAAGCTGGCGTAAAAAGCATATAAGAGAGCATATCATTCTGGTAGTTAGTATTTCCCGGATAATTTTTTCTCAATCAGATTTGATGTAGGCAGAGTCGTCATTGTCTTCCATCTTTAATGTGAGCAAAATAATAAGATTACGATCTAGTGGTGTACTATCGCAATCTGTTAAATACTATTTTCACTTCAAGTATATATTTTCAAATTCAGCAGGCATTTGGTACTTTTAATTCGTTCCTCGTTTATAAATTGACTGGTTCTCAAGATCATTGTGATAAACCTTCACTGCATTACTTATTGTGAATTTTTTAGCACCGTAACCTACTTGCATGTGCACCGACGGGTTCCGGGAAAACAGCAGCTTACCTTCTCCCGGTGCTCAATCAGTTGCTAAGTGCAAATTCCTCTAAACATTCTAAGTCCATTGACAATATAACTGAGGAGACATCATCAAAACATAAAATATTCCCATTTGCTGTGATCTTGGCTCCCACTCAGGAACTAATGCACCAAATTCGTTCTGAAGCTATTAGGCTGTTTTCTGGAATCCAAGCAGACTGTTATATAGCAGCGTTGCACAAAAAGTATTATCTTATTCGCTGCAGAAAGAAGGCAAAGAACGTTTCTGAAAATGATGTTTTAACAATGAAATCAAGAAAAGTTCGTGAATTAAAACTACCTTCAAGCACTAAAATCCTCATTTCTACACCTAGTCGATTAAGTACTCTATTGTCTCTTCCATCAGAACATTGTCCCATTGATTTGTCAAGGTTTGTTTGCAGTCGTTAGCTTCTATAAACTATTTTATGTGAAATAAATTTCCTTAACTGTTTCCTCATTTACCAAATTTTATATTCAGTAGACTAACCATGGCCTACATTAAAGTAGATTCCTATATGTCTTGTTTCTAGAATTTTATGCTAACCAGTTTACTTTTTATTGAATTTAATTGGGTTGTCATTTGGTTTATCGAAATCAGTGTGTGGTCGAGGAGAAAATTACCAGTAGCTTGGAAACTTTTATGCGATAAACTACTTTAATGCCCTAATTTACGCGCGGTAGAGGAGCAGAGACCGCCCACCAACATTAACAAACTGTCCTGGAAAGTCCTTTCCAGTTGCTATTCACTCTTTTGATGTCCGCCTCCGATTCCCGACACAATGTATTCATTGGTCTCCCACTTTCTTTTTTCCCGTCAGGATTACAAGTTAGGGTTTGCTTCGTCATGCAGTTTGATGATTTCCATAAAGAATGCCCCATATACCCCTATTGAGTTCTACTAATTCCCTCAACTGAAAGTTGGTTTGTTCTCACTTACAGTAGGCTGATGCTGATGGTATCCGACCGACGGACATTAAGTATCTTGCGTAGGTAATTGTTTAAATATACTTGTACATTTTTGATGACGGTTGTGGTTGTTCTCGAAGTTTCGGCTCCGTACACTAGAACTGTCTCGACATTCGTATTGGAGATTCTGACTTTGGTGTTGGCTGACAGTTGTTTTGAGTTCCATATGTTCTTCAACTGTGGGAGTGCTGCCCTTACTTTGCCAATCCTTGTCTTTACGTCTGCATCAGATCTTCCTTGTTCGTCGATGATGCTGATCACGTACGTGGAAATTCCAACATCTTCCAGAGCTTCTCCATCAAGTGTGATTGGATTGGTGTTCTTTGTGTTGTATTTGAAGATCTTGGTTTATCCCTTGTGCATATTGAGGCCTACTGCTGCAGAGGCTGCTGCTACACCAGTTGTCTTCACCTGCATCTGTTGGTGTGTATGGGATAGAAGAGCTAGGTCATCTGGAAAATCCAAATCGTCTATCTGCATCCAAACTGTCCATTGTATTCCGTGCTCGTCCTGAGATGTGGAGGTGTAGAATTATGGTCTACTATGTTGTTAGTACTGTTCTGATAATAGACCTAATCCTAAAATTGTAGATTTGTTATGATGTAATTGCCTAATCTATAAGATTTTTCGTGGAAGTCACATCATCGTCTACACCAACCCACTGCATCGTAACAAATACCAATATATGATAGAGAACAATCTTATGCTAGAGATGGAACAATATGTTTCATATGAATAAGAGATATAACATTCAGCAGGGACCACGCCTGCATGGTTGAGCCACGCCATACGACCAACCGATTTATTCAATTCATTATTCCCGCCTTCTCCGTTGTTATGTGTTTCCCAGCGTTAAACGTTGGATGTCTATTTGCCATATTGTCTCATGTTAGGGTTCAATGCCACTACAGAGGTTTTCATAGTCCAATCGACCACCAGAAGGAAAAGAAAGAACGAGACTAAGCGACCTTGTCTGACACTGGTCTTCACTTGTAATGCGTTTATGAGCTGGCCTCCATGCATGATTTTGAAGTGTAGTCCGTCGTACGATCTTTTCAGGCGTACTTCAGTGCTTCAGGTGGTATGCTGTCAGGTGCCACTGCTTTCCCATTTTTGATTTATCTGATGGCCATTCTGGTTTCTTCGATCGTTGGTGGGGTGACATCTGTAGGAAGGTTTGTGTGTGATGCTTCGATGTCGGGTGGATTTAATGAAGCTGGTGTATTCAAGAGTTCCTCAAAGTACTCTACCCATCTGTTCCTTTGTTCTTGAATTTAATTGGGTTGTCATTTGGTTTATCGAAATCAGTGTGTGGTCGAGGAGAAAATTACCAGTAGCTTGGAAACTTTTATGCGATAAACTACTTTAATGCCCTAATTTACGCGCGGTAGAGGAGCAGAGACCGCCCACCAACATTAACAAACTGTCCTGGAAAGTCCTTTCCAGTTGCTATTCACTCTTTTGATGTCCGCCTCCGATTCCCGACACAATGTATTCATTGGTCTCCCACTTTCTTTTTTCCCGTCAGGATTACAAGTTAGGGTTTGCTTCGTCATGCAGTTTGATGATTTCCATAAAGAATGCCCCATATACCCCTATTGAGTTCTACTAATTCCCTCAACTGAAAGTTGGTTTGTTCTCACTTACAGTAGGCTGATGCTGATGGTATCCGACCGACGGACATTAAGTATCTTGCGTAGGTAATTGTTTAAATATACTTGTACATTTTTGATGACGGTTGTGGTTGTTCTCGAAGTTTCGGCTCCGTACACTAGAACTGTCTCGACATTCGTTGAAAACTTTTCCTGGTACTGACAGTAGTGTGATTCCTTTTTAGTTCTGAAATCTGCTTAGATCTCCTTCCTTTGTTATCTTGATGAGACATCCTTCTTTCTAGTCTGTCGGTGCGACTTGTTCGTCGTGTCGAATCTTCCTAAATCGGACGTGGTGTTTGATTGTAGTTACTTCAGTGCTTCAGGTGGTATGTTGTTAGGTGCTATTGTTTTCCCATTGTTGGTTTGTCTGATAGCCATTCTGATTTCTTCGATCATTGGTGGAGTGACATCTATAAGATGGTCTGTAAGTGCTGCTATCCTTAACTCGTCGAATTTATCAGTATCCCGGTGGAAGGTTATATCAAACCTTTTAATGCTGTTTCCCTAGTTGTCCAGTACTTCTTTAGCTTATCTTGGAAGCAACCAGGTGGTTTCTGAAGCTGTCATCTTCCCTATTTGTTATCATGTCTTCCATTCACCTGAATTTTCTAATGATGTAAATATGATCAACCTTGTTCTCTGTAGTGTAATGCGGTGAGACTCATGTAGCTTTGTGTATGCGTTTGTGGGGGAATATTGTGCCGTCTATTGTCGTTCCTCCCTTCCAGTCCATGTCTTTCTATGATATCTTCATTCTCAATGTTGTCCATTCCGACTTCGACGTTTAGATCTCCCATCAGGATGGTAAGGTCCTTTCCTAGGCACTTCACGATCAACTACAGCCTCTCATAAACCTGCCTTAGCTATGTTATATTTATGCTGCTTGGATTTAGTACTCTCGGTTAATAATTTATCTATCATCACAATCTTTGTATCACTGGTTTGGGAGTTAGTAAATCAATTCACTCTGAATGTATGTGGACCAACGAGAATGGCGTTATTGAGGTTTGAAGCTCTGGTGATCATCACTGGTCTCTGCTGACGATCTATTTTTTTACTAAGAAACTTTTTGAAATAAGCAAAATTGGCATGTTTGTCTATTCTTACGTAAGATGATGTCAACTTGTGTATAGATGATCCGAGGAATAGTTTTTTTTAAAACGCTTTAATACCTTTAACAATGAAGTATGTATATACAAACAAGTCTTGGAAGTAAACCTAAAAGTTATTGGAATTATCAAGGGTCTCAGAATATCAACCAATGCTTTTCGTAAATCAGTTACTTTATTTATATCTCGCAAAACTGCACATAAAATATGTTGTTTGTTATTTTACACAATTTAGACTGTCTTGGCTTGTAGTAGATGAATGCGATAAAATGCTAGAAGTCAATTTTAACGATTTATCTTTTTCTAACACTGAACATGGTAACAAGGCAAAATACCGACCCCGAGGATTTCATAATCAAGTTGCGCCTATTTTCGAATCTATTCAAAAAGCAAACCTCACTGGACAATCAATTAGGAGACCTACAATTGCTTTATTTTCGGCTACTGTTCCTGATGAAGTTGTTTCATGGGCACGAAATCAGCTACCTGTTCTCTTAAAATCGGGCGGTCCGGAATATGAGTTAATTCAGTTACGAGTAGGTATCCGGTAAGTAAGGGATTATCACTAGCAGTCCTTAAAAATTTGTTTATTCTACTTTATGTTTGGGTAGTAGTGTTGCGCTGTTTAATGTCCTCAGTTTCGTAGTCAAAACCTGTAATTGTGTGTTTTCACTCCTAAGTTAAATGTGAATTTCTGGTTAGGTAACTATGTACTTTCTACGAACTGATTCTTTCTTCCCGTACTATACCCTTATATGCAACCTTTCCCTCGTATATTACCACCATTAAATTAACTACTATGAATCTGGTGTTTATCTTGTCGTGCTAATGAGGTATGTCAGCTTGGACCGATGCATATATGTGCCTGGTCCTACGTTGTAGCTAACTGACTAACTGAACTATGTACTAAATTACGGTATTCTTAAGGTTCTACTGATGTCAGACTCTTCTTAGTACGTTATTGTCTACTAATTTGTTCACCAGATAACTTTTCGCCTAATGGTTGGAAATTTTTTATGCATACACATAGTTGTTCAGAAGTAAAGCATCTACTTATTGCCAACTTATTCAGATTTTTTAATTTCATAATTAGTTGTAGAAGGGGAGTGTCACGAAAGTTTAAATTTGCTATAAAAGTTGTCATAGCATTCAGCCACTTTGGTGTGACTACAGTTTACTTGTCAGTTAACAAATAAGCAGTAGAGCGTGAAAGACAGTTGCAAAGTGATGTCAATTAATTTTTTTGTTATTGCAAAAATAATGGTCTAATGAATTCACTTTCTTGAAAATAATCAAGCCAACGATAGAAGTTCGACCTATCTTTTGATTCATCAAATCTTTGAATTTCAAACATCAATTCATATTTTGTAATATAATTAAAGGGAACATAAGCGTAAACTCTTGGCTGAATGGCTGTTGATTCTCATGCAGCAGTTTATTAGTTCCAGTTGTTGTATGACAAAATGTATTACAGTAATAAGTTAAATATATGGTATTCCTAGGTTCAATAGTCAACGGATACTTATTAAGTAGTCGAATGCTCTTATTTTTCCAAAAATGTAACTTGAGAGAAAATAACTGCGCTCTCAAATAGGATTAGCTGTCTTCACCACTTAAGCTTACTTTTTAACCTTACTTTCGTCGTTTCTAAGTTTGCAAATTTTATGTACTTTTTTCTAACCACTTGTATAGAAATGCTGCTGTTTCTACTGTCAAACAAGAGTTACGTTATTGTGCTACAGAACAAGGAAAACTGTTAGAGATGCGTTATCTACTGGCTAATGGACTAGCTTACCCATGTTTAATTTTTATGCAGTCTCGAGATAGAGCCAATGAAATTCTTAAGGAAATTCTATTGTCTGATGCAGATATTCTTGCGAATGTTATTTCAAGTGACAAAACCGAAGCACAAGTATGTACACATTTTTAGGGAGAGATTTTTATGTTAAAGTTTATTTTCTTGCTTGGTGATGACTAGAAGTAATGTAGTGTGTGCTATTTGTGCTGACAGATATAAGTAGTATGTAGCCGCAATAGGAAGTGGAATGCCTGGCAGCAGAATATTGAAATAACGAGAACAGGAGGAAATTGAAGAGCAATCGAAATAACAACAGAATTAGAGGAATAGTGGAGTATATAAAGGACAATGCAAAGAAGCTGTGCGAACGATGTATTTAATATATGATTTTCATATTTTACAAAGGCATTGTGTGATTTTACATTAAATAATAAATTAGTTTTCGTTCACTGCAGTAGTAGTCACAAAATATTCATTACGTGAAATTATTAAAAAGATCTTTTTTGAAAGTTCATGCCCTATAGTTTGGTTTATTTATGGTTTTCTTTGGTTATACAGTTCCTATTTGTTATATAAGAACTTAAAGTATCATGTGATAGTTAGATCTAATGTCTTATCTAGCCACCTTGAAAAAGTACAACTGAACACTTGGAAGCAAATCATTTGTCGTCCCTTCCTGATATGGCTAAATGCCACTCAGTCATATATTTATAGACGAGTTACTTAGTAATTGGGGGAATTTAACATTCTGTAGACTTCATATATGTTTATTCACAATTGATTTTAGTTTGTGACATACAGTTCATCACTTCTGCATATATTCTATTCGGTTTCTTGCCTTATCACTGATCCTTATTAACGTGTTCAAGTATCATTTGAATTCCAAGAGAGTAAAAGTAATGGAAAATACTGTTCGCCGTCAACTCAACCACTCACCCAAGAAAAAGGTTAAGTCATAGTAAGAAAATGTGTATAGTATCAAGTAGAGACAAATACTGTCACAATATCTCGGTGTATAAATGATAAATGTCTTTGGACAAGTTGAATGGGAAGAAGTACTAGAATCTATCGTATTAATTTTATCTGGTATACATTTACTTATTCAACTTTGGGTCGCAGATTTTTACAAGACGCGTTGATACTACTTGACTATCCAGACCAAAATATATTGAGGAAGTGGCGTCGAACCTGCGACCTAACGATTAGAAGTCCAGTGCCTTGACAACTTAGCAACTTCCATGACGAAAAATTAACACGATAAATTGCATATTCATGGTATAAAAGTTATAGTTTTATCAAATGTTATTTTATACATGAGTCAATGGAATGGTCATCATTTGTTACTTTTTAGCTACTTAATAGATTCGATAAAGCTTTTCTTTTTTTAAAGCGTGCCAGTGTGATTCGCGCTTTCCGTGAGGGACAGCTTCATGTTCTTATTTGTACGGATCTGTTGGGTCGTGGAATAGACTTTAAAGTATGTCTTTAAAATTAAACTGATTGATTTATGTTTTTTGTATAAACTATCAGAATGACTAATCATATATCGTCTTTTTTACCTTTATTTCATTTTCACCGTCGATTAAATGTAGTATAATCGCCTTATATTTAATTACAGTAAAGAATTCTCATCATCATGTGTTAAATGTATATTAGAAGAAACTGCAAGTGCTCGATATATCCCCTCGAAGTATCATTAGCATGTAACGATGCAGAACATTTCTACTTGGGGATTAATTGAGGTTTATTAAGTGCACGGGCCCCCAAATACCCTGGTACGGCCGAGAGTGCGGAGAGTCTGCTCTCCTTCTCGAAATGCTCCCACATGGCCACGCGTATATAGCCTCTGCCGAGGAAGTCCTACTTACTGCCTTCTCGCGGTGGGGGTGTTGTTTACGAAAATGAGAGGACGAAAAGCGAATGTCCAGCGCTTTAACCGGATCCAAAACCAATGGTGCACATGGGCTCCAGTATCCTGATGGAACAAATGGCGTACGAACCAATCGTTGATCATCAGCTACCATGGGACTGCATCGCCTTACAATGCTCCACTGCCTTGTGGATCAGATCTTCAGGTCAAAGGCTCAGGGTGTTGCCCCTTTAGAAAACGACCTTCTTCGGTTTGGGCACCCGGGCGGTGCCACAGCCCTCGCATAAATCAAATGAGATTTGTGTGGAGCATATCACTATTTGATGCCTCCTTGTACCAATATCTGTGTGTTAAAATAAATAAATAAATAAATAGAAGTGCACGGCATTTCAACGGACCTCTAATGTTTATAGAAATAAATATACAAGGTATAGACGGATAGAACTTAGGCTGGTCTAACGGAAGCTTCCCAAGTTGTGTTTTTGAATGTTCCCAGTCTATGAATTCACTTCATTGAGAATCTTATTAATGAGTCCACATTTCGATGATCCACTTTTGGATAATGGTTAGTTATAAGCCATCCTGAACTCTACATCGTTCTGACCTGCCTTATATTCTTAAATAAACAACCGCTGATAAGACGCGCAACATACTTTCTACCTGAATCAATGGAGGAAAACGTTTTAGGGCGAACATGTTGAAATCCCTGGACGTAAGCATTTTCCTCCAAATTATTATTACTATCAGGACGAACCACTGTATTGTTGTTTTTTACACGGGTTTTGTGTTTAATACTTGCATTAACGTTACTCTCAATACATTTTATATTCACTCACTGAACGTCAAACATAATGGCAACACTTAAAATCCATGAGAATCAAATGTTAATTGCTCATTATATGTTGTGCACTTATTTAGATTGTCCTGCTTTATATTTTGACATCAATTATTCCTGTTCTTCATTGGTGGTCAATACTATAGAGATTCACTCTTGAAAGGATGAATCTACAGTGTTCATAAATGAAAGTTTACTACTCAGTTGTATTAATTATGGTGTATGCTTCGAGTACTAGCACCTATTGTTTCACTGTTCTCGTACCTTTAATTGTCTAAATATTTACAGAATTTTTAAATATATTGTATGGTTACTAGGGTGTCAGTATGGTAGTCAATTACGATGTTCCTCCATTAAAACAAGAATATATACATCGCGTCGGTCGAACTGGCCGAGCTGGTCACCATGGACGGGCTATTACCTTGTGGACTGATTCTGATCTCCCGCATATGGATGGGATATTATCTGTGATGAAAAGAAGTGGTTCTGAAGTCGATGAAGAACTCGAAAGACTTGTGAATGAGTGGAAGAAACGGCGGGTAAATCTTATGTGTAAACAATCAAAGGCTGACAGGAAACAACTTTTGGACAGTTCGATTAGTCGTCGGCGTGGTGAAAGACGCCTTGCTTATAAGGTGCTTAAAGACTGCAACAAAGAAACGAATGCAGAAAATGTTGATATTCACGATAAGTAAGTGTACTCAGTTTTTTTGTTCCTTCAGTTTTACCTAATACACTGTCAAATAAGAAAGAAAGCACTGGATCCTCTTTTAAGCAGTTGAACAAAACTAGATAGAACAACATATATAAGCGAACAATATTGTTTTCGATTAGATCCTCATCAGGATTTACTCCAATATACAGTGATATTTATATGCAAATACAGAATTGTTAAATATTATTATTAAATATTACTGTATGTTAGAGTAAAGCCTGATGAGGATCTTATCGAAAACATTATTATTCACTGATATATGTTCTAAAACTAGATAGCTCAAATTAATCTATAGTAGATGACTACGATTTGCAAAAGAATATTTTCAGTCTTCTGTACATAAATGTTTCGCGAATTGGTGGTTTTTATGTCATACTAATTGACGTTTACATAAGTCACAAACTTGGACCTATACGTTTTGTATTTCATTTACAGTATTTACCAATTCTGAGCCCCAAACCGTTATGTAAATAGATGGCATAATTAGTCACCCTCACTAAATCCGTATGGTGTAACGGAGTGTACTGACCTGGTTAACTGTTACACGGTTATACATTTTTGATAATCATTGCAATAAGTATTTCAATTATGATGGGATATCCTTATTGTTCACCTATTGTGATACATTAATGTCTGTATAGTATTAGTTTATCCAATGAATACAGTCAAATATTTCGTATTAGTGTCATCAATAATGGTAATATGTTTCTCTCTCTCTCTCTCTCTCTCTCTCTATATATATATATATATATATATATATATATATATATATATATATTGTTTTGTTTCAGGAGCTCGTGGTTTAGACCATGGAATCCTTACAGAGGTCGTATAAGTGAAGTACCCGGTGCGCTAAGCAAAAAACGCAAGATTGAATAGTAGATTTGTAATTTGAAATTATTTTCTTTAATCATCCTATTCAAAGATAAATTTTCCATAAACTAAATTATTTTCATGCGTAAAAGGATATGAGAGAACATGACAAAGTTTAAAAATTAGTCGATGAGTTATGGAAGAAAACATGGGAGTAGTTACGTAGTACAAATAAACAGTTTATAAAGACTTGGTAACATGCCTTAAGAAATTATAACTAATTTTTGTGAATAGGGTCTATCTGAATGAAAGGATGAAATAATTTTGAAGTAATCTACTTCACAATGTAATCACAGATCGAATTAAAGGCTTTCCAAGACGTAATTCTTCAGAAAGTATACGTTTCATTTCTTCTTTGTACGTGTAGCTTGGGGGAACCCAACAATATTTCTTTCGTTGTTTGTGAGGTGTTGATTTGTTCTTTACGTGTTCATCAGTTGTTGACTCGTCATCTACAGATGCACTTGTATTTAGAATTCCATTGATTTGGTTATCTTCATCCTCGTTATTATGTTCACAACCAGTAGAGGTTCCGATAATTGTATTACTAACACCATTTAAAAGGCGGCAAAAATTGATTCGTAGATAAGGTGGATTACTGTTGTGGTTTTCTGTCGCAGTCCTTTCAGAACCTCCAGTTTCTGCATCTCTATTTAAAAAGCAAAGGTTAGAATTATTCATAAGTTAAGTAAACTAAGCACATGGATTCTTGTAAACTTCATTTTATCCATAGAAATATTTCAGTGAATAAGAATAGTGTATATTTACCAAGAAGATATTGTATTTGTATTTCCAGTGTAGATTCCCAATTTCATTGTAGGTTGTAACTTATCTTAAGCTAATTCAGACAAGCTGAAAATTAAATGAGTGGTGTGTGGGTCCGAAAACGACATTACTTTATTCCGTGGAGGTTTAAAAGACTCAGTGAATCTTCTCCATAAAATGTATGAGCACGGTAACAAAAACCAGCGGGCATATCCCATTGAAATTTGCTATATCGCATTATAGGTACCAAGGCGGAGGGATTAGATTATCAGTTGATGGACAGACCTTCGAACAACTAGGTTAATACTTCAATGTCTTATTCAAGTACATAAAAATGAGTAAAGCACAAAACAAAATGGGCGTTGTGTTTTGATACAAGGTAAGGTGTGAAAATGACCAGTTGCATTTAGTGTCGAGGGTTCAAAACATGCTTCCTACTCACTATGTTCATAACGATTACCTAAGATAATTCAAATAGAATAGCTCAGCATTAGCGTTTTGACAAAGCAAGCTGGCTTTTAAAGTCCCCAGTAAGTTGTTTATATATCTATTACTTACTGGAGTCTCGTAGAGGAGCAGAGGCCACCTATCAACATCCCTTAACAAACTCTGTCCTGGGATATTCTTTCCAGTCGCCATTCATTGTTTTGATATCCGCCTTTAATTCCCGACGCAATGTGCTCCTTGGTTTTCCTATTTACATTTTCCTGTGAGGATTGAGTATCTTGCGTAGGTAATTGTTTAAATATACTTGTACATTTTTGATGACGGTTGTGGTAGTTCTCGAAGTTTCGGCTCCGTACACTAGAACTGTCTCGACATTCGTATTGGAGATTCTGACTTTGGTGTTGGCTGACAGTTGTTTTGAGTTCCATATGTTCTTCAACTGTGGGAGTGCTGCCCTTACTTTGCCAATCCTTGTCTTTACGTCTGCATCAGATCTTCCTTGTTCGTCGATGATGCTGATCACGTACGTGGAAATTCCAACATCTTCCAGAGCTTCTCCATCAAGTGTGATTGGATTGGTGTTCTTTGTGTTGTATTTGAAGATCTTGGTTTATCCCTTGTGCATATTGAGGCCTACTGCTGCAGAGGCTGCTGCTACACCAGTTGTCTTCACCTGCATCTGTTGGTGTGTATGGGATAGAAGAGCAAGGTCACCTGCAAACTCTGCTGTAAACTTTTCCTGTAATCCCAGTAACCTTAGAAGAACTACAGGTGGAGTTTTATATATCTTTAGCTGAGGAAATTTTTTATTAAAAATAGCTGCTGAACGAAAGCAGCTTTTAATTAGTTCATCTCGTTAAGCTACAGGATATAAATACTAAAACTAGTAATAACTGTGGATGATTATTTAAAAAAGTACTAAACACTTACAAAGCGTCATCTTCAGTTGTATCATTTTGCACATCATTTGAATTTGTTCTGTTTAGGTTGGTATCCTCAATAGGTGAATTTTGATTTGAAACTTGTGATCTGTCGTGGCCTATCTCAGCGTGATTTATCAAGTAGTGCCTGTACATTCCCAAAATTAAGTGTAAGGAAAAGCGTATAAGTATTAGTCAACTTTACTACAAGTGGTTCATATAAATAAACAACATGCACGATATATCATTTACAAAACTAAATTTTCATTCAACAAGAAAATATTGTTAAATAATAATTCATGCTAACCTTGGCAGTGTCAATGAATTTCATTCAAGAAAGGAGCGCTACATCCAACTTTTATTGTTTAAAATGCTCCTATTTCAAATTCCACTACCTATTGAATTTGGTATTTTTTAAATTATCAGTATAATCGATTTAAATTTAAACCGAAAAGCGATTACAAATCCAGTTAATACTTGACACCAAGCACGCTTTGCTGTAGTGTATAGTCGTGTATAAACTTGTGAACTGGAGGACTCAGTACATATATATATATGAGGATTAATAAAAATAAATGACCGTTTATGTTTTGTTAGATAAGTTTAAATTTGAACTGCATCCTTTCAATATATATAAACTTTTGATATCCATCGTGCACTACAATAATCTCAATAAGTATTCTGAATCTAATGTGAGAAAACGACGTTAACAGTAAAATAATGAACAGTGGTTCCGAAATACTGACGTGTGGTAACTTGTTACCTTTTATTTTGAATCGAATTAGTGAATGAGTACATGCCCTATTGTGTGGCAATCCTAATAACAGCGAGTGACCGTTCAATCATAAGGTCTACTTCTTGCGTGTAACGTATTCAAAATAATAAACTGTAATTATTCAGGGAGTTGTGTCAAAAGAAAAATCAAGTGTTTTGTAGATTTATAACAATAGACTTAAATTAGATCGTACATCCAATAAATACAAAACTCCGCATTTCCAAAACATCACAGACTTAAAAACCACATGTTTAGGTTAGACGAACAATAAGATTCAAACAGCAAGATATTTCTTGTTTAGAATCAAATAAATTCAATTTTATAGGTCGTAATTCTGTTTCTTCAGTGACCCAAAAATAATCTCAAGAAAGTAAAACACTCGAGACTATTGAAGAAAAAAGGTAGTTCTACGTCGTTAATAAGATTTATAAACCATATTTTTAATAATGAACCTCGGATTTGAGTCTATTCATTGAATGACGAGGTGTCGAATTTGGTTAAGTGTGTAATTGGATACAATTATTGCAATTTTCTTTCTATATTTCTACAGCGGAAAACTTCTGTTATATTTGTTCTTGATACATATACCCATCCCCTCGGAGTATGGTCAACTAACCGTAGCTGCTATGTTAATGTAGTAGTCAGGTCCACTTACTCAAACATCATGGGAGCTACACATATCTTAAATATACTAACCATCAAACAAAGAAGATCGGATGGAACGAAAGCGACAAATGTAATTCTTGATTACAAGCTAATATTGCTATCTATCTGCTAAAAGCCATACAATGTCGATAAGCACACTCCTCAATGATACAACTTTACTGTTAAATGCATGAGAATACGTCATCCACGAATACTATGGTATCCAGTCAGTTCCAAAGAAACTTTGCTTTAGGGTGTATGTAAACAATTTTAGATCAATTAAAAAAGGCAATCCACTTAGCAAATTTGGTTTTAAGCTTTTTAAAAAAAGTCATACGTTAGCAATATATAAAGAAAAAAATAGCTGTAAACATTTTTGTTAAAAGTACATAGGATATAATGAGTGAAACGAGGAAAATCAAACTGTAACAAAAAGTTCTTATAGGATACAAAATTTGTATCAATCTTCTTATATATTCTTTCTCTCTTAGGGAAATACAAAATGCTTATGATAAAATTCGATTCATTTCAAACATTCCACCTCTTGTCAAATTTAGTATTGCTATAAAAATATAGTGCGTAAGGACAAATGCAACACATACAGATAGGCTAAACGTCTGTGATTACCATGCATATAACCAAATATGCATTTAGAAAAAGGAGTAAAATATCATGCAAATAATAAAGAAAATTGTATTAATTAACAGCGGTTTATAAAAATTCATTTTCAACAAATATGTACACGTATATACATAAATTCGAATCACAAACGTATGTTACACGATATTTTATAACATTCATGTTATACTAGTAGGTAACCAGATTCTACTGGAGTGTTTCGTCGGTTCTATCAATAGGATGAATCAACAGCGTGTTGGTCTGGTAGTTTTCAATAGTAATTGACAACAAACCCTATACGACCCAGGGATCGTAAGTGTTGTCATAAACTGGTAAAATTCAATAGTTGAAATCATGAGTCAATTGAAGCTAGACCATCATGGAAAACCTGGAAGCACTGGACGACCGTTTCGTCCTAGTATGGGACTCCTCAGCAGTGTGCATCCACGATCCTCCCCGCGAACCCAGGACCTATAAGTCTCGCACACGAGCACTTAACCCCTTCTGATAAAGAAGAAAACGCCAAGAAATGTTATACTTTCTCGAAAATTAGGACCTATTACTGTCTAACCTGTAGACAAAATGTTTGATCTAAATAATGTCATTGACTATTTGTCAATGATTAATATCATATTCTCTTGACTTAATATTAAGATTTTTAACACTATAAACTTCTGAACTGTAAATTACGCTAGTGAAATTAATTTATTACACAGAGAATATTTTAATGTATTGAAAGTGGCTTATTTACAGCTTCAAGAAATCCTCTTCGGATTATTTCATTAGATGATTTGAACTCTAATTAATTATACTTACTGTAAACAGAAATCTTATGTATCATAAAAGGGATGGATTATATAAAAACATAAATATATGAATTGGTTATATGAGTAAGGAAATATGGCGCAGGAATAACAATGAAACCATAATATTAACTAATTTAATATTGAATCCATGAAATGTTAATGATAAGAACGATAATTAATATTTAAGAGTATCTTCAAGAGGAAATGCAATATTATAATCATATTTAAAACAAACAAACACTATGGAGTGATGGCTTCACTGTCGCCGTAAAAAACTTACAGACCATTTTAAGGCATGTATGTGTGCATGAAGTGACCTCGTTAATCGAGGTCGAATTAAGAAATGCTAGTGCAAACTTCTCTTAGAGAAGACAAAAAGTACCATGATATATAAAACCAACACTAATTCTTCAAGGTACTAATATTACCTAGTTGGCAAGTAATCTATTTGGTACTCCATACGATCATCTGTTGAGAAACAATATACACTTATTATTTTTTTCACTTACATATTCTATAAAAAGTGGTTGAATATTACGTTACATGATAGATGATATTCGAATATAAAAGTCGGACTGTTTGTATTGGAATTAGAATTATTCTAACAGTTTATTACCCTCTCTTTGAACACGGTATTAAGATGTAAAATGAATTACAATCAGCATTCCGTTTCTTTATACGGACTAAATGGAATGTGCCTATTAGCGGAATCCAGGACGGGCGTTTTATCCTATTTGGGACTCATCAGTTAGATGTACCAGTAACCCACATTTGATGTTCACTCCGGGACTCAAGCCTGTTGCACAAGTGAGTGATTATCATGACTCAATAGCTAAGTGGATAACGCGGTGGTGTATGAACCAAATGGTACTGGGTTCAAGTCCCGGAATAAACTCCAGCTGACAAATCCTAAATAAGACGAAATGCGCGCCTTAATTCCAATGTTAACCACCTTCCATCTATTATGTATCAACTTGTGTCATAATGGGTATATCGAGGCAATCCCTACATATCAAGTTCCAAACAAAAATATCAACAATTCGATCATTAAATCATTTCAAATTAAATTAACTTCTTTATCTGAAAAAATCGATAATCCATACGAAAAACGCTCTTCAAGTTAAATTTAGGTCGATGGATATTCAACTTGCGCTTAAATTGGTTTGAATATCATGCGGTTGTACACAAAATATAAAATAACATTTAATCATACTTTTCGAAGTAAAATGTATCCACTAGTAGGTGAATATTTGTTCTCAGTATCTTTCTTTGAACTAAGTAAGCACATGAATGTCACCTCAACATGTAACTAGCAGATCTTATTAATCGAAGTGATCGATATTATTCAAGTATGAGTGAACAACTAGAAATGGAATTAACTCATACAACTCCAGTTATGAAGGATTTCGGTTAGCTCGATGAGGATGACATAAATATATAAATTAGTCATAAAGCATTTGTCGTACAATCTATCACCAGATCCAGCTACTACGAGTTCTGACCACTAACCAGATCTTAATTCTACTGCAAACAATGTGCTTCGGTAGTCCAGTTTATGAAAAATTTGAATCACATCTCGTTTTTGCTAATTAGTCAGAACAGAAGATTGAATATTACTGGCCTAACAAATGCACTGAAAACGCCTGAAATTATTACAATCAACATTTCTAGTTTAAGATTATAGTATCAGTATAAAACAGATCACTACCTATCAAGGTGAATAGATATTTATTTAGAGCAAAAAGATGTTGTTTCCATGACTTAAGAAATACGAATAACAAACTCACAAAAATCGAACCATTGAGCAGCCTTGTGAGCTTGGAATTCTAGGTTGTAACACACTTTCACCACTTTCCCTAATTGGTCCATCAAGTTCTATGTCGGCATTGTTCATCAAAGTATCAGAATCTTCATTTGTATCACAGATTGTATTTGTTTCACCATCCCATTCTTCTACTTCTTCCATATGGCCAAGTATGGGTGGACCATTATGACGAAATTCTATGACATTTCGAAGAAGGCTGCGTATTGTGCGAGCAGCTAGTTGTTCCAATGATATCACGTTTGGTTTAGGGGCTGTAGTTATGAAACGATGTATATAATTATTGGATATTTATTTAAATTTACAAAACAAGTAGACCAGTAACATGTGACAACAAATTTCTTCAAATATATTGAACGTGAATAACTAGTCAACGAGATAATCATCTTACAAAATAATGATGTGTATACTATGAAATCTATTTAAAAAAAGTATATGAATTTAACACGCCAATAGATGATGAGCTTTATGCCCAAAAAAAACATGACTTCAAGACAGTATATGTTTAGAATTAGAGATATTTGGAAAACACCTATCACAAATAACGTACACACAAGCTCTTCCGTGTTTCAGAACCTAGAAACCACGAAATTGAAATCAGGACCCAGTAATTCCACATTTATCACTTACTTGTGAAGGAGAATAAGCCACACATAACAGAGCCTCTCCATCAAGTGTGGTTGGATCGGTGTTCTTTGTGTTGTATTTGAAGATCTTGGTTTACCACAATTGATTGATCACTGGGTGGTGACCAATGTCCTGCTTGTCTAGTCCTTATTATTAGTGCAGATCGAATGCTATCGACCATGTTGCAATGTGGCCACCAGTCTAGGTGACTCGACACTGCGGGCACTATTGTGAGATCAGATGGTGATTGGAGGTAGTCGACAGGAAACCCTGTCGACTACCTCCAATCACCATCTGATCTTGGTTTATCCCTTGTGCATGTTGAGGCCTACTGCTGCAGAGGCTGCTGCTACACCAGTTGTCTTCACCTGCATCTGTTGGTGTGTATGGGATAGAAGAGCTAGGTCATCTGGAAAATCCAAATCGTCTATCTGCATCCAAACTGTCCATTGTATTCCGTGCTCGTTCTGAGATGTGGAGGTTTTCATGGTCCAATCGACCACCAGAAGGAAAAGAAAAGACGAGACTAAGCGACCTTGTCTGACACTGGTCTTCACTTGGAATGCATTTATGAGCTGGCCTCCATGCATGATTTTGAAGTGTAGTCCGTCGTACGAATTCTGGATGATGTTGACGATCTTTTCAGGCGTACTTCAGTGCTTCAGGTGGTATGCTGTCAGGTGCCACTGCTTTCCCATTTTTGATTTATCTGATGGCCATTCTGGTTTCTTCGATCGTTGGTGGGGTGACATCTGTAGGAAGGTTTGTGTGTGATGCTTCGATGTCGGGTGGATTTAATGAAGCTGGTGTATTCAAGAGTTCCTCAAAGTACTCTACCCATCTGTTCCTTTGTTCTTGAATCTCCGTGGTTGTCTTGTCTTCTTTATCCTCGACCGGTATTTCTGGTTTACTGTATTTCCCTGCTAGTTTCTTCGTTGTCACATAGTTGTTTCATATTCCCTTCTCTTGCAGCTTCCTCCACTGTCGTTGCTAGGTCTTCTACGTATTTCTGCTTGTCAGCTCCGATGCTCCTCTTCACTTGCTTGTTTGTTTTTGTGCATTTGGCGTGTGCCTTGACTTTATCTGTTCTTGTTCGACTGTTGTTAATTGCTATCTTCTTGTTCTTCTTCCTTTATTGAATCTTATCCAGGGTTTCGATAGAGATGTATTCCTTACTATGATGCTTGTTGCCACCCAGCACTTCCTGACATGTTGAAGATAGTGCTTCTTTGATCCCTTTCCGAATGTCCTGTATATTAGTTTATTCTTCTGTGAGTAGATCTCGTTAGACTCGGAATCTGTTGTTGAGCGTTATCTTGAATTGGTTGAGTTTGTTAGTATTATGAAGGAAGGCTGTACTACACCTGTACACTACTGTTACCATAGTCGATTGGAACTGGAATATTTACATTTATTTTCCTGAGATATATTTGAATATTTTAAGGTCACTGATTGAAACCCGCCAATGATTTTTTAAGTTTCAATAGCTGCATATTCATTGTGTTTTCAATGAGAACGATTTCCTGATTCGACAAACCTGAGAAAATACAAATTGGAATATTTCGTAGTGTCATCATAGCCGTTTGACCTATGTTTAGACAGGGTTTACCAGATGAGTACTTCATTTAGTTTGACCAGCTGTAAACAAATATCTATGTTTTACCTAGAATAATGTGAATTTCCGATAGGAAACTATGCAGAAGTTGTTCGAAATCTCTGTAAAGGCCTGATCATGATGACGTGTAATCAGAAGTTGTGCGATGGGTTTGCTTTACATGAAACAACTACTGAATCACAATGCAAGTCTATAACTACTACACTACTCTAGAAGTAATGCTATAGTTATTAATAAGTGAAGCGGTGGTTTCACGGTTTGAACTATGAGATACGGATTCAAATCTTTTACCAGCTACAACGATTTAGTCACACAGGATAATCGTCCTACATGCAACAGAATATGTAACGGATTCAAAAATATATTATTTAGGAACCTTGACTTTAATACGGTACAATAAAATACAAAATCCATAGTCTTAAATGTCAACATGTCTGAACACTAGAGCTAATTATTTGTGGTTTACAGCTTTTAGTGTTTTTAGATAGGTAACCCCATAGATTTTCACAACCAGACAACAACAAAAGATTATGCAACTTGTGATTTTTAAGTTTAGTATCACAAACAAATTCAAGTGAGAACATCTTTGAAAACCTAGATGTGCTAAACAGATATCTTATCCTCAGCGCTTCCCGTTCCGCTGTCCAACACTTCCAGGTTTTCAATGGTTGTTGAACTTAGATCGGTTTATGATTTCAATTTATTTACTTTGAATACTGTTATGTCGGTTGTCGAACCAGTGTGAGCTTAGTAAACGCAATCCTTTAAGATGAATCGACACAAAGACAAAAAGCAAAATCTGACTGATATATGAAGCTTTATTTAACGCCAAAAATAGAACATAAACTTTGTCTCAAGATACTGACTGTTACAAATTTTATATACATAGATTAGCAGTTAAATTTCAAATAACTGACTGAAAAGTACTCGGCAATGATTAATAGGTAAATGGATGTATGGACATAGTTCACAAATATTGTAGAAGTGAAATACTAAAACAGACGTAACTGGTGTATCGGGTTTTACGTTTCCTTTTCTTAAAAGGACCAATCCTGAGTCGTATCCGTTTGAGTCCTTAACTTATTTTCTATATTCCGTTAACAGAATAAACAAATTTGTAGGAAAATGACCTGCGTCTCTCAATAACTACACCAGCAGGATCAGTTTTGTCACTGAGCCCACCTTTACAATTAACTATTAATTACTTGCTGTATTTTTGTTTACTATATCAACAACTGTAGTAGTAATTAAAACCAAAGTAGCAAGAGCACATCAATTTACCTAGATAAATAGGCTTATGGAAGGGACTTTTATGATTAGTTGAATTACAGGCGCAAACTATCGTAGCCCTCACACTTGATTTAACCTTGACCAGTCTAGCATCATGCTCTGATTTGATAATGCATTAACATTCTGCTGTTACATTTTGAATAATCATTGATTTTTGTTCCATAAGTGGTTATTGGAGATTATGAGCTTCAGGATTGGCTGCTTTATCCATAAACCATGCAAAAAATGAAGCATTTTAACTGAATTCGACGTGACAAATCAAAGTCAAAACATTAGTATGTATGATTCACTTTATTAGTATCAATGAATAAATTAATATTGTGTTTTTTAAATAACTTTAAACAAATGTGGCAAAAACTGAGGGTTGAGATTTTGTTGCGAAAAGATTTTCCAGAGTTCCGAACTGATTCATTATAAGTTATATTTATGGAAAGCTTTGGTAAGATTAGATTGATTTACTTTACATTTTTACTTGACCCCAAGTTTTTGAGAGCGGCAGGGTCTTTTGAAGCCTGTCTAGTTGGGTAAATTTAATTGTATGGAAATCTTCATTTATTCCAAACTAAGCAGCATCGAGCCTGATCCCAGATTTTAGGTTAAGATTACAGCTTTGAGATTGGCTTTGAACCTGTATCCACTTTTACTGAAATATCACCAACTGAAAATTGAGGGAACTTTATGGTTCACGCCTCAATCAACTCCTATTACTTCACTCCAAACTGTTTCTTCTGTTCAAGTACTAGCTTTATTAGATTATAGGTAGATATATTTTTGGATTTTATCCCGATTGCTAGTTCAGATGACCAAGGATAACTGATATATCCAGGTATTTTTATTGATAGATGAAGGGAAAACTACTTCCTTATTGATTTGATACTAATCTTTATACATGACTGTATGTGGAAACAAGTCTCATCCGTACTAGCAGTAACACAAATCTTCTATTCTGGGAAACCACCCACGGACTAGCTTGACCCAACGCAATAATAAAACAATAGTTTATTTAGAGAGCTGAATGAAAGAAAACAACAAGGTAAGCTGATTTGTAACATAATTAACATGAATACTATAGAAGGTATATTATGCCATAGGTCTACATAATAAGCTGATGTGAAATTCAATAGTCATTTTGATGGCGGATATATATATATATATATATATATATATATATATATATATATATATATATATGACTTGTGAATTCTCACAACAGATAGAAAATGTAGGCATAACAACTAGTCACATTCTACATTCTCATGGTAAATTAATACGTGACCTGAGAAAAATATATAAAGCTCTACTTATTTTACATCAAATCGGTGTTAAAGATGACATTTTGTCGTGATATTTGAGGTATATCAATTCAAATATTTATCTTTTAGCAAAAAATGACGTCGGAAATGTTTTAAAGCCCAAATATGTTAACTTTATTATTTTGTTTTCACTCCCTCTTTCGTAAAGTCTCCTCCGATAAAAACCCAACCAAATACGCTTCAATGTAAAAGTAGTTAAAATTTGTCACAAGAAAGCAAACACTTCGTAAATAGGTCTATCACTCTACCATGAGGCACCGTTATTTGGTCATATTTCAACTCGGTTCGGAAAATCGATTATATATCGTCAAACACAATATTTATTTCCTTAATAACAAAATAGTCAACTGCATAATATATTGACGCGTAGTTTTATAGATCGACGAACGAACGGACTTGGAATTACAATTTTAATTACAAATAGTTAGATAAAAGTTGGTTTTAACAAGGTTTTAGATGATTGGAGGTAATCAGATTACTCAACTGGGTTTAACTTACATGCTCGTTTTTCAACAGTGTACATGTAACCTTGATGAAACTTATCCCCTCTTCATTACGATAAAACGTAGATCATTTAGCTTCAAAGATCCAAGCACCACTATTCAATCAATCAAAGTAAGGATGATCTCTTGAACCAGCTGTACTAAAATATTGTAGTCTAATTAAGGTAGAACTTTAGCTCAACCGTTTATAGATTTGAACTACAACTACTAATACGATTATTCGAACAATGTTCTATTAATTCACTTGATATTGTTTTACTTGAATCTTCCCATTAATGTTTAGGACTGCAATTGATCAGTCTCTATTAATTTTGATTTCGGTAATCAAGAAAACATGACTTGACGAGTAGTAAATAGTCCGTAACCAAATACAAAAAACGTGTAGTTTGTTGCTCAGTTACATTAGTTAGCTTAATTATTCGCATTATTGATAAGAAACTGGTGATCGACAGTTGTGCATCATACCTACATAAAATCTGACGAATTTCTGTATCGTTAGAATATGACTCCAAAACAACAAGAAACGTATCTAAAAAGGCTGAATTGCACAGACTATCTGAAAATACTTACGCGATTCGACTTGTTTCTCGGAACCTATTCTCGATGGAAGAAGAGTTGCAAAGCTAACTGACATCAATTCCGATGCCGTAATTTTATTTTCCTCTATCCGTTTGATCTTCATAAACTGAAATATTTTTACAAAAATATGAAGATAAAGGCTAAACAGATAGCATAAAAAAAGAGAAAGTTTGATTTTTTTCGTTTAAGTAATTTCGATTTTGAACTTTTTACTTTTATTTTTTCAATACTGTTTTCTTAGTGATTATAAAACTATGCGGTATTAATTTTACTAAAAATAATGGCATCAACCCATACAGTACTTTAGGATCTTCACGTACACCCAGATTATGTTCACATTTTGAGTACAATGGAATTAAAGAATTAGATAGTTTATATATTTCCTTGCTCTCACATGACAATGATATGCGTTTTCAAGTCACTAATCAATCGCAAGGTTGTGTACTTATTTATTCACCTGAACACATAAATATTGGTACAAAGCGGCACTGAATACATACATACTCGGGTGCTCAGACTGAAGTAGGTAGTTTCTTTAGAGGATCACACTCGGAGCGTTTGACCTAAGGGTCTAATCCATAAGGCAGTGGAGCATCGTAAGGAGATGTAGTCCCATGGTGGCCGGTGACCAGCAGCTGTTTCATACGCCACTTGCTTCCTTAGGATCCTGGAGCCCATGTGCACCATCGGTTTGGAATCAGGGTTTTCCAACTCCCCAGGGTGGATCCTTCATATCCACCAACCCGGTTAACGCGTCGGACATTCGCTTTTTGTCCTCTCAATTTCGTAAACAACACCCCCGCCACGAGAAGGCAGTGAGTAGGAGTTCTCTGACAGTGGCTGTATACGCGTGATCATGTGGGAGCATTTCGTGAAGAAGATCTGACTCTCCCCACCCTCGATTGTATCAGGGCATTTGGGGCGGTTGTGTATTTAATCTATAGCACTGACTTTTGTGAAAGGCTAGTAATACTAATCATTTGTCTAAACTAAGGTAAGTATCGCAGAATCTGAACTTGCAATTTAGTAGACGAAACTCAAATGCTTTAATCAATAGGCAACCAACTCATTAAGCGAACTAATCTCATACAATGTGAATCAGTTTTTGTTTTTAATAATCACCTGAATAAAATACCAATTCATTAAAATGTATATTCACAAGAGCATTCAAAAATTGGAAGGATTATCCTTTCAATTAGAGACCACTGATAATACACGTACCAAAAAATACCTGAACGACAAAGTTGGAATGGACAACACCGAATATGGAGATATCATGGAACGACATGGACTGGAAGAGGGAGACCAGAATTGTAACATTTGCAAATTTATGTGTATTCACACTATAGAGAACCAGATCAATCATATTTGCATAACTGAAAGATTCAGAAGGACAATAGAAGACGTGAGAAGCAGGAGAGGGGCTAACATAGTTTCAGATTACCACCTGGTTGTGGCCAAGATGAATCTGAAGCTAAACAAACACTAAACAACTGGGGAAACTGCATTACAAATGTTCAATACAGGCTTCCTTCATAATACTAACAAACTCAACCAATTCAAGATAACGCTCAACAACAGATTCCGAGTCTAACGAGATCTACTCACAGAAGAATAAACTAATATACAGGACATTCGGAAAGGGATCAAAGAAGCACTATCTTCAACATGTCAGGAAGTGCTGGGTGGCAACAAGCATCATAGTAAGGAATACATCTCTATCGAAACCCTGGATAAGATTCAATAAAGGAAGAAGAACAAGAAGATAGCAATTAACAACAGTCGAACAAGAACAGATAAAGTCAAGGCACACGCCAAATGCACAAAAACAAACAAGCAAGTGAAGAGGAGCATCGGAGCTGACAAGCAGAAATACGTAGAAGACCTAGCAACGACAGTGGAGGAAGCTGCAAGAGAAGGGAATATGAAACAACTATGTGACAACGAAGAAACTAGCAGGGAAATACAGTAAACCAGAAATACCGGTCGAGGATAAAGAAGACAAGACAACCACGGAGATTCAAGAACAAAGGAACAGATGGGTAGAGTACTTTGAGGAACTCTTGAATACACCAGCTTCATTAAATCCACCCGACATCGAAGCATCACACACAAACCTTCCTACAGATGTCACCCCACCAACGATCGAAGAAACCAGAATGGCCATCAGATAAATCAAAAATGGGAAAGCAGTGGCACCTGACAGCATACCACCTGAAGCACTGAAGTACGCCTGAAAAGATCGTACGACGGACTACACTTCAAAATCATGCATGGAGGCCAGCTCATAAATGCATTCCAAGTGAAGACCAGTGTCAGACAAGGTCGCTTAGTCTCGTCTTTTCTTTTCCTTCTGGTGGTCGATTGGACCATGAAAACCTCCACATCTCAGAACGAGCACGGAATACAATGGACAGTTTGGATGCAGATAGACGATTTGGATTTTCCAGATGACCTAGCTCTTCTATCCCATACACACCAACAGATGCAGGTGAAGACAACTGGTGTAGCAGCAGCCTCTGCAGCAGTAGGCCTCAATATGCACAAGGGATAAACCAAGATCTTCAAATACAACACAAAGAACACCAATCCAATCACACTTGATGGAGAAGCTCTGGAAGATGTTGGAATTTCCACGTACGTGATCAGCATCATCGACGAACAAGGAAGATCTGATGCAGACGTAAAGACAAGGATTGGCAAAGTAAGGGCAGCACTCCCACAGTTGAAGAACATATGGAACTCAAAACAACTGTCAGCCAACACCAAAGTCAGAACCTCCAATACGAATGTCGAGACAGTTCTAGTGTACGGAGCCGAAACTTCGAGAACTACCACAGCCGTCATCAAAAATGTACAAGTATATTTAAACAATTACCTACGCAAGATACTTAATGTCCGTCGGTCGGATACCATCAGCATCAGCCTACTGTAAGTGAGAACAAACCAACTTTCAGTTGAGGGAATTAGGAGAACTGGATGGGGGTACATGGGGCATTCTTTATGGAAATCATCAAACTGCATGACGAAGCAAACCCTAACTTGAAATCCTGACGGGAAAAGGAAGGTGGGAGTCCAATGAATACATTGTGTCGGGAATCGGAGGTGGACATAAACATAACGGAATGCAACTGGAAAGGATTTCCTAGGATAGAGTTGGTTGGAGGACCCTGATGTGCGGCCTACGTTCCTACACGAGTGTTAATTTACTTACGCCTGTTACCCCTTCTGGAGGAGCATAGGCCGCCCACCAGTACTCTCCATCCAACCCAGTCCTGGGCAATCCTTTCCAGCTGTTATTCATCGTTTTCATGTTTACTTCCAGTCCCCCACGTAGTGTGTTTTTCGGCCTTCCTCGTTTCCGTTTCGCTTCGGGATACGAGGGTTAATATGCGTAAGTAACTAAGTATGTAGATTATGGGTCGGCACTCGCTCATTCTACGAAGCACACGGTTGTCAGAAAGCTGTTTAACTAGTTTACTAATCCTATTACAGAGAATAAAGACAAACCAATCTAATTAAATTTAGTCTTTTTTTATATTGAGCGAAATAATTAACCTGTATCTTTCGAAAAAGAATGTTAAAAATGAAAGAAAAATAAATTTCATATCCACTGATTGGATGGAAGAACTCTAAAGTCAGTCCGTGTAACAAAGAAACATCAGAATATATCAAGTGGATTCTAAAGAAGCGTAATGTGAGTTTTTTTATGCACTAGTGATACCGTAAGGAAGACGTTGGCTAAAGTTAAGGACGTCCCATTAAAAAAGTAAAATGAAGTTGTCGATGAAACTTAACGTCATTAGTTGGATGGAGTATATGTAAGAGAAACTTCAGGCCGCTGAATGTGAGCTTGAAAGAGAACAATGTTTGAAATATATTTCTTAATTCGCGATAGATAAGGAAATAATTTCCCACCCTCTCGACAGATGTTGATTAAAAAATAATTAAATTTATTATTCATCATAATTATATCACCTTTAGCTTGGTTACAACAATAAATGAACAAGTCGAATACGAATGTTTTTGGGATGCGTACATTTCTTCAGATAGATAGAGAGCGGAGAAACATTGCCAGTAAAATCACTAAAATCAGTTTGTGTCTCAGCTGATATAGTTCAAAAAGACAAAGAGTAATATAAATAAACAAACATAAACAAAAACACGTAGGAAACGTACATGGATAAAAGGTCCGAGTTAGCTATATAGGGGATGCATATAATATAACCTAACATAATTACACACGTAAAAGTTGGATAAGCTCACACAACGGTCTGTGTCATTCTGTAACCTGAACTCACTCTACTACATTAAATTCGATTAATTGGTTTTTATGCTCCGAGTGTATATGGGGTTACTACAGAGGATATGACCGAATAAGAAAATATTTTCAAGGAAGTGGAACGATTAGATAATCTACCATCACTCTCTAAAATGATCAAAAAAAAACTTCAAATATTATGACTGTCAAAATGAAGACTCGACTCGGTGAGCATGTAGACATTTTAGAAGTTCTCGAGTTATTTACACACAACTATCGCCTGAACAAAAATTTAAAGATTATTTCTTACTTTATCTCGATAAGGAACAACTAGAATACCACCGACTTTGAGCAATCGTAGTATGGATTGTAAGTGAAGACGGCTAGTGACGGCAGCTCCCACATATATCCGATCATATACTGGCCAGCGCGGTATGTTTGTATCTGAGGAAGTTAAACAAAGAGGACAATAGTAAAGCTAAACATGAAAATGTACAGGTCTTTTTTAATTTTAAATGAGCTTACCAAATATGTTATGGAGTAATGGTTAAGTGATTGGTGCATTTGATGTTTAGCCACTAGACTATGCTTTAAAACTGACTCTACCTAATTTATTTGAACAACTAGATAGTGCTATTAGCTTTTGTACATAGTGTAGCTGAAAGCTGGTTACATGACCATGTACTTGCTTGTAGAACTACATTTTAGAAAAAAATTTAATAAAATAATGGTCGGCCGGAAGTGGCTATAAACACCTACCTGTTTGATCAGATAATGGATGACTACTATCTGGGTGTATCCAAGGTGGCGATCCAACAATAAACTCTTCTTCCCACTTGATAGGATCAGATTCACTTTCGTTGTCATAATCATCGTCATTATTATTATTATTATTATTATTATTATTATCCGGATCACCATCTTGATGGGTATTTTCGCTTACCACATGATCATTCCCCTCTACTTCCATTGTAGCGTCCGATGAATGATTTTGGTTTCCTTCTGAAGTCCGTATATCTTCAGGATTAATAACACTGTTATTTAAATGAGTATCTAGATTATTTTGAATCATTTCAGAAGGTTGTGGGAAATCATTCAGTCTTTCAACCATACTTGGTTGTTGTACTGAGGGGACGACTAAATCTAAAATATTCCCATGTAGGAATACCGGAGGACAAAACGATCGTTCAAAAGGTGCATCACATTCAGACAAAAATGTCACCAAGTGTTCACGTGAAAAATTAACGTTGAAATCATTCACCTCAATACCATGATTAACTCCATTGTATCCTACAAAAAAGTGTAAATTTTTATTTAAAATCTGATTTGGATACAAAACACAAATTTGTGAAGTAAGACATAACTAACATAATACAAGGTCACAAGATAGACCAATAATAAAAATGATAACAATAAATGTTTTAACTAATTAAATAGATCAAATCAGAATTTTTTAACTGGAATCCAACAAATTTTAATTGAATAAAATATGGGTATCATGACCAAGGTTTAACTCGACCGTTGTTGCTACCTTGACGTGGTGATCGGGCTTGCCTATCGTAATGAAGCAACTGAGCTATACTGGCTGGAACAACCGCTCCTCAAGGTCCTACGATGCCAGACAGGTTGGTTGAAGAGCAGTAAGACTAAAAGCAACAAAATCAAGGTCCGAAGGAGAAGTCGTACTGCTGACTGTACAGATGTGTGACAGCAGTAAGGTGTTTCCTCCAGACAACCAGGATAACAGCGACGCTGCCTTCCCACAAGGAGGGGTGGGGTTAGAAAAGGTCGACCCTAAAAATGTACACCTCGCCTTATCCCACGGATATCCGTCTCCAGCGGTAAGGTCTCAACAAGTACAGAGCTAACACGAAAATTACTCATAAAAAGGTCGTGTGTGACCGACCTCAAGCAGCTGTCCCTTGGGCACTGCGGTCACGCTTTCAGTCAGTCAGTAACAACGTGGAACTTCGTACGTACGTACATCAGTTCGAGTTGCCATACCACATTAGCACAGAGATTCAGTTATCGATTCAAATCCCATAGTGGTAGAGGTACTGAAAGTATAAGTAGAGATAGGGGACATTAAGGTTTGATGGTGTTATTAAAGGAGTATAGTCCAGTGGAATAAATTGGGAAAGAAAATAAAGGACATGAAGAATCCAGAAGATTAGAGTTTGAGAGAACACAAAGAGTGGATGCACCTGCGCCATTGCAAACGATTTTGAGCCATGTCATTCAAGGTCTCTAACCATCGGTTGCTATCGTCTCGCGGTCCCCAACCAGGTAGTCTACACCTACCAACATGACTCAATCCACTTGTCAGTGACTTCATGGATTTGTGCCATGTTTTGGTCTGGCCGCCCCTAGCTTTCTTCCAACCTACTCCTACACCATAAAACATAGCACGTCGGGGCAGTCGGTGGTCGGGCATGCGTAACACATGTCCCAGCCATCTCAACTGATTAAGTTTCACTACTTCCTCAATTGATTTGCCATCCTTACCTAGTACCCGTTTCACGCTTTCAGGTCACTATGACCACCTCTAATCCAATTTCATACATACTCACTAAGTAAACACTTAAATGGAAAATTACGATGGTAAAAAGAAAAGATGTAAGTATAGTGATCTCAGCTTCCTCGTCATTTTTTTAAACACAAACGACAAGTTCGACATAGTCAGTTTCCGATCACCAATTCTAGGAGACATTTATGTTTTTAATGAACTGATAAGATGAACTTTGTCTACAATAGACAACCCAATATTTTTAAATAAAGTTGCTGCGTTAATGTTGAATAATTTGATATTTACGGCTATAAAATATAGCATAACATAGCATTAAAAATAGACTGTACTACACGAAGTCTGAATAGTATGGTGAGGAAAAAGTATATATGAGACGAAAAAATAAACAAAGTATTTAACAAAAACAGTATATGACGGGAGAGAGTTCAAATACCATACAAACGAGACAGTTCATAACCTTTTCAGTTAAGGAACTCCGTTGTAAATTTATGAGGCATGTCAGGGAAAATTACGGCCCAACTGCCATTTGTTCCTTTTTCGAGCCTTGTATGATAATGTTTCAAGTCAATGAGTTGTGTCATCTGCCGGACCCTCACTAGGGGGTTACTTTGATGCCCGGATAGCTTAGTGGTAACGTCTCTGACTGTGAAGCTGGGTGACATGGGATCGAACCCGTCAGAGAGCACCAGTTCCTTCAAGACTACAGGTGAAGCCTTAAATGGATGAGGATGGAGCCTATGTACGCACTGTTTTTCAAATGAATTTATCTTACCACCCATAAAATACAGAAGATTCTGAAAAACGTAAACTTTTTCAGCGATAAAACCTAGATAGATATCCATGTACGTCTAACCAAGTGAATGGGTACACTTGAAGAGGAAACCAGGTAGACGGTTTGTAGAATAAAAGAGGTTGGTATTCATCGAAATATCATTAAACAAGAGGTTATTTCCATAGCTCAAATCATTCCTATGAGCAATATTCCACGATATTGTTTTGTTTATTGAGGTTAAATTTAAAGAATTGTTTTATTTGTGATCAATATCCCCATCTACACATACTTCTAGTTGGTTACACATGAATTTGTGTAGATCCTACACTTTCCAATTTATGGGTAAACCTTCTACAGGCTCCCGTTGCTTGTAAGGGATTGCGCTACTACCTTGACTTGGTGATCGGGCTTGCCTATCGTAATGAACCAATCGAGGTATACTTGCTGAAACAATCGTTCGTCGAGGTCCTACCATGCTAGACAGGTCGCTTAAAGAGCGGCAAACCCAAGGTCCGCGGGCAAAGTCGTACTGTTGACTGTACAGATGTGTGACAGCAGTAAGGTGTTTCCTCCAGACAACCAGCATAACAGCGATGCTGCTTTCCCACAAGGAAGGGTGAGGTTAGAAAAGGTCGACCCTAAAAATGTACACCTCGCCTTATCCCGCGGATATCCATCTCCGGTTGTAAGGTCTGAACAAGTACGGAGCTAACACGAAAAAGGTCATGTGTGACTGACCTTAAGCAGTTGTCCCTTGTGCACTGCAGTCACGCTCTCAGGTCACTAAGACTATCCCCAACCCGATTTCCACTTGATGTACCTCCAGAAGAACCCCTCCCCGGTGTGAGCAGCCGGGAAGTGATAACCGCCCTCATACCTCTAACATCACTCAAGACTGACCAATAGTCAACACACTATATAAAAAAGAAGTTAGGAGAGCATGAATAATGGCACCATGCTGTACATTCCTAGCAAACAAGAGCTTTAGGTTAGTGAATAAGATCCAGTAAAATTCTACTGAGAGAGCGAACAGATACATATCAAGATTAAACGATCTGACAAAACATATAAACACTTTGAATCTCAAATTCAGATTTCATGTAGAGTAAAAATAATGGTGATGACACCTACACATGTAGTAAACTGTTAGTTTTATTCAACTTGCCTGAATATCTATATACGTTAATTTCTGTAAATTCATTTAGAGGTTGAAAGAGCTTAACTTTCTTATCTTAACAAACCTACCTAGTAACAAGCCAATGACTGTACTAAGGTATCCTGTTCCACTACCAACATTTAAAAAGCAATTTCCTGGTTGGATATCAAGGTTTTTGAGAGCTACAATGTAGATGCTGGGTGCTGAAAGATGGAGAGAACCAGACCTCCACGCCATATCCATGTATGCTCGTGGGCTTTTTTCGCTGAAGTAACCTCCTCTGTCGACTAGACGTAGAGCACGCTCAGTCTCTGGGTCTAATGTGAGACCGTTTTGCACCAGTTCGTCAATGAGTGATTGATTATCTCGACCACGACTAACATGCCCACCCATCTTTAATGATAATAACAAACATCGGAAATACTTCAGTCCCAAATGGTAGTCTTTCTTCAGGTTAGTTACAAGTCTGGAAAAACAATAGGAGGATATATTAGCTGTTTCAATGGAATGTTAAGTGCTGGCAAGAATGTTAACACGAAGTGGAGGCACAATTTCAACTAATCGCTGTATAGATGCCCAACTACGAAAGCTGTTCTTATTTGTTCGTTGTTCATTACATTTACGCCCCAGTAAACAATACGCATTTAAAAATACGGCTATAACGCACTCTTTTTTATCAACAGATCTCACATAGCTCTAGTTCCTGTGAATCACTGTACAGTGTTGTGTATCCGAAGGCCCAAGTTTCATCCATTTATTTATCAGGTAGTTAACTATTTAAAATCACCTGATAGATCATAGCTAGTCTTATAATTACAGATAATGCAAATATTTTTCCAAGCCATTACTCGTGCATAGAAACAAAGGTCATTCATTTCCACCTACAGTGTCCATTGTTACATTTTTAGTAGGATAAAAACCTTATTTTTCGGTTTTGAAGATAACCTGTGAGCCTTTTCTTAATAACAATCTCTCAAGTAACACTTCAGTAAACCAGTTAGTAAAATTTTCAAAATTCACATGCCTTATGCATAGTCATCTTTCATATCACTAGCTATTGTTAAATTCCACTGATTTTGCTGATCTGCTTATATTAGAAGTAAGCTTTAGCAGATTCAAATCCTATCTTCTAATATGCCTCAAGTAGAAGCCCATTATTCAATCACCCTATGTTAATAACTACGAAGCTTGGAATGAAGCCTCAAATCGACTGCGTTTGGCCCGATGTACACCATTAGTTGAATTAGTAGCTAACCAAAGATTAATAAAGGCAGTAGTGTTATGACGCTAGGAGTGAATCTACAACATATTACATTGAAAAGCGGCTGTAAATCACAATTACATATACATATCGGTGAAGTGGTAAGATAAGAACAATATCGCTCGATCTTTTTCAGTTGGATATCGAATACTATTAATGATGGCTTAAAAGGGTGTTTTGGATCCGAATACCTAACGTACATTATCTAATCATTTGGATAAAATTAGATGAACCGATGTAAGTAAACTTCATTTCGATACCAACCAATTAGTCTACTGAAAGTGCGCTGCACAGAAACATATCATCTTAACTTAGACAAATAAGAACTCCAATCATAGTATTCAACAAACGATGCAGTACGAATGTCGTTTCTGAGTTATTTTTAGACACTAAACCCAACATCCTAGAAAATATTGGTGCATCAACTGCGTGAAGACGCCGACAAGGTGATGGGCTCTGGATCCAGTAGAACAAGAAACATAGTTGTTTATGTACTTAATTTCTAATCATATTCATGCAATACATCAACCTAACTGCATAATATTTGTTCAGAAGCTGGTATAAAAGATCTGTCGAAGGATGAACAATACGTAACAATGAAAACATAAAGCTAAATATGAACGTAAACTTAAAAAATACTCTTATATTTACTTGCATTGACAAACAAAATAATTATCCCAGCAATTAGATCGTAAAATTACGACTGTTGATCTGCGCGCAAGGTCACAGTGAAAAAAAACCAACAGTTTTTAAATGGTTCAAATGGTTGTGGACAGAATAGAAGAAGCTTTCGCTTAACAGGCTTCCGTGTCTAGTAGCAGGGGATCACCAATACCTCCAGGAAAGAACCTAGGTATATTAACGATAAAAGAGAAAGAAAATGAATTGGTAAATCATAGTAAGATACTATCCTTATTCCTTAAGAATAGATCAAGTCGCCTCTTAAAGAACTCAGTCTTCAGTCTTCAGTAATAAGGATAGTAGGTTGGTGAACCTGTGTTAATCCTAACAGATTGCTTTCCAGTGAAGGTCCAGTTTCTCCTTGAAAATATACATTGATGGGGCTGATACCACTTGTTCGGGCAAGGCGTTCCAATCATTGACTACTCGATGAGAAAAACGGAACCCCACTTTCAGTTTATTAGATCGCGGTTCATGAACCTTCTTCATATGACCTCAGAGATTATTAGTGCTGGAGGGAGCAAAAGGATAAGACATATTAACACCCAAATCATAATTAAAAATACGAAATGCCAGTATAAGGTCACCTCGATTCGTACAACACGACAAGGGGAAAAGGTTTAGGCGTTTTAAACGCTCATCGTATGGGAGTTTAGAGAGATCTTTCACTAATTTCAATCCCACAAGCTGGAAACGCTCAAGTGAGGTAGTATCCTTTATCAGACATGAGTTAGCTGCTTGGATACAGTACTCTAAATGTGGTCTTACATAGGTGGGATATAAAATTCGAAACATTTCCTCGTCAAAAGATTTGAACGCTCGGCGAAGTGACCATAACGCACGAAAACCTTTGACAGCGGCTGCTTTGCAATGCGTAGTTGTTTTTAAGTCATGACTTATTATTACTCCAAAATCCTTATGTTCTTGAATTCATGGAAGAATTTTACCATCAATAGCATAATGGTAACTGTTGTCGTGACCGATGTGCATTAGCACACTCTTCCTAGAATTGATTTCTAAGCCCCAACCTCGAGCCCATCTAACTAAATCGTTTAAGTCAGCTTGGAGATCAAAATGATCAACCTCACTTTTCATTGTTCTACAGATTTTTACGTCATCTGCAAACAATAATGTCGACGACCTAAGCAACAGCGGTAACTCATTTACGTAGAGAAGGAATAGCAGAGGGCCTAATATGGTGCCTTGGGGTACACCACTTTTGACCGGATTCCAATCGGATAGCGTCCCATTGACCCTCACTCTCTGTCTGCGGTCACATAAGAAGTTTCCTATTCACTCCTGTACAGCACCTATTATTTCGAAGCTTGTGAGCTTCTGCATAAAACCTAAGTGTGAAACCTTGCCAAATGCTTCGCTAAAATCTATGAATATAACATCGACAGACAGACCTTTATCTAAGGCTGCTGTCCAATCCTCTCTCGCAATAAGTAAGTTAGTCAAGCATGAACGCTTATCACGAAATCCATGTTGCTCAGGAGCTAACAGATTGTGTGAATCTACGTGGCTTAGCAACCTATCTTTTCAAGTAACTTAACGACAATGCTAGTCAGACTGACAGGTCGGTAGTTAGATACGATGTGTCTCTGACCATCCTTAAATATAGAACTGACAATAGCATCTTTCCAATCCCTAGGTAGTTGAGCGAGTGAAAGGGACATGTTGAAGAGCGTCGCGAGCGGTTTTGAAATAGTGTCTGCAAGAGATGACAGCAGTCGTGGATGTAACCCGTCAGAACCCGGTATCTTACAAGGTTTGAGGTTAATTATTAACGGAAGGACAGTTTCTTCAGTCACCTGTACAGATTCAATGGCTGGTATTTCGGCGTGATTGGGACAAGTATTTGTTACAATAAACGTAGAGTAGACTTCGCTAAAGTAGTTTGAAAATGTCTCAGCTTTGGCTCGATCTGATTCAGCTAGTAAACTTGAATTATCGTGTAACAATAATGGGGGAATACTATCACTACGTTTTATTTGCCGTTTAACATACGAAAACAATCGTTTTGGACAAGTACGGCTATCATATACCAACTGTCGTTCGTAAGTAATACGGGATTTAGCTATTGTTTTCTTACAAATATTCCGGAGTTTTTGGTACTCACGCTTAAAAGATGCATGACCTGTCAACAAGAATAAGTCCCAGAAGTGTTTCCTACGCTTTAACAGCTTACGGGTTTCCTTATTAATCCATAGAGGGCAATGCGATAGCTTACGTGCTGACCATGGGATAAACGGCGGCGTTACGGACTCGAATGTAGCCTTAAACTTAATCCATTCGTCTTCGATCAATCCATCTGCGTCAACCGACCAATCAGTAGAGATCGCACAGTCCCTGATTGCCGGAATATTAGCCCGCCAGATATTGGGACGGGGTGGAGCAGGTATAAATCGTATACCATGTGTCCTAAACTTAAAGTGAAGTACAACGTGATCACTGTTCACTAGTGGAGGAAGGTGCTGAATATCAAAGACGTCCTCACAGTGGTGGGTGAGGGCGAGGTCCAGCAGTGACGGATCACGTTTCAGATCAATATGTGTCGGTTTAGCGATACATTGGACAAGTGCACACTGAATAACTGTTGATGAAAGTTCTCTATCGAAACCTCCACCTGGAGCTGTAAGTTCTATCCAGTTTAGGTCCGGAGAGTTGAAGTCCCCAATGATGAGGCAACATTCTGCCATACTCCAAGAACAGATGTGTCTTAAGATAAAGTCGTCAGCAAGACAACACGGACTACGGTATATTCCGCCTATAGTCACTAACCCATTTCTAGATTTAATCTTACAACATGCTACCTCACATGTACCACTAACATGAGCCTCCGATATGATTGATTGTATACGAAAGTGGGACAACAACCAGAGAAACAATTTTTATAGGTACATGGAACGTCCGGACAATGTGGGAGAACGGGAAGACCAGTCAAATAGCAACGGAAATGAGGAGATACAACTTGGCAGTTCTGGGAATCAGTGAAACCCATTGGACCCAAGCTGGACAACAAAGGCTAAATAAGGGAGAGATGCTGCTATACTCCGGTCACGAAGAGGAAAATGCTCCACACACTCAGGGAGTTGCTCTAGTGCTATCCAAAGTAGCACGAAATGCACTTGTAGGATGAGAATCTCACGGATCCAGAATCATCAAAGCATCATTCAAAACAAAGAAGGAGGGGATCACAATGAACATTATCCAATGTTATGCACCCACCAATGATAGCAACGACGACGTTAAAGATCAATTCTACGATAGGTTGCAATCAATCATAGAGAAGTACCCAAGAAAGGACCTCACCACTCTGATGGGACATCCAAACGCCAAAGTCGGAATGGACAACACCGGATATGAAGACATAATGGGACTACATGGACTGGGAGAGAGAAACGAAAACGGGGAAAGATTTGCAAATCTGTGTGCATTCAATAAATTGGTCATAGGCGGCACAATATTTCCACACAAACGTTTACACAAAGCTACATGGATCTCAGCGGACCACACCACAGAGCACCAGATAGATCATATTTGCACCAATAAAAAGTTCCGAAGAACAATGGAAGATGTGAAAACCAGGAGAGGAACGGACATAGCTTCAGATCATCACCTGGTTGTGGCCAAACTGAAACTGAAGCTAAAGAAGAACTGGACAACTGGACAAACAGCACCACAAAGGTTCAATACAGCCTTCCTTCGAGATACTGACAAACTCAATGAATTCAAGATAGCTCTCAACAACAGGTTCCAAGCCTTACAGGATCTACTGAAGGAAGAAGAAACTACTATGGAGGATAGCTGGAAAGGTATCAAAGAAACATTAACTTCAACGTGTCAAGGGGTTTTGGGCCCCAAGAAGCATCATCACAAGGAATGGATCTCTACAGAAACACTGGACAGGATCAAAGAAAGAAAGAACAAGAAGACAGCAATCAACAACAGTCGAACAAGAGCAGAGAAAGTCCAAGCACAAGCTGAGTACATAGAAGCAAACAAGAAAGTGAAGAAGAGCATTAGAGCTGACAAGCAAAAATACGTGGAAGAACTAGCAACGACGGCGGAAAAAGCTGCAAGAGAAGGAAATATGAGACAGCTTTACGATACGACGAAGAAGCTAGCAGGGAAATACAGTAAACCAGAGAGACCAGTCAGAGACAAAGAAGGAAGACCAATCACTGAGATTCAACAACAGCGGAACAGATGGGCAGAGTACTTCGAGGAACTCCTGAATAGGCCGGCTCCAATCAATCCACCGGACATCGAAGCAGCACACACAGATCTTCCTATAGATGTCAATCCACCAACGACAGAAGAAATCAGAATGGCCGTCAGACAAATCAAGAGCGGGAAAGCAGCAGGACCTGACAATATACCAGCTGAAGCGTTGAAGTCAGACATCGAAGTAACTACAAGCATGCTTCATCTTCTATTCAAGAAGATTTGGGAGGAGGAACAAGTGCCGATGGATTGGAAAGAAGGACACCTCATCAAGATTCCAAAGAAAGGAGATCTGAGCAAGTGTGAAAACTACAGAGGCATTACACTACTGTCAATACCGGGTAAAGTCTTCAACAGAGTGTTACTGAACAGGAAGAAAGACGCAGTTGACGCTCAACTTCGAGATCAACAAGCTGGATTCCGTAAGGACCGGTCGTGCACAGACCAAATCGCGACACTACGGATCATCGTCGAACAATCAATTGAGTGGAACTCGTCATTATACATCAACTTCATTGATTATGAGAAGGCATTTGACAGTGTAGATAGGAGGACGTTATGGAAACTTCTTCGACACCACGGAGTTCCTGAGAAGATTGTCAACATTATCCGGAACTCATACGATGGACTACAGTGCAAAGTAGTGCATGGAGGACAGCTGACTGACACATTCCAAGTAAGGACCGGAGTAAGACAAGGCTGTCTACTCTCTCCCTTCCTGTTTCTTCTGGTGGTCGACTGGATTATGAAGACCTTGACATCTGAGGGAGAACACGGCATACGATGGACAACTCAGAACCAATTAGACGACTTGGACTTCGCAGATGACCTAGCCCTCCTATCACATACACACGAACAAATGCAGATAAAGACAGCAAGCATATCAGCAGTCTCTGCATCAGTAGGCCTCAACATACACAAAGGGAAAACCAAGGTCCTCAAACACGACACGGAGAACAGCAATCCAATCACTCTTGATGGCGAAACTCTGGAAGACATGGAATCCTTCACTTACCTGGGAAGCATCGTCGACAAACAAGGAGGTTCAGATGCAGACATCAAGGCAAGGATTGGCAAAGCTAGAGCGGCATTCCTTCAACTGAAGAACATATGAAACTCAAAACAACTTTCAACCAACATCAAAGTCAGAATCTTCAATACGAACGTCAAGGCAGTTCTACTGTACGGAGCTGAAACTTGGAGAACTACAACAACCACCATCAAGAAGGTACAGGTATTTATTAATAGCTGTCTACGCATGATACTCGACATCCATTGGCTGGATACCATCAGCAACAGCCTTTTGTGGGAGAGAACCAACCAGCTTCCAGCTGAAGAGGAAATTAGGAAAAGACGATGGAAATGGATAGGACATACATTGAGGAAATCATCAAACTGCATTACGAGACAAGCGCTAACTTGGAATCCTGAAGGGAAGCGGAAAAGAGGAAGGCCAAAGAACACATTACGTCGGGAAATAGAAGCAGATATGAAAAAGATGAATAAGAACTGGAAAGAGCTTGAAAGGATTGCCCAGGACAGGGTTGGATCTAGAATGCTGGTGAGCGGCCTATGCTCCTTCACGAGGAGTAACAGGCGTAAGTAAGTAATAAGGAAGTGGTCCCTAATATATAGCATTATGCCCCCCTCTTGCGGCTTAAAACTCTATCACTTCTAATACAGATATAGCCTGCAATGATGGGAGAACATTCTATATCTACGATGAACCAAGTTTCTGTAATGACAATTATATTGGGGATTAATTCATCCACCATCAGACTTAGCTCGGAAGTTTTATTCCTAAGACTACGGGCGTTCGTGTAGCACACACTTAAGGTGTTTTGGTAATCGTTCGTTCTACCCATACAGGCCTCGGAAGCATTGGCTTCCAAGACCTGACCACCCGAAAACCCTTAATTGTAAGGTTAGTTTCGCCATTTAACTTGCGAGTTCTTAACTCCGTAAGAGCATTCTTCTACTTGATTCGATCCTCAAGCGGCCAATCTCGTCGGATACGAATATTTGAATCACGAATTGTTTGTTCGTTTTTCAATAATATGTCTCTTTCTTCAAAACTCCCTAGAACCAGCTTCAAGATCCTTCTAGGTTGGGTCTCGCCTCCAACCCATTTACCGAGTCGTATCACTTTCGTGATATGTACTCCTGAAACCTCTTCAACAAACTAACCTGCATCATGATCGGAATGCTTTGGGATTGTATGGGTGTTGGAGTTTTGTATCCTAGAACGGACAAGTTATGTAAAATCAGGTCACTGATTTGACAGGATTTGCTCCCAAATGAATAGATGGGTCGAGGTATTTTGGTTTGCTTGTTTATTGCTGGAACTTTGATGTCATGAGATAACCTATACTGTTTAGCTTTTGATGACTTGAGTTTTCTTCTTTTATTTACAACCGAAGCATCCACCTTTAAAAAAATATTAGATTTTATACGAAGACTTACATCGAAGCCCAACCCGACTAAGTGATCATCAGCTGGAATATCCATATTTTAGCTTGACAGACAAGATACGAACTCTCAATGAACTCTAGTACTCCATTTTCACAACGCTAGTTGCCTGTCGGTAGCGTCTCGTTTCATACGAGTGTCTTTTCAATTAATCGATATACAATATTGCTACTTTAAATATCCGTAAAACAGAATATTAAACATGAACTATTCCATAAACGACTTTACTTGATATTGGAAGACTTTGCAAAATTTCTACAACCATTACTATAATGAGTCAAGTTATTGAGCACAAATCACTCAGGTTTGCTTCCAATATATCTAATTTGTTCGTTCCAAATGGTTCAAATGGTTGTGGACGGAATAGAAGAAGCTTTCGCTTAACAGGCCTCCGTGTCTGGTGGCAGGGGATCACCAATACCTCCAGGCAAGAACCTAGGTATATTAACGATAAAAGAGAAAGAAAATGAATTGGAAAATCATAGTAAGATACTATCCTTAGTCCTTAAGAATAGATCAAGTCGCCTCTTAAAGAACTCCTGCGAAGTTGCTCGGACTAGCTCCGCTGGAAGCGAATTCCATCATTTGACAACTCTTAAGGAGTGGAAGTTGTGTCTGCAGTCCGTTCTACTATGTTGTATGTCTAATTTCTGGGTGTTACCCCTTAGGTTAGTGTTGGAACTAAGCTTAAGTAGGTGTATAAGAGGATGTCCAGAAGTGTTAAGGATACTGTAAGCCATCAGAAGGTCACCTCTAAGACGCCTATACTCTAATGGGCAAAGGTTAAGTGATTGAAGGCGCTCTTTATAAGGTTCGAATTTGAGTCCCCGAACTGATTTCGTGGCTTGCCGTTGGATATGCTCCAGAGTGTCCTTATCCTTTAGGAGTGTAGGAGGGAATACTGTGTTTCCGTGCTCTAAATGGTGACGAATGAAACTATTGAAGATTATGTGAAAAGTTCTCTCGTCAACATGACCAAAAATGCGCTTCAATGTTATCAGTGCAAGGTTTGCTCGAAAGGCATTTCTGTCACAGTTGGCGTGAGACTTTGAGTCCTAGGGCACCAGAACTCCTAAATATTTTTCGACTCGGGATACTATTAGGGAGGAGTTTCCCAAGTTGTAACTGTAGTCTGCGACGTGTCGCAGATGGACTACTTTACACTTTGAAGTGTTAGAGGTCTGTCTGTTGTCGTCTGCCTAACTTTGAAGTCGAGTCAGATCCTCCCGAAGTGCCTGTATATCCTCTTGGTTGCATATCTCTCTCCAAAGTTTCACGTCATCGGCAAAGAGCAGTATGTCTGACGTTACCTGTTGAGGAGGATCATATATATAAATCAAGAGGAGAAGAGGTCCTAGTACTGAGCCCTGGGGCACCCCACCAGGACATTCCATAACCTGTGATAAATTGAAGTTTACCCTGACCTTAAAATGTCGATTTGTCAGATATGAACTGAGCCAATCAATTAGATGTAGTCTGATACCCAATTGTCTGAGATGATTGACAATACATGGTTAACCCTATCAAAAGATTTTGAGAAATCAAGGTAAATGATATCCACGTTCCCCTTGCGATCAACGATGCTTGTCCATTTGTCCACCGCAGTCAGCAAGTTCGTCATACAGGAGTAACCCTTCCTGAAACCATGCTGTTCAGGTGAGAATAAATTTGAGGACAGCAGATAGTCGTATATACCATCGTATACCAAGGGCTCCATGATCTTTGAAGTTATAAAGAGAAGAGCCACCGGTCGGTAACTTGAAGGTTCGCTGTGTCGACCTCCTTTGAAGATTGTTGTGATATGAGCCAGCTTCCAAATATCCGGTAGTTTGCCTTGACTTAGCGAGTGCGAGAACATCACGCTAAGCGGTGTTGCCAGGATTGAAGCTGCTTCCCTCAGTATAGCGGAATGGACCATATCTGGACCAGGAGAAGTGTCCGTTCTTAGGTGTTGTAGTTTTCGAAACACCAAGTCAGAGCTCAGTTTTACTACGCAAAGTCCAGTGCAGTTGCAGATGAAGCTGTCATCCGTATACTTGATGTGGGACGGTTGAAATGTCCGGGAGTATTGCTCAGCCAGAAGGTTAGCGGTGTCACCGTCGTTATCGGTCGGGCCGTTAGGACCTAGCAGTTGAGAAACTCCAGTTTTGGCTTGACGAAGAGAGGCTGTGTAACGGAATAAGCTTTTCGGACTAGAAATAAATTTATCCATAAGTTTTAACTGGTACTGAAGCCTGTCTTCTCTTATAGCCTTCGTACATATGTTCCTTATATGTTTGTATTGCCTGTACGCGCTGTTGTTGTTGGTTCGTTTGTATTCTGTCCAACAGTGCCTTTTGCGGCTTAACAAACGAAGAGTGCGGTTCTTGATGATTGTAGGTTGCATGTGGCTTTTGGGGATTGTTTGAGGGACTGACTGCTTTGTAGCACATAAGAGCGTGTGCAGTAAGAAGTCCCAATGGGCATCCACATCAAGTTGAGGGTGAACATCCCAATGCACCTGTCGTAGATAGTCCTGTAGAGCTGACGCATTCAACCGTTTTAAATTCCAGCGCCTGTTGTTGTTGGGATATCTTAGCTCAGTTTTGCTGACAAAACTGAAGGCTATAACGGCGTGATCGCTTTTACCCAGAGGAGCCAGAATTGAGAGGTTGTGAACTAGAAATTCTTCCTTTGTAAATGCACAGTCTAATCACGACGGTGTCTGACTGTTCCTCCAACGAGTCGCTGACTTCATATTTTCGTATAATCCCAGATCCTCAATGAGGTTGGAGAACCGAGCTTCAATTGAGTTTTCACCTCCAATATACGTGTGTTTCGCGAACTTGACTCTAGGGAGATTGAAGTCCCCTAGAATCAGGATATGAGTGAAACCAAGACGCGTGGAGCGGGATAGTCCTTCCAGCATGCGACTGTCGTACTCGATGTCGGCAGTGGGCAGAGCACCCTATGGATTCCTCAAGATTGTCAAACTCATGGTTGTGAACTTGGTGTACCTCGAAGCCAGATCGTATGTATAGGGCTACTCCACTCCTAATTCCTGTTTTTCTGTCGTTGCGAAACAGAGACATCCCAGATATTGCTAGCTCCTGGTCCGAGTACTGAGGAGATATCCAAGTTTCAGATATTCCTATCAGATGAACCTTATTAGCGTTGCTAAGTTCACTTAGTTCATCCATTTTATTTGGTAGACTCGCGGCGTTCATGTATAAGCAGTTAATACTTTCAAGTTGAAACGCGTGAGCTTCTTCCTGTTTGTTTGTATAAGCCTTACGTGAATGGACAGGTAGCCTACCTATATAAGGTTTGCCGAATTGGTAGGCCCTGTCGTTTACACGTTTTTTTATCCTTAAGACTGTCCACAAGTGGAATGGTCAGCTCCATCTTGCCTTTATGCTTGATCCTGGCGTCATATGGCCTGTCCGGGTGCATGTGGATTTCAGTTGGCAACCGACGTCTGTTGACACGAAATGCTTCCAGAGCTGCAGCCGCCATATGGGAGGATGGAAAAGTTATCCTCATTAGTCGGGGTCTAGGATCCTCATCCTTCTTGGCTAGTCTCATCACATGCTGAGACAGTATGTTTTTGAGCCTCAAGGACTGTTTGATGAATTTCCATTCCCTGATGTCAGAGTTTGATTGAGTAGGGTCCGTATTTTCCTGTATACCTTGCACAATTATGTTTCTTCCGCGGAAAAACTTCTCACGTGATTCTTTAGGGGTGTTCCGTATGATATCGCGCTCAGAGTACGGTATGTCGAGCAGTATTCTTACGTTCCCATCGGATTTCAGTAGATGACTAGCTAGCAGGACGTCCTCTAATTCGGTAGCCTTCCTGAGTGTTACACGAAGTAGTCTCGGGTGATTTTGATGTTTAGAATCTTTTCCTCGAGTGAGCCGTGTGACAGTCAAAGGCTCTATTCTATGAAGTTCGAACATTTTGTTCAGTTCACCACAGAGCATTCTGTCGTTTTTGTCCTGCAAACTGAGAGGAAGGTCAGGATTGTCTATGAGGTTCATGATTATGAGAGAGTCGTCACGGATCGTTGTTGTTGTCCCAGGTTTTCCGGTGCGTTCAGGTTTTCTACGTTGTTGTTTGGAGGTCAAAGAAGGTTTTTGAGTCGTAGACTTTTTGATAACCGGGCGGACGTTTTTGGGGGTAGACTGAGCGATCAAAGCACCAGTTGATTTCCATACAACACTTGGGATGTCAAACTTGGACGGTGACACCTGGTCCTTATTAGCTCTGTTGGCGCGGGTACAGTCACCTGCAGGGTTTTTAAGAGCCACTGTTGCGTTTAAGGACCCTGAACTGGGAGATCCAAGTTTAGTGAGGGAGTCAATTACCGTCGACGAAATGATGGTGCTGAGTTTCAACATGTCATCATTAGAGCTAATGCATGGTCCATCGATGGTAGACCTATCGACATCCGTATTCTTGTTTTCTTTACGTGCCCTTGTTTGTCTACCTATTTTATGGCTATCTGTTTTCAAGTTTGCTGACAACTTATTCCACAGATCTGTCAATAGGACAATGATGTTAATCAGCAATACTACAGCGTCCGTGTTGCACGTAATACATACCCTCTTATGATCCGACATTCTGAGTCTATTGTAAGCAGTTGCTGTGAGATCTGTGCACGCTTCATGGAACCAACCTTTGCAGTTGTCGCACTGCATGCCAGATGTAACAGCGAACCGGCATCCAGGTCGTTTACATGAATTTTTCATGGCTGTATTGACGTAAACTGTGTTAGAGATAGTATCAAAGCTTAAGACCGTTAAAAATACACTAAAAACCACACTAAAACGGGAAAAATGTATGAAAACAGATGAGATAAAATGAACTAGCCTGTACGTGAAAAACTGAAAAAAACTGAATAGTTAGCTGGGGCAAAACCACAGTTAACTATTAAATTGAGCGAAACTCAAAAAATAAGTAATCTACCGAACTTATAGCTCAGAATAGATTGTTTAGATCAGAAATGGAACACAGCAAAAGTTTGAGAAATGCAAACCACGTTAGGACTAAACTTCACGTTCAAAATCCCGCTAGTATGCTGTCATAGATTCAGATTTGTGTAGCAAGGACAGGAGGCCTACAGCCTATATTATTCCCCTTCTAGTATGCTCTTGTGAGTGTCTTATCTTCTCTTCAATGAGGCAATTTAAGGTGCGTACACCACCGTTCTTTACATAACGAACCCCTGAGTTCTGGAATTGCACGAGTAGCTGCATATGCCATTTTATTTTAGATACATATGTATATCAAACGTTAACTGGAGTAGTGTGCATTTATTAGTCGTTTCGGGCACCACTTGCGTCTTTCCTTAGCTTGCCTAGTGTAGTCAGAATTTCTGGATGACATTTAAACAACACAAATTGGCCTTGAGAAAAGTCAATCGCCTACTAGTATTGACAGAAAGTTTTAAATTAGTGTAAAGATTTAGGGTTAGGAGTTAAAGTAGGGATCTTAATAGCAAGCTGACAATTACTATAGCGCCAGGAAATCCAATTCTCTAAGTATGTGACCAACTGCGCTGGAAAATCCAAATCTTAAATCTCAGTGATCCGGAAATAAATTATCGTCCCACCTCCAGACCTCTTGACAAGTTTGTCTTTCCAAGAATAAAAAATCTGAAAAAGTCGTGCAACTTCGGGTCTCTGTGAATATGAAATTTCTTGACTGCACGCAGTGCCTACTGACTGATGAACAAGTTGACTCACAAACGATTACGTGGCAGGGAACAAGTAGATTTTTCTGATTATATTTACATGTTTTTTCCTCGTATTGCCTATTAATTTGTAAGCCGTGAGAGATTTTGAGATATCGAGCTTTACATAATCTACAAGCAATTTCAAAAGTTTATTCACTTTTGATCGTTTCAAAATAATAAACACAGACTCACCTTACTTATTGGAATATCATTCAAGGTCATCCGCGGCACTTATTTAGCGAAGCTCCATAGCTTCAAATTACCACAACTCAAGTACACGAAAGTTATTTTTCATATGTTTCACTGAAACTTCAAAAAGACATCTTCTACAAGCAATGACACAAGTTGAACGGTCTACTAGCTTTTTCTCCCCAGACTATCTGTTGAGGCGTTGTTTCAGTTTCTGGTATGGCAACAAATGTGAAAAACAATAAAAACGCGATATAGTCATCCGCAAGTCCAAGTTATTTTTCAATGTCTTCATCAGGCTAGAGGACGAAGTTGTTCCGACTAGCACATTCACAAGGAATTGTGGTACTGAATATGTGATGATTAAAACTCAACCGACTAGGAGACTTTCAAACGAAAAAACGACCGTAGAAAAATTGTATCCCAGTTTATATCCACCAAGAAATCACCTCTCTGACAATACCGTGATACTATCATTCGGCGCTATAATTTACCTCTAGATGGGTCTAAATAAGTATTTCTACTTCGAGAGGTATTTTGTAAGTGTAGATCGACTCTACCAGATGCATCTAAAGATACCTATAAACGCCACAGCAGCACATAGAGTGAAACTTTGGAGAGAGATATGCAACCAAGAGGATATACAGGCACTTCGGGAGGATCTGACTCGACTTCAAAGTTAGGCAGACGACAACAGACAGACCTCTAACACTTCAAAGTGTAAAGTAGTCCATCTGCGACACGTCGCAGACTACAGTTACAACTTGGGAAACTCCTCCCTAATAGTATCCCGAGTCGAAAAATATTTAGGAGTTCTGGTGCCCTAGGACTCAAAGTCTCACGCCAACTGTGACAGAAATGCCTTTCGAGCAAACCTTGCACTGATAACATTGAAGCGCATTTTTGGTCATGTTGACGAGAGAACTTTTCACATAATCTTCAATAGTTTCATTCGTCACCATTTAGAGCACGGAAACACAGTATTCCCTCCTACACTCCTAAAGGATAAGGACACTCTGGAGCATATCCAACGGCAAGCCACGAAATCAGTTCGGGGACTCAAATTCGAACCTTATAAAGAGCGCCTTCAATCACTTAACCTTTGCCCATTAGAGTATAGGCGTCTTAGAGGTGACCTTCTGATGGCTTACAGTATCCTTAACACTTCTGGACATCCTCTTATACACCTACTTAAGCTTAGTTCCAACACTAACCTAAGGGGTAACACCCAGAAATTAGACATACAACATAGTAGAACGGACTGCAGACACAACTTCCACTCCTTAAGAGTTGTCAAATGATGGAATTCGCTTCCAGCGGAGCTAGTCCGAGCAACTTCGCAGGAGTTCTTTAAGAGGCGACTTGATCTATTCTTAAGGACTAAGGATAGTATCTTACTATGATTTTCCAATTCATTTTCTTTCTCTTTTATCGTTAATATACCTAGGTTCTTGCCTGGAGGTATTGGTGATCCCCTGCCACCAGACACGGAAGCCTGTTAAGCGAAAGCTTCTTCTATTCTGTCCACAACCATTTGAACCATTTGAACATTAAGTACAGTTGAACGAATTTCACGGTGTTTTTCAGACACCAGGAGACTATGTGAATAAGCGAATACCTTAAAATGATGTCTACCAAGACTCAAGCAATCGACCACTTGATGCTAAAATACAGAATGCCCGTCGTTAATTTGATCGTTCAAGGTCGCAAAAACGAGCTATGTCTAGCTTGAAAATGACGGTGTTACGCACCAATCATCTTGCGACAGTTTGACCTTCAAGTGCCCCAACCCCCATCATTGGACGATACCCCTGAAGCGTTGTCCACACTTTACCACTGTGTACTTTATTTCATTTGTTCGTCCATGTACCATGGTTTATGCTTAGAATTGTTTTTCATGTCACAGTACTTCATGTTATTCATATTACCAAAATGTAATTTTTGACTTGGATAATATTTGCTCTCAACCTAGATCTAAATATACGGCGGAGTGTATCAAAGTAATCACTGAATAAACCTCATGAGATGGAGTATTTATTACCTGTATCGATGCAGTGTTCATATTCGGACATTCCTAGCTCCATGATTTTTCATAAAACTCAAAAGTGTCCTGAAAGGTAATTAAAGTTCGTAGAAAAATAACATACTTGCCGAATTTTATCAGCTTGTGTTTCTGTACTTCAATAGGTTTTTGATTATGAATAGTGTCAGATCAAGTAGTAGGTTGTGTATTCATGAGATATGATTCGTTTGCACCATTGGTTTTATACTAATGTTTACGTTTTGTTTGCAATAACGTTAGCCTACGTTCATTCCCTTTCATACGTTTCATTCCTGCTGACCGGGTTCTACGCTACACAAGATTAATTGTGGGGTTAATATGGACAGCATTTTTGTGAGTGAATCACAAACCATGCAGTTTATTATCAATGAAAGTATGCGAATATTTCTACTCAAACGTAATCCTTTAAAATTTATCGTTAATCTTCACTTCGGCCGGTGGTAACAATAAGTTCGGTATAACACTATCTCATGTAAATAGTTTGGCCAAAGTTAGCTTTAATTTTTCCCAAGTTACATCTCTTGTAATAGCATAAAAACAGAAATTGTAGGTCTCACTTTCAAAATTACCTGCCATAAACTGTAGTTAGCACGATATCTGATTTATACCACCGTTTGTCGTTTCATCATTATGCAAACGGATTCTGTAGTCTACTTGTATGGGATATGGCGAATAGAGTGGTATTGTCAGAAACTTTTGATGTCAGGGTTTTAATCAAGGAGTTACTGTATTCTTTATTTTTGTTGTTGTTTCTATTTGAACACATAAATGTTGGTACAAAGGGGCACTAGATACATATGCGCCACACTAAAATGGATGTGAGTTGTCTGAATTTTAATTGCAGCACGAACAGTATTTCCAGTAATTATTGTCATTTCATTTTATTTGTGTGTGGGCTATGATACTACTCGGGTGCCCAGATTGAAGTAGGTAGTTTCTTTAGAGGATCACACTCGGAGCGTTTGACCTAAGGGTCTAATCCATAAGGCAGTGGAGCATCGTAAGGAGATGTAGTCCCATGGTGGCCGGTGACCAGCAGCTGTTTCATACGCCACTTGCTTCCTTAGGATCCTGGAGCCCATGTGCACCATCGGTTTGGAATCAGGGTTTTCCAACTCCCCAGGGTGGATCCTTCATATCCACCAACCCGGTTAACGCGTCGAACATTCGCTTTTTGTCCTCTCAATTTCGTAAACAACACCCCCGCCACGAGAAGGCAGTGAGTAGGAGTTCTCTGACAGTGGCTGTATACGCGTGATCATGTGGGAGCATTTCGTGAAGAAGATCTGACTCTCCCCACCCTCGATTGTATCAGGGCATTTGGGGCGGTTGTGTATTTAATCTATAGCACTGACTTTTGTGAAAGGCTAGTAATACTAATCATTTGTCTAAACTAAGGTAAGTATCGCAGAATCTGAACTTGCAATTTAGTAGACGAAACTCAAATGCTTTAATCAATAGGCAACCAACTCATTAAGCGAACTAATCTCAGTCAGTCAGTCAGCTGCAACGTAGGATCAGGCACGTATATGCATCGGTCTAAGTTGCCATACCGCATTAGCACAACAAGATGAACACCGGATTCATAAAAGTAGTTAGTTCAGTGGTGGTAATATATAGAAGAAAAATTGTGTATAAGGAGATAATACAGGAAGAAAGAATTAGTTCCTAGGAAGAAAGATTTGAAGTGATTTTAATCTCTTAATTTAAGGAAGACGGAGAGTGTATACACCGACGCCATTGTGATCGATTCTGAGCCATGTCACCAAGAGTCTCCAACCATTGGTTACGATAGTCACGCCGACCCCAACCAGGCAGTCTGCATCTACCAACATGGCTCAGAGCAGAAGTTAGTGACTTCAAGCACTGATGCCACGTTTTGGTTCGGCCGCCCCTAACTTTCTTCCAATCATCCCTAACACCGGTTAGCATTGCGCGTTATGGTAATCGGTGTTCAGGCAACACGCAACACGTGGCCCAACCATCTCAGTCGATAAAGATTCATAACCTCATCAACTGATTTACCTTCATTCCCTAATACCTTGCGTCTAACCTCACTATTACTTACCCGGTGATCCCAGCAGATACCCGCAATATTTCTAAGGCACCTGTGGTCAAATACTAGTAAATTACGAATATCTTCTACTTTTAAAGGCCATGTTTCGCAGCCGTGTAGTAGAACGGAACGAACTGCCGCGCAGTATACTCGTCCCTTAATTGATAGACGGATATCTCGCCTTCGCCATAGATGACGTAAGTTGGCAAAGGCCAAACGACCTTTTGGAATCCGTGCTGAGATTTCGTCAGACACCAACCCATTAGGGCTGATCAGACTTCCAAGATAAGTGAAGTTGTCAACGCGTTCGACTACTTCACCCCCTATCCTTAGTTCAGGTGTTGACGCAGACCAGTCCTGAGACAACAACTTGCATTTAGAGGGAGAGAAGCGCATCCCAAACATTCTGGCATTGTTGCTCAGTGTTACCAAAAGACTCTGCATTTCATCAGCGTCTTCACCAAACAGGACTATGTCATCTGCGTATTCTAAGTCAATAAGTGGACCTCCTGGTAGGAGATCAATACCTGAGAATTCAGTCGATGAGAGTGTTATTTCTATCAGGAGGTCTATGATGAAGTTGAACAAAAATGGAGAAAGTGGACAGCCTTGGCGGACGCCACTTGAGGTTGCAAAAGCATATGACAGTTCGCCATAGGCTCTGACTCGACTAGTAGTGTTCGAGTAAAGAGCCTTCACAAGGTTTATGTACTTCTGAGGTACGCCTTTCAATGACAGACACTGCCACAGAACCTCTCGGTCAACAGAGTCAAATGCTGCTTTTAAATCAAGGAAGACCATTATTGTCGGACGCCGATAAGCATGTCTGTGTTCTAGAACCTGACGAATGGTGAATATGTGGTCGATGCAGCCACGACCAGGTCTGAAGCCAGCCTGATTTTCACGTGTTTGCAGTTCACGAGTCTTAGTTAGGCGTCCGAAAATTATCGAAGCTAGTATTTTAGATATTATGTTCGTTAAACTAATCCCTTTGTGGTTGTCACAGGATGATTTTGACCCTTTCTTAAATATTGGGACAATAAGTGATTGTGACCAGTTAGATGGAATAACGTCTAACTCCCAGATTTTAACTAAAATATTAGTCAACCTAATCGCTAAAACTAGACCACCATCCTTAAAGACCTCTGGGGCCAATCCATCTGGGCCAGCTGCCCTTCCTTGTTTCAGATTAGCTATAGCCTTTTGAACTTCACCTTGAGTTGGGGGACTTACTTCAATGTTCCATTCACACTGTCTGGGAATAGAGGGTAGTTGTAGAGTAGCTGAAGGCCAACTGAATTGCTCCTTAAAATGTTCCGCCCATCGTTCTAAACGTCTGGACTGGGAGCAGATGAGAGTGTCGTCTTTTTCCGAAATAGTCTGACTTACACTTGATTTATTAATTCCAGTTTCTTTTATTAGTCTGTAGAGTTGTCTTGTGTTCCCTATAGCCGCCGCCTTTTCCATCTCTTTTGCTTTCGTTGCCCACCACTGCTCACGATCATTCCTTAGACTTTTGCTTAACCTAGATCTGATTTCTTTACGCTCTTCATCGTATTCAGAACCTGATGGGATGAGTTTGCGAGAATCTATCAGTGCAACAGACCTTGAAGAAATCCATTGATTCTTTGTAACCCTTTGGTTTAAGTCAATAACAGATGTCACAGCTGTTTCCACAGCCATTCGTATATCTTTCCAAACAACATCTGGGTCAGCCTCGTTTTCAGAACTACCTAAGTGTGACCTCAGTTATTCTCGGAACCTACGTTTGGTTTTCTCGTTACTCAGTTCAGTTCTAATGGGTCTTTTTTGCGTCCAGTGAAGCGCAAGCAGATGCGTGCTCGTATTAGGGCATGGCCGGAGTCCAAGAAGGTACTCCAGAATGAGCGACAATCTTCTATCGACCCTCTCCAACGATGACTGATAGCAATATGGTCTATTTGAGTGCATCGTTGGTTTGGTGCAGGGGGTCGCCATGTTAGACGATGTCTCTCCTTATGCTTAAAATTTGTGTTTGCTAAAAATAAACGATTGTCTGAGCAAAGTTGCAGCAGACGATCACCATTATCTGTTCTCTGTGCCGGAATACTAAAGTACCCACCTAAATGTCTTTCTGTTTCGTTTAAGCTACCTACCTGGGCATTAAAGTCGCCTGCTATGAGTACTATGTCGGAACGTTTAGCTTTCTGAAGAAGTTCAGACAGCTTTCTGTAAAATTCATCTTTCACTTCATCCGAACTGCAGTCAGTGGGAGCGTAGGCAGAAACGACGAAAAGGCAACGACGTGTGTCCCTATCCTTCCGAGTTCTTACGGAGCCGTTTAGCCGAACAGCGCATAGACGACTGTTAACGGGGATCCACTCTAATAGCGCTTGTTCCACCCTCATGCTTAGTGCTATGCCTACACCTGCAAGTCCACGAGAACTAGCCATCGAGTCGCCAGATACACGAAGGGTGTATCTCGTCGGCACTCCGTTTTGCCGAGGTGAGGTCAAGTGAATGACCACACTAGGATCCTGTATGCGTGTTTCGGAGATACAGCATACATCAATCGTACGAGATTCTAAGGTTTTAGCCAAGGAAGCCTGCTGACCGATTCGGCATAGTGTGCGTACGTTAAAGGCTCCAATGTGTAGTTTGGAGCGAGGTTTCAGTAGACGTGGGACAGTGTTTTGCGCACTAGAATCGTTGGCTGTGGTGACACTTGAGGAGGAAGCCGAAAGAGGGAGTTTAGATTTGAAAGTCGATGTAAGAGGAATAATAGGAATTGAAGAGGTAGGTTGATTATGAATACAGTGGTCTTGAGTGCTGTTACAGGTATGAGGGCGGTTATCACTTCCCGGTTGCCCACACCGTGGAAGGGTTCTGCTGGAGGTACCTGAAAATGAAATTGGATTAGGGGTGGTCATAGTGACCCGAGAGCGTGACCGCAGTGCCCAAGGTATAGCTGCTTGAGGTCGGTCACACACGACCTTTTTATGAGTAATTTTCGTGTTAGCTCTGTACTTGTTGAGACCTTACCGCTGGAGACGGATATCCGTGGGATAAGGCGAGGTGTACATTTTTAGGGTCGACCTTTTCTAACCCCACCCCTCCTTGTGGGAAGGCAGCGTCGCTGTTATCCTGGTTGTCTGGAGGAAACACCTTACTGTTGTCACACCTCTGTACAGTCAGCAGTACGACTTCTCCTTCGGACCTTGATTTTGTTGCTTTTAGTCTTGCTGCTCTTCAATCGACCTTTCTGGCATCGTAGGGCCTTGAGGAGCGGTTGTTCCAGCCAGTATAGCTCAGTTGCTTCATCACAATAGGCAAGCCTGACCACCACGTCAAGGTAGCAACAACGGTCATACAATGTGAATCAGTTTTTGTTTTTAATAATCACCTGAATAAAATACCAATTCATTGAAATGTATATTCACAAGAGCATTCAAAAATTGGAAGGATTATCCTTTCAATTAGAGACCACTGATAATACACGTACCAGAAAAATGCCTTTCATTATACGGATAATTTCAAATACTCGTTTCACTACAAAATTACATGTTTGACCGCATATTACTTAATTACGCCTGTTACTACTTGTGGAGGAGTATAGGCCGCCCACCAGCACTCTCCATCCAACCCCTTCGTGGGCAATCCTTTCCAGCTGTTATTTATCCTTTTCGTATCTGCTTCTATTTCCCGACGTAATGTGTCCTTTGGCCTTCCTCTTTTTCTCTTCCCTTCAAGATTCCAAGTTAGGGCTTGCCTCGTGATGCAGTTTGGTGATTTCTGTAATGTATGTCCTATCCATTTCCGTCATTTTTTCTTAATTTCCTCCTCAGCTTGAAGCTGAAGGCTGTTGTTGATGGTATCCGTCCAATGGATGTTAAATATCTTGCGTAGACAGCTATTTATAAATACTTGTACCTTGTTGATGATGTAGTAGTTCTCCAAGTTTCAGCTCCGTATAGTAGAACTGTCTTGACGTTGGTATTGAAGATTCTGACTTTGATATTGGTTGAAAGTTGTTTTGAGTTCCATATGTTCTTCAATTGTAGGAATGCGGCCCTTTTTTGCCAATCCTCGCCTTTACGTCTGCATCAGATCTTCCTTGTTCATCGATGATACTTCCCAGGTACGTGAAGGATTCTACATCTTCCCGAGTTTCGCCATCAAGTGTGATTTGGCTAGTGTTCTCCGTGTTGTTTTTGAGGACCTTGCTTTTTCCTTTGTTTATGTTGATGTCTACTGCTTCTGAGGCTGCTACTACACTGTTTGTCTTGACCTGAATTTTTTGGTGTGTTTGGGATAGTACAAATCGTCTAGTTGCATCCAACCTTTCGATTGTATTCCGTGCTCCCCTCAGATATCGAGGTCTTCATAATCCAATCGACCACCAGAAGAGAAAGGCAGAGAGTAGATAGCCTTGTCTGACTCCGGTCCTTACTTGGAATGCGTCTGTCAGCTGTCCTCCATGCACCACTTTGCACTGTAGTCCGTCGTATGAGTTCCGGATAATGTTGACAATCTTCTCAGGAACTCCGTAGTAACGAAGAAGTTTCCATAATATTCTCCTAACTACACTGTTAAACGCATTTTCATAATCATTGACGTTGATGTATGGTGACGAGTTTCACTCAATTGATTGTCCGACGACGTTCCGTAGTGTCGCAACTTGATCTGTGCACGACCGATCCTTACTGAGTCCAGCCTGCTGATTTCGAAGCTGGGTGTCTACTGCGTCCTTCATCCGGTTCAGCAGTACTCTGTTAAAGACTTTCCGTGGTACTGACAGTAGTGTAATGCCTCTAGTTTTCACATTTGCTCAGATCTCCTTTCTTTGGAATCTTGATGAGGTGTCCTTCTTTCCAGTCCATCGGCACTTGTTACTCCTCCCAAATCTTCTTGAATAGAAGGTGAAGCATATTTGTGGTTACTTCGATGTCTGACTTCAATGCTTCAGCTTCAGCGGGTCCTGCTGCTTTCCCATTGTTCATTTGTCTAATGGCCATTCTGATTTCTTCCGTCGTTGTTGGATTGACATATATAGGAAGGTTTGTGTGTGGTGCTTCGATGTTGGGTGGATTCAGTCGAGCTGGTCTATTCAAGAGTTCTTCAAATTACTCTACCCATCTGTTCCACTGTTCTTGAATTCCAGTGATTGGGCTGCTTTCCTTGTCCTTGACCGGTCTCTTTGGTTTACTATATCTCGTTGCTAGTTTCTTCGTTGTATCATGTGGTAGTTTCATATTTCCTTCTCTTGCAGATTTTTCCGCCATGGTTGCTAGTTTTCCACGTATTTCTGTCTGTTGGCTTCAATGCTCTTCTCCATGTGCTTGTTTGCTTCGGTGTACTCAGCTTGTGCTTTGACTTTCTCTGCTCGTGTTTAGCTGTTGTTAATTGCTGTCTTCTTGTTCTTCCTTTCTTTGATTCTGTCCAGTGTTTCTATAGAGATCCATTCCTTGTGATGATGCTTCTTGGGGCCCAAAACCCCTTGACACGTTGAAGTTAATGTTTCTTTGATATCTTTCCAGTTATCCTCCAGATTAGTTTCTTCTTCCTTCAGTAGATCCTGTAAGGCTTGGAGCCTGTTGTTGAGAGCTATCTTGAATTCATTGAGTTTGTCAGTATCTCAAAGGAAGGCTGTATTGAACCTTTGTAGTTCTGTTAGCTTCAGTTTTAAATTGGCCACAACCAGGTGGTGATCTGAAGCTATGTCCGCTGCTCTCCTGGTTCTCACATCTTCCACTGTCCTTCGGAACTTTTTATTGATGCACATATGATCTATCTGGTGCTCTGTGGTGTGGTCCGGTGAGATCCATGTAGCTTTGTGTAAACGTTTGTGTGGAAATATTGTGCCGCCTATGACCAATTTATTGAATGCACACAGATTTGCAAATCTTTCCCCGTTTTCGTTTCTCTCTCCCAGTCCATGTAGTCCCATGATGTCTTCATATCCGGTGTTGTCCATTCCGACTTTGGCGTTTAGATCTCCCATCAGAATGATGAGGTCCTTTCTTGGGTACTTCTCTATGATTGATTGCAACCTATCGTAGAATTGATCTTTAATGTCGTCATTGCTATTATTGGTGGGTGCATAACACTGGATAACATTCATTGTAATTCCCTCCTTTGTTTTGAATGATACTTTGATGATTCTGGATCGGTGAGTTTAAATAGTTTTAATTGTTTTTTCTGGTTAGCGTGTTTTTAGCGAGTTAGTTTTCTAGGGGATGGGGTCATAAACCCCAAGCCCAACCCTCCTCCTTTACCCGGGCTGGGACCGGCAGTAACTCTAGAAGTGCTACAGGCGGAGTTGGCCGCATATTTATACAACATGGTTCGGAAAATATATAAAGCACATAATAATCATTATCTTTTAATATAATTTATGTTTCACTTTTGTGCCAACTTTTTTCATCTTTCGTTTGTTATTATCTCGGCTATCCATCACCTAGATCCTGGAGACGTTCGTTTATCCACTTGTGGCTTACATCTAACAGTCAGTGTCTCTCAGTTGCTGTTTGAGTGAGTCTCCTGGTCTCAACTTTTGACCACCGTATCCAAACTATGGCAACTGGCAGTAAGATGCTTCAGTGACTACACTAAACAGCCCAGAAAAAACCAAAATGGCTAGACATATATAAAGCTAACTCAAAGAATTACATATTGTAAGGGGAACTCAAGAATAACGAAATGTTCGAAACTTGGAAGACAGTGAGTAAAGGCATTATTACTACTGTCACAAGTTAAAGTCCAATCACCAAATTTGTGTTCATTGCTTCAGAGTATCGGTACTACGTAATTTACTTGATAGCCTGATGTTCAATGTTCCCACACAACAGGCTACTTAAACAGTAAACTACTCAAGTATTTCATATGTTCAAATCGAGTGACAATTACTTTTGTTTTTAGAAATGTACACTTTATTTGATTTTAATATTTATTAATAGCTTTGATTTATGGTTAAATATAAGGTTTGTCTATTTATATTTCAGTGTATCATCACTCATCACAACGCTCTTGCTTAATATTGCGAATGAGGCTGTAACGCGGCAGTTACGCACAGTTTTTATCCGAAAAGAGGCTATTTTAAAATATGATTTCGTTCACGTTCATGGTTGCAGTAAACTCGTTACATCTAATTGGGATAATGTCCACTTCGTGTGAGTTTGTGAATTCGTTATCTCGATGGAGCAAACTTGACCATGTTAAAAACTAAATCCTCTACAATTTTGGGAAGTTTAATGTTGTTAGCACGGGTAGGAGATACAGTGCACTTAAATCTTCTCCAATAAATCATTTTGTTTTCATCAACAGCTATATATTGCTCGACTGTGTAAAGCATCATCTCTAGTGTTGTTTTCGTTAGTTAAGTCTGATATCTGTCTGTTATGATGTCACAGGGCTGCATGGAAGAGCAATATGGCGTGCTAATAATCTTTTGTACCGAACAAATACCAGTGAGTACAAGTTCAATTTTTACCAGAGTTATGGTTGGGTGTTTAAATCATGCGACTCTCACTCAGTTAGTCACAGGTTCAAACTCCACCTCATTTGTTCAGACAGTCACGTAGTATCACTAGCACTTGTACATAAGGTTCAGCTCGAAAGTAATATAAATCCTTGTGATATATTCTAGTAACACTACCAGAAACTTTTTTATTTGAATTAATAAATAATATCATTATACTATTTCATTCTTGTGTCTAATGAAGACATCTAATCACTTACAGATACCTACCTTCTGAAGATGCATTAATACATTGGTTCTCACATGTTCATATGGGAAGAGGATTTGCTGACGTTATTATTGTTGAAGGACTGGATCGTTTCGTAGAAAATGTAAGAAAAGTTATCCCAGGATAAATTTTGTTGCTTCTGTTGTGATTATATTTACCGCTAGGTCGACTTTTCTGTACGTCTACAGAAACAAAGTTGGTTATGAATATTTTCGTATGTCATAAGCGGGTCAAATCACTTTCTTGTCTTCACTGGATAATATTTAGTTGAGTTTGTGTGTATGGTAAAATATAACATGTTCACGGATCCATATGTTTAGTTTTTAAACTTGATCAGTTATTCTTCTATGAATGTGACTAAATATCAAGAACTTGAGTTCGTATTTGGTTTTATCTATATTGCCGGTAGATGAAACACTATTATTACTATTATTATTATTAGTCAGCGAAAAAAATTAGCACAACTAGGCACTAAAAATGGACTGAAGAAAATCAAATGACGCCATTGTAAATATTTGAGAGATTGGTTGAAATCATAGAGTCAATAATCAAATCTAAAAAACATACAATACGTAGTGACGTGGTCAAATTTAATTTAATGTATTTAATAAAACATCCTAATATTTATGAGGAAAGCGTCTGCGAGGCCATCTCTTGTTTCCGCTCTGAACCACATTTGATAACATTCTCATCCAACGATTCTTAAGATCTGACTCAAGATTTTATGAATAATCAGAACAGAATCAGTGAATAAAAACCCATAATTGTTTTCCGAAGCGCAGATCTTGTAGATATGTTTAAGGAAAAGGTATTTTAAAGAAGAATTATATAAAACTATCTGTTAAGATAATATCGAACTTCCCAATTCAAATAAATATGGGGAAAAATCAGGCGAAGTACCAAGTGCATTTCATAAAAATTGCATCAGTAGAGGAAATGATCAGAATATTTTCCGAAGGTATCTGTTACAAGATTTAATGAATACTGCCGGATTTTAGCATCCTATAAGTCTGTTTTCTTGTTTAATTGAGAATCTGTTTTTATGAAATCACCGGTTAAAATCGAATGAAGAACCACTGGAAATTAGAAAAAAACTCAAATATTTCGTCACAGTGATCTTCTGTTAGTAGGAACTCATGATGTTAAACGGCGTTAAACCCTTCATACCGCACTCATAGTTGCTTGAAATCGGTCATTGACGATCATCGAATAGCATTTCGAGAGTTTTTTGTGGCCTCTTTTAGAGTTGGATACTATTCAACCTGGTTGTCATGTCTGCGTGGAAAGATTATTGTCTGTTACGTTCGGCACAGCGACTGATTCAACCTAATACTTGTGATGTTATCATAACAGATATCAACTTACATGATGGCTTGTAAAATATTCTTATTGCCACTTACCTGCGATTTTTAAATTTGCCAGTTTCCAACAAGTCTAATAAAATAATCTGCTAATTGATTAAAGTTAAGGATTGTGCTCATTCTTAATCCATGTGTATTTCTTAACGTCGATCATTCACTAGTCTTAGATTGCTTACTGCTAAAGACTGAACATGTCCGACACTCGTTGTTTTCAGTGGTTCTCTTCTTATTTTTAGTTCACCGTAGAATTAATTAATCCTTCACGGGTTACTTGATTGACTTTTAACAATACTTTATTTTGTGAACACGGTGATAATTGCTTAGTTGACACATTGAGGCATAATAATATTTGTTTAAATCTGCTTTTTTTAGGATAATGACTCATCATACATCATTAGATTAACTCATCTACTAGAAGATACTCGTCAATTTATCCATAGTTTTACGAAAGAGACTGAGCACGGCCATAACTGTAAACTAATAGTGTCTTCTAGTCTAAAGAGTTCACATGCACCCAAAAAATCTGATCTTGCACAAAATTATCGCGATGCGCTTCCAGCACATGCTCTGATTAAAACGTTTTTATTGCAGGGAGGAGGTAAGTATCCATATCTTATTGTTTTTCCTAGTAATTTTCGTGAGATCAAGTTGTAGTCAATTAAATTTAATGTAGAAAACTTATATCTAAGTCTGGTGATTGTTAGTTGTTTGACTCGGTTTTGTTATCAGCAAATGATCTTGACTTAAATTGCAGAATTATCGATTATATATCTTGAAAAAAGAACAAAATATTGTCGTTCGGTAACGAAGCAATTCGAATAGTCGAGTGATTCCTTGAAATGTACTTGTAGGTTAAATAAGAAATCACCTCTAAATGAGTTAGCTTGAAATATATGGTAAGAAAGTAACCTACGCTTATGTTTTTAGCTTTATACATATTTTGCTGGCTTTTATCATTGTTCACAAGTTGTGTCCAATCTAACCAATAACATTTGAAGCACGTTGATAGAGTCGTAAACCACAAACAAAGTAACTAGTATGCAGTTTTTTTCATTCACAGGTTAATTGTTTATAGGTACAATTCTCACTTCATTTCAGGCACATATTTGTATTTACCACATCCTATTTTACTGGCAATTAAGTAAATTGTAGCTTCTACCTTGACGTGGTGGTCGGGCTTGCCTATCGTGATGACCCAACCGAGCTATATTGGCTGGAACTCAAGTTCCTGCAGGTTCTACCATGCCAGGCAGGTCGATTGGAGAACGGTAAGACTAAAAGCAGCAACTCAAGGTATGAGGGCGAAGTCGTACTGCTAACTATACAGAGGTGTGACAGCAGTAAGGTGTTTCCCTCGGACAACCAGCATCTGCAGCGATGCTGCCTTCTCACATGGAAGGAAGGGGTTAGAAAAGGTTGACCCTAAAAATGTCACACCTCACCTTACCCCACGGATTTCCGTCTCCGGCGGTAAGGCCCTTTGAAGAACGGAGCTAACACATTAAAAACCTCCCACAAAAAGGCCGTGCGCGACCGGCCTCAAGCAGTTGTCCCTTGGGCTCTGCGGTCACGCACTCAGGTCGCTAAGACCAACACTAATCCGATTTCCTTTTCAGGTCCCCCAAGAAATACCCTTCCACGGTGTGGGCAACCGGGAAGTGATATCAGCCCTCATACCCGTAACAGCACACGAGACCAAGTTGGTCACATTCAAATCCTTCCTACACCTCTCAATGACTCTCTTATCTCCACGACTAACCCTTCTCACGTCCCTTTATCACCTCGCCCCGCTAGTGCGAACGATTCGAGTACGCGGAATGTTATTCCTGGTCTCCTGAAACCACGCTCTAAACTACACGTAGGAGCTTTCAACGTCCGAACACTGTGCCAAATAGGACAACAGGCTTCCTTAGCTAAGACTTTAGAATCTCGCTCCATCGATGTGTGCTGCGTCTCCGAAACGCGCACACAGGATCCTAGTAGTGTCATTCATTTGACTGCACCATGTCAAAGTAACGAACCAACTCGATTTACGCTTCGTGTATCTGGAAGCCCTGATGCTGCATCCCGTGGCCTCGCTGGCGTAGGTATAGCATTGAGTCCTAGGGCGGAACTAGCTCTCTTAGACTGGATCCCAGTAGACAGTCGTTTGTGTGCTGTCCGACTAAACGGAACAGTAAGGATTCGAAAAGATAGGGACACTCGTCGTTGCCTCTTCGTCGTCTCTGCCTACTCTCCCACTGACTGCAGGTCAGATAATGTAATAGGTGAGTTTTACAGAAAGCTTTCCCACCTTCTCCGAAAAGCTAGGCGTTCAGATGTAGTAATAGTGGCTGGTGACTTTAATGCTCAAGTAGGTAAACCAAGCGAAAAGGAAAGACACCTGGGTGGATCTTATGGTGTCGCGGCTCAAAGAACAGATAACGGCGACCGTCTGTTGCAGCTATGCTCAGATAACCGCCTGTTTCTTGCAAACACTAACTTTAAGCATAAGGAAAAACATCTTTTGACATGGCGACCCCCTAATTCGTCTCAACGCTGGACCCAAATAGATCACATCGCTATCAGCCACCGATGGAGGGGCTCGATAGAAGACTGTCGCTCATTCTGGAGCACATGCTTAGACTCAGATCATGCTCTAGTGCGAGCGCGTATTTGTCTACGTCTTACTGGACGTAGGAAACATGCTGCAAGGAAACCCCTTAGGGTCCTACTTAGTGATAGTCAAGCTAAGAGTATATATCAGGAACATCTAGAAAAACAGTTAGGCAGCCATGTAAGTGATACCCACCCCGAGGCAGCATGGAATGACATCCGAAAAGCTGTAGAAACAGCAGTGATGTCGGCAAGTACGGTAAACCATAAGGTTAGGGAGAAACACTGGATCTCAGCAGCATCTACCGCACTGATAGATGCTCGAAAACTCATTCCATCTGGCTCTGAACATAACGAAGAGCGGAGTCAGCTTAAGCGTAAGCTGACTAGAAGCCTACGCAAAGATCGTGAACAGTGGTGGGTAGCGAAAGCAAGAGAGATGGAAAAGGCAGCGGCAATAGGTAACAGCAGGCAACTGTTCAGACTTGTTAAGGAAACCGGTATTAGGAACCCAACTGTTAGCGAAACAATCGCAGAGAAAGATGGACATATTATTCATTCTCAATCCAGGAGATTGGATCGATGGGCAGAATACTTTAGGGATCAGTTCAACTGGCCTTCAGCCACACTTCGGTTTCCCACGATCCCCAGTCGACCTGAATGGCAAGTTGATGTAAGTCCTCCGACTCTTTACGAAGTTGAAAAAGCTATAGGAAATCTGAAGCGTGGGAGAGCAGCAGGCCCTGACAGGTTTACCCCTGAGATTTTTAAGGATGGCGGTCCAGTATTAGCAGCGAGATTGACTGAGGTCTTAGGTAGAATCTGGGAACTGGACGTAATCCCATCTGACTGGTCTCAATCACTGATTGTAGCAGTCTATAAGAAAGGACAAAAGTCCTCCTGTGACAATCACAGAGGAATTAGTTTGACTAATATAGTGTCTAAAATATTAGCTTCAATAATACTTCGACGTCTAACCAAAGCTCGTGAAGAGCAGACTAGAGAAAACCAGGCTGGTTTTCGACCTGGACGTGGTTGCATTGATCAAATATTCACATTACGTCAGGTCCTAGAACATAGACACACATTCAGACGCCCCACAATGGTAGTATTTCTCGACCTTAAGGCGGCATTTGACTCTGTTGATCGTTAGGTTCTATGGCAATGTTTGTCACTGAAGGGAGTACCAAAGAAGTACGTCAACCTTATAAAGGCTCTCTACTCGAACACAACTGGTCGAGTGAGAGCTTATGGTGAACTGTCATCAGAATTGATTACCTCAAGTGGTGTTCGTCAGGGCTGTCCACTCTCTCCATTCTTGTTTAACTTTGTCGTTGACGTCCTTTTAGAGATGACACTTTCCTCATCTAAATTTCCAGGAGTTGAACTTCTACCGGGAGATCCACTTGTTGACTTAGAATATGCCGATGACATAGTTCTATTTGGTGAAGACGCTGACAAAATGCAGAGTCTGTTGACCACTCTAAGCAACAATGCAAGCCTGTTCGGCATGCGATTCTCTCCCTCGAAATGCAAAATGTTACTTCAGGATTGGGTTGCGTCGACACCGGAACTAGTGATAGGGAGTGAAGTAGTTGAGCGTGTCGACCGCTTCACTTATCTCGGAAGTCTCATCAGCCCTTGTGGTTTGGTGTGTGACGAAATCTCAGCACGGATACAAAAGGCTCGACTAGCTTTTGCCAACTTGCGTCATTTGTGGCGTAGGCGAGATATCCGTCTATCAACCAAAGGACGTATTTACTGCGCAGCAGTTCGTTCCGTCCTACTTTATGGCAGTGAGACATGGCCGATAAGAGTAGAGGATATTCGTAGGTTACTAGTATTTGATCATAGATGTCTTCGAAACATTGCTCGTATATCCTGGGACCACCGAGTAAGTAACTCAGTTGTTAGGAAACGGGTACTAGGTAAGGATGGCAAATCAATTGATGAAGTAGTGAAACTCAATCATTTGAGATGGCTGGGACATGTGTTGCGCATGCCCGACCACCGACTGCCCCGACGTGCTATGTTTTATGGTGTAGGAGTAGGTTGGAAGAAAGCTAGGGGCGGCCAGACCAAAACATGGCACAAATCCATGAAGTCACTGACAAGTGGATTGAGTCATGTTGGTAGGTGTAGACTACCTGGTTGGGGACCGCGAGATGATAGCAACCGATGGTTAGAGACCTTGAATGACATGGCTCAAAATCGTTTGCAATGGCGCAGGTGCATCCACTCTTTGTGTTCTCTCAAACTCTAATCTTCTGAATTATTCATGTCCTTTCCCAATTTATTCCACTGGACTATACTCCTTTAATAACATCATCAAACCTTAATGTCCCCTATCTCTACTTATACTTTCAGTACCTCTACCACTATGGGATTTGAATCGATAACTGAATCTCTGTGCTAATGTGGTATGGCAACTCGAACTGATGTACGTACGTACGAAGTTCCACGTTGTTACTGACTGACTGACTGAAATTGTAGAATGTTTAGCTAAAAAAATCGGTACTTAAAAGCTTATTTCGTTGTATTCCTTTAGATGGGAGTGATTTATTTGACTTTTACTCAGTTGAGGATAATTGGAAGTTGAATTTAAAAAGACAATATGATGAAGTTTTCTGGACAACAAACCAATGAATTTTCAATAGATAAACAAGAACTTGCTTGGTTGTAAATATTCATTATTATTTTTAAATAGAAATTCGTTTTTACTTTGTGCATATATTTATTACTGATTAGCTGTTTTGAGTTACTTATTTGGTACATGAAATCTAGTTTCTGGTGAATAAAGTCTTATGTAAATCAAGATTTAATCGCTCAAAAATAAGTGTTGGCGAGAAACTGGTCAGTTAAATAACTTCTTAGGTTATTCAGTGTTACTACAGTGCACCTTAAAGAGTATGTGAAATGGTTGATAGTTCGTTTTCTGAGTAGTGTAGTGTTACATATATTTTCTTTTTTTATATTTTTTCCGTCTTCACTATCCTATCACTCTGTAACCTCAGTTTATGATTCTTTAGTCGGTCACTGGTCAGTATCAAGAGCCGTATCGTTTATTCGCTGATAACTGTATTTCGAATAGCCAGTTTACAATGTTATGATCAAAGTTTTATTCAGTTTTATAGTCTATTGATTTTGATGTTAGATGGATGGAGGTTATCGGGCAGTAGTTGCATATTTTGTGCTTGTCAGTACACGTGCACGGACGTTAAAGACATTTATTTACCCTCAGAAATTTCACTATCTAATTATTCAGACACCTAACTGAATGCCGCCTCAGTGATCTGAGGGTTAAGCGTTCGTCGCAAAACTAAGGGTCTTGAGTTCGATCGCCTTTGGAGTTGTGACTATGCACTGATGAAGAGCTCCATACTAAGACGAAACAGCTTACCAGAACTTTCTGGTTTGTAGTTGTTGGCTAAGTGAAATCAGTCCGTGATGTAAATTACGAAGACTGTAATCATTAAATTAACAATACTGGATGGAAATCTGACTTGTCAATCCATTCTGCTATTCTCATGATAAGTTAATTTCGAAACAGTTACGATCAAATATGTCTTGTCAAGTTTGTATGTCAAAACAAATCCCAACATGATTACTTTACATTGGGTAGCTGAATAATCTATTCAAAGCTTACTACTATATATACTCTCTGTGGGTTATCTTTCCACTAAACAGACATGAACTTGTCAATGGTCGGTTAATAGAACTTCCCACCTTGCGTCTTTTTCCTTTACCTGCTTAAAGTTAATTAGATGTAAGAAGTTTGTGTTTGTAACTTTGTTGAAACACACAGAATTGATAGAACATCCATAGGTAGCCCCCTGGGCTTAATTCTGGGTGATATATTTATGGGGAACCTTAAACAGATGAAGCTTACGCACACAACTCAAGGAAATACATTGTATTGTAAACACTAATGAGACATTTCTTGTCTGCAAGAGTCGGAAGCATTATATGTACCTACTCAATTTGTTTAACACAACATACAACCATAGGTTTTACTATCGAACATGAAGTGGAAGGTAAATTCCATTTCTTAGATGTTGGAATCAAGCGAACTTCAGATGGCATCCTGCGAAGACATATCCACCGCAAAAGTGCATGGATTGAAGTTTATCTAAATTACAACAGCTGTCCAATAAGTTACAAAAATGGGATTGTACGAACCGTTTCTGATTACGCTCGAAAACCTTGCTCAAGGGAAAACCTGAAAGAAGAACTTGCCTTTATTACAACTCGCCTGCGTAGAAATACATATCCAGCGAAATTCATTGAGAAGTATGCGAAAACCAACGGATGTATTAAATGAGATACAGTAGAAAAGTAAACCTGTTTTCCATATCTGCGTTTCAAAGGAAATGAAATAACTGAAATGATGAAACTTGGGATATATGCTGCGATGAAGGTTGCTTATTTATCGGCAGGATTGACGAAATTATGTTAGATGAACTGCTCACTCAAACGTACAAAAATTGACAGATCCACTTTTCTCAGTACCTCCAACTGAGTTTAACAATTTATATTGTACGTACCAAAGTGCATACATCGGGAGAACAGAGAGAGGTGTATAGGTTCGCATTTCCGAGCACGTTTCAAACAATTTAAGACTGAAAGGCTCTACGGCTTTATATATCGCAATAGCTGGGCATTTGATTGATACTAAACACACCACTGACAGTACACAATCCTTCAGAATTATCAGCGGACAAAAACGCCGCGTCTCCGGTTTACTGAAGCAGTAGTAATAAAGAAACTCAATCCTTGGTAAATCACTATTATTTTCGTTATTGTCATTATTATTATCATTACTTTATTAGTGTTTATTTTGTTTTATGGTCTTGGCCAAACTAGTTCTTATTTTGTGTACAGCAAAATCATCCCTTTATTCATCGGTTTTTTCATTCACTTAATTCTCAAAAGTTATGTTAACTCTTCAAATCCTGGTTAGTTGCTACGTAACCCATCTTATCAGTTTCTAATTCCAAACAATTACCGTCGATAATACGACTGATGGGTTTCGTGCTGAAATCAAAAATGGATGCATGATGGCAAAAGTCAGGAAGCTCTTATCAGATAGCTTGCAGTCAGTGATACAGATAAAAGAGCGCGTAAATCCACACCAAATGGTACCCAATTGAATCTATACAAACGGTAGTTGGATGTCAGCAGCATACAATAACTACCCGTACTCCGAAACGTATCCAGTTATAATTCAATAGAGAAAAAGCTATATGCTGTAAACTACTCAGTCACAATAAGTTCGCAGTATCCTGGAAGAACCATTAGTTTTACAACATCATAGTCTTTATTGTTTGGAAACAGAGAAACCCACTATGTTATCGTAGCTTAATGTTTTTCTCTCTAACAACCCTGTTGATTGTTTTCGTCAAAATGTATCCCTTAAAACTTTATGAAAAATCAGTAATTTCAATGTTGGAGACATGTAGCATTTATCTCGTCATCTATATAATAATAAGAAGTTGGTTGGAATTTGAAAAATACTTATTTTATTATTTATAGTCTGGGTAACATTTGCAAATTTTTCATAATGTTGAAGCCACTCAGGTTTCAGTCGCTGAGTCAGATGTTCGAACTGCTCTTCATCTACATATGTTTGAACAGTTGGATAGTAAATACACTGCCCCTCACAAAACCAGTGTGGTACGAAGCTGAGTATAGGAATCTTATCCATAACATTAATTGGGAACTAAGCGGGTACTCTTTTTCAGGCGATTCTGACTGATAGTTTGTTGGTGCTCCTTATCTATGAAAGATTTTTTAAGACATTGCTCGTCATACATATTACCTATCAATTAACAAAATTATTTTTACTCATGATCTATACAATCCAGACAAGATTTCCGAAAGTGTGGTATATGTCTTTTAAATGGAACCACTGTAACATAATGCGTAATCCACATGTACTTAAGTTAATTGATTAATAAAATCTGGATGACTGACATCATAAAAGTGGTTTTGGTACTAAATTACCCAATCGGGCACTGTTTGTTTGGTTACTTTTTCAACCTTTTCACAGTAGTTTGAGGCCTTTGATGACTTACCAGGAAATTTTTATGTGTACTGAACAACGTGTTTAAATTGATTTCGTTTTCTATTTCTGTATACAGTTAGTGGAATGAGTTTTTGAAAAGCAAATGAGGCCATATGAAGTAGAGAAATGCTCAGTATGAACTAATCATCGCATCGGCTCACTTTATCACTCTTGTTCTTGTGAATTCTTAGTTTCAGGAGAAATAAAAATAATGAAACAATTATGTCAAGCTCATATAAAAAGCTATGAGAATACGTAAAGATAGCCATGATGCATGTTTCTTGTACTATATGCGGATTTGAAGTCTACATTATTGTAGTACATCTGTTTGCTTTTCTGAAGCTGTGAAATATAGCACTTGTTGGTAAACGCGCAAGAAAGTGATGTTTAGAATTTGATAATATTAAAGGTTGCATTCGGCGATCGTAAACACAAATAGTTTAGGTTCAGGATCGCTAGTACATTAATGATTTTAAACGTCAAACACTTTGCTTGAACAAAATAAGAAAACATAACATGAGTGTGTAAATGTATAACGTGTCGTGGAATTTCTGGTTTGATTATGTTTGTTTTAATGTTCTTTCAATGTAAAGGTTCGTTTAAAAATCCACTGATGTCAACTAGATTACTCTTGAAAGTCAAGTACTGGAAAACTGTTCCATCGTAGAGTCTATTACACCAGCGATGCTTATTCAGGGATAAATCCAGGATTTCCGGTCCTTACAGTTTGTAGGATATTACTCGGTTGCTTAATACAGTGGTCAGCTTTTTCAACTTCAGTCAGTTAGCAACGGAACACAGTCATTACCGAATATAATCGATGTATACACAACTTCCTTTAAATTTATTAGACTTTAGGGAGGGAGATTACCGGTCTAAGTCTTGTCAAACTCATTTCAAAACAAGCCTATAACGAGGTGGATTACCATTGAATTAAGCTTTTATGATAATACATTTTATCAAGCATATTTTAAATCGCAGTCTAAAATCAGCTAAAAATCAATAAATACCTGAACATGAAAAAAAGCAAAGCAAATATATGATCCTATATACTTTCAATGGCGATTCGTAATGAGAATAATCTGAAAATGGTAACTTCGCGTTTTACAGTACACAAAACAATACAAATTACTTTTAAACACAAAATCTATTTACCATAAACCCTATTCGATAATTAGACTAAAAGAAACAGTACAGAACAGAAGGCAGTTTATATTATAATGAAAGACGTTTTCTTTTGTTTCTAACTCTTATTTTTTTTTACAGTTTATTAGTAATGAAGTGTGAATTTATATAAATATAGAAATATTGCATAAGATGAATGCAATGTCAAGAATAAACCTGTCTGTTATTTGTACATACATTTATTCATACAGAAACACAATAGTGATTTGTGTAGTTTGTTTAAAAAATGAAGTGCAAATCAAAAGATTTTAAAATATAATATACTTTTCATTTTTAATTAATTATTTATTTCCAGTTTCAATCTAATCAATAGTATTTTGTCTTCTGTAAACAAAATGAAATAGAATGAAATCATAAGGAAACTTATAAATTAACCAGTTTATCTAAACTTTGATAATGTTAAATAATAGAATTTATTAAAATGAAGTCAGAACGCAAAATAAGAAACAGGGAAGATAAACATAGAAGCAAAACAAAACTTAAGAATATTCATATATCATTTATTATTGAATATTATACAAGGAAGGAAATGGCTTATTTCTTACTATTTAACTTTCTCGAAAGAAGCAAATTAAAATAATTGTTGTATCACGATGATGGTGATTACTAACTTGTGCTTTAAGAAGTGTTTTTCAGACAGTTTTTACAAGAAATAAATTGATTAGTTGTATCTGTATTAAAAAAAAATGTTTCGATATGTAGCCAAGTTTCATGTGTATAATAATTTTAGGAAAAGTATTGTAAATTGACTTAGTAAATTGAACGTATATATCTACTAATTTTTTTTTATGGATATTTCTTTGTTAAGCAATCGTTTCCCGTTGATTAGGCAATACCGGTTGTGCTGTTACTGATCTTTCAGTTAATAAACCATATTCTGAATAAGAAGTTTCTTTATCATCAATTGTATTCCTATTTAAGTATGTTTCAGTTGAATTATCAATTTCAACTAAATGAGCTTGACCTTCTGTTTCGTAAGTATATGTGGACATCGGATCATTTAAATCATATTTAGATGAGTCGAACTCTTCACCCCAACCAACATTTTCGTATACACTAAACGATTGCGAAGTAGAGTATCCTTGTGTCTGTAATAAATTTATAGAAATATGATGTAAATTATTGTTGAAAGTTATTAGGATAATTAAAATGTTTTCATTATGAGGAACATATATACTTTTGAATTTGAATGAAATTTATTACCACTGGACATGTACTCTGGATCTATAAATTTTGTTTTCACGTTTCTAATTATATTATCCTATGGATCTGTGCAATTCGTTCGTTTAAACGCCAGATTTGCAACTTTCGAGTTACAGTTGATTTTGTCAAATCAAATTCAATAGGCTAGGAAGCAATCCAGATTTTATACAGTCGATAAACCAGACAATGTATTCTACAACTTGTAAACGCTCATAATTGTTGTATGTGCACTACAACAAACATGAAATCTAGTGTAGCTAGTTTACATTTTTATAAATCTTCGCTAGATTAAACTAAATAATGTAGTGTAATAATTTAATGAATGAGTTCGTTTAAGTAAAAAACTATGGCTTTGAAGGAATAAACCGTACATGTATTGATATTTTTGACCATTTAAATACAATTATCACTTTACATTTATGTTTGAAGAGAGTTTGTGTCGAAAATCGATAAAAAGAAGTTATGTGTGGATTTCAGCTTCTTTGGGATATTCAGTTTACAATGGTTTATTGATATTTCTCGTATTGTACAAGGTCTATACCAGCTGAAGAATATCGGTGTTTAAATATGAGTTCAGCAGTTTTTATTGATTAATTGAGACTAAAGAGTGAACTCATTTTAAAATATTTTCTGTATTCTATGACCATAATAACAGTCTGATAAAAAATGTTTGCAATACATGAATGGATTTCATAAGAATTGACGAGGTTAACTATAAAAATCGGATTTATACCTTGCAATGCAGAAAATTACTACGAATAACGAATGACTAGTACACTTCATTTATTTATTATTTTTCAAAAAGGGTTAAACTAAATACACACTCGGTCGCGACTTGTGGTGATAAATCATATTCATAATGAAACAGTTACCCACCAGTGAGAGTAAATGTTCACACTACAACTCAACTTGACTGAAGTTGGGAATGTTCACTACGTTTTTCATGAGATCTGAAGTTTCTAGGTTCAAAATCAGGCTGAGTATTATGTACGTACTACTGATAAATCGGATATTAGGGCAAAATTACTTCATACTTTGTATAAATTACTCAGCTAATATCAGCATTTAATCAAAACAAGCTGTGTTATAAGTCATATTCCCCTTCACCTTAAAAAAAACCCAGCAAATCAGTGCTCACCAGAACTATTGTATAAGTGCAAGAGTGGGAGGTGTAAACTTCATCTTCACTACTCTTTGGAGAGTGAAGCAAGCACACTAGAAACTATCAGTTCGTAAAAACACAGCTTTGTATGTTATATTAAGAACATGCTTCGTTGAATAACTAATAGTATTTGTACAACACTCAAAAACTAGGAAACCATAACCATTATGAAGAAATATTTAAATTATTAACATCAAGAAATGCAATAGTGGATAAGTTGAGCAATTAGAAGAAAGTTGCGAAAGGATTGGAAACTAATAGGCTTCGATTAAAGTTAACTTTTTCCAGTTTTAAAAACTGTACAGAAAGATCTATTTTACTACTCAAAAATTTATTAATAAGTGTACTTAGTATAGTTTAACAATGGATAAGTAAGAAACTTTCGGTGAATATCTCTTTTATCCATGGTATTCAATGATGAATATAAGTGTATTTGAATATGAATTTACATGGTGTTGCACATACTTTTATTTATTTGAATTAATCTAGTTCAACTGTCCAAGTGGTTAAAAAATAAAGAGTGGATATTTGGAAAAACTTCTAAAAATTACAAACTATAAGGGTCCATTATTTCCACAATCTATTTACTATTGTACGTGTAGTTTTCTTTCTTTGATTTGCTATACATGTTATTCCGTTAATTCGTAGTTAAATAATTGTTTGTGAGAACTAGTTAAGTTTGGAAATAGTTATGGCCACCAAATGGTATCCATTAGAGAGTTGTTAATAAACGGAATAATTTTTGTCGTAGTCTACAACATCCCAGGAGTGGGAATTCAGAACTTATAGAGAAATTGAATACTGACTCTTCTGTTCTTACAGTCATCAAGCTATATCTGAAATCATTGGGCTGTTATTCAATTTAACATATCTTGGACTTCAGCAGAATTAAACTAATCATTCCAACTCATTCCACTGAGCAATAGTCGTAAGCTCACTAGTAACTAGCTTTTCAATCAGTTCCTGAGTTTTTAGTAGGAAGTTGTGATTGTTGGGATTTACCAATATAAACTATTGAAACCGTTATTACCAAATGGATTGTATTGTCTGCCCTACAGCTAGTTGAAAATGTGTACCAGTGCATTCATTTCAGTATATATATATATATATATATATATATATATATATATATATATATATATATATATATATATATATATGTTCACCGCGAGAACTGAAGTGTTTGGACCCTTTTGTTTGCATATTCTACGACATTAAATAATCGACCAATGATCATCTCTTTCTCAATATATACATATATATACAGTGGTATAATATAGGGTGCTTGGAAACAATATTTTTGGTGCAGTAGTACAAAGCAAATTACCAAACAACAAAAATCGCACAACACTTTCCCACAAGAAATAAAATCCCTTACTTTCGTTTAAAATATTTTGAGTACCCTGGGATAAAACGTTCAAAACATTAGAAACGTACTGAATAACACGTGACAAGCAATAAAATTTTTAAACTACTATTAAACAGGTTAAAACCTACTGATCTCTAGATAGAAGTTTACTTTTTTGGTGAAATAGTTTCATTGATGATATATATGTAAGTCAGTGTGTGCTATTATTGCTGTTGTAACAATAAAGTGAAATCTATCCCTTAAATTCAATCAAATAATATTCTGAACTCAGTAATGAAAGGAAAAACAAATAAGTATTCGGATGCATCATAAAAAAGTAACAAATAAACAGCATGAAAGTGTTCACTTCTTGTTTATGATAATGTATATAATTACATTTGATAGCCAGGTGTATGCTTAGTTATATGTAATTTAAATAGCCGTTAAATATAAACTTGTTTCTATGGTTATTAAAGCGAATAAAAGAGGTAATATGACGAAAGTTTCATGGAATGTTTTTTATGGGAACTGTACTTCAAAAGATGTAGATGACAAAACATTAAATTAGATAACATTGACAATATTAACAATAACAGTGAAAGACATGTAGGGTTTCTTGTTGGGTCACTGGTTGCTAATTAGGGTGATACGGTTGTCCAGTACTTCCTGATTCTCAATAATTCATCAACAGAAGATTGCTTGTGACAAAGCTTTATTTGCATCAAGGGAAGAGTCTAGTTATTTCCATATTTTACACTTCAATACACTCTTTACCATGTTCTTGGAAAATTGATAGCCCAGAAAACAAGTAATATATGTCGTTAAACCTATTAAGAAGAAATTGGTGAAATATGAATAGAGATGATCGTTCGCTGCCCGGTTAGCTCAGTAACAACGTTTTTGACTGTTACGTTGTGTAATTCGATTTAGAATGCCGCATGGAAGTATAGGTTTCATCGAGAGTATCGGTAAGCCCGTTCTGAGATGATTGCCGAATGGAACAAAACATTCACTTTGAGTTTTTTGACTATCTTTAACTACTTAACATTTCACCATAAAGTGTGGAGTGTCTCATACTTGTGACCAAGTTACAACTTGGTCTATAGAATTCGATCGGCAATAAAAGACTAAATAAATAAGACACTGGTCCCTACTCAGTAACTCTTAATTTACTAACTCATCCCTCCATTTCCCTCAATTATTTCAAGTCCTTTATTTATTTTCAACCTTTAAACTTGTATCCTATGATCTGTCAGTCATTCCTATGCTTAATAAGTACTTATGGGTGCTTAAGATAAATACATGGACTCAAATATATTTAAATATTTAGTAAATTTAGGTATTGTTTACTGATTCTGGTTAGCGTTTTTTAGCAAGGCTGAGATTGTTGACCCCATGCCCAACCCCCCATCTTTGTGTGGGCTTGGGACCAGCAGTAACCCTAGAAGAGCTACAGGCGGAAATCACTAAACTGCATCACGAGGCAGGCCCTAACTTAGAATCTTGAAAGGAAAAGGAAAAGAGGAAGACCAAAGAACACACTGCGCCGAGAATCGGAATCAGGTACCAATAGGATGGATAGCATCTTGAAACGACTGGAAAGGAATGCCCAGGAAGGAGTTGATTAAAGAATGCTGGTGGGCGGCCGATGTTCTTCTTCGACTGTTAACAGGCATAGGTAAGTTAGTTAGTAATTGTTCAGTGAGTGCATGTTAGGTGTTAAATGCAGACATTAAACGGGATTATACTGTATATAACTATTTTATTCTCAACTAAGATGAATATTCATTTCAGATTAATTGAATGTTTTATTTTACTAGCTAAATATTCAAATTGGTGACAAAACAATCAGTTTAAAGTGATACTTAAATAATATTAATTTATCGAAAATTGAGTTGTTTGATTATTTCGTAGATAATTTGTTTCAGTCTTCATCTTAAAAATAATGAAATAATTAGTAGTTCTTCAATATTCAATTACATATTTACCTGTCCTGGTGCTAGATTAACAAAACTAGCATACGGTGTAACATTGTTCACATCAATTTCATCGTTTGGATTATTACTATCATTATTATTCCTATTCATCATTGCACGATTACTTTCGCAAACCATGTTATTTCGATTAATTCGATTAGATAAACATGTTCTCGGTGGCAATCGTTCAGCTTGGTAATTTTCTTTTTCTCTGTAAAGTAATTAAATAAAGGATTTATGTATTTTTGTTACTAGATTATTACGTTGTTGACTTTGCTTTCTTGTCGGATATACGATGCAAGTAAATACAGCAATCCGAGTTGTAGTTAATTTCAAGCCCGTAGATTATTGGTTTTTTGCACTAACAACAGAGTCACGGAACTCACCTTTTAAGCATACCTCAATTAAAAGTATACAACTAATGGAACTTAACTTTAGTGGAAAGTGAAGTCTAATGGTACTGTTTCTACCAAAGTAGTCACATTATACATAGAATTAGTTTAGTTAATTCACGGAGGTTTCAAGAACGACCTTACAATTGACAATTTCTGCTTAAAAGTTATGGGATAAAATATTTCTAAGTCTAGTAAATGCAGCATAATAATGTTATTAATAATAGTAATATTAATAAAAAGTTTACTAAAAGACGGAAATAAAATTTTGTACCGCAAATCGGCCGAGTAAAAAACAATGTCGTTACTCGTAGTACTATATTGTTTTTTAAAAATTCTAATACTTTTCTAATTAATTACTTATAAATAGACAATGTTTCATGTCCACCGATTGCGATATCAAATTTTTTTGTTTACTTAACTTTAATGAACGAAGTTTGGCCAAATTAAATCGAATCTTTGTATATTTTAGATTTTCAGTAGATGGATAGGAGCATTAGGATACATTTTGTCACAGATGTCCTCCTGGAAGCAGCATTTCCGTCACTTAACCCTTCAGGGGTCGATCTCTTACAGAAGACATATTCCCATTTGGTGAAGATGCTGAAAAAATTCAGCCTTTTGATTGTCTTGAGGAACAGTGATGGCATGTTTAATATTGCATTTCTCTTTCTCCAAATGTGTAATGTTACATCAGGACATTAACATCGGAATTATTGGTAGTAATGGAAATAGTCGAGTGAGTAGAACACCTCATTTATCTTAAAAGCTTTGTAATCTCAGGCGGGTTAGTGTCTAACGAAATTTTGACATGGATTGGAAAATCTCACGGTTTTTGTCAACATGAGTCGCTCGTGACATAGGTAAGGAGTCCACCAGTCAACTAAAAGGCATGCATACTGCGCTGCAGTTCATTCTATATTATTTTTGTGCTCGTAAAACATAGATTTTGAAAGCAGGTTGCATATTTTTGATCATAGATTTCTTCAAAGTATTAGTTGCACATTGTGGAATGATAGTCAGATGATACTATGAACTTGTATTTAGTTTGTAGAGATATTCCAAACATTATGGTTTATAGAAGCAACTACATATTTAAATTCATACTTGATTTAGTGAATAATTAGTAAAGATGTAGGATCGATACTTGTTCAATTATAACTCGATTGAATATTGTCACTAATAGATATTCGATTTATCTACGCATAAATATTTTGAAATTATGATTACAGATAATGAACTTTGCAGATATACTATTTGGAAAGATCTGCTATTGAATACGTTGATTATAATTTGTCGTTTTAGCGTAGGCGTTGACTTTTGGTTCAGTTAGTGACTCATTGGCTCGTTGTAATTCATGTTTACACGCCCACGCTAAAATTTCTTTACGAAAAATATTAGAACTTTATTCAGAATTATTTTATGGACTTCGACTGCTGCTTATTTGTACTATAGCCATTGTTAATCAACAGATCACAACTACTTTACCTAAGTGATTTCATGGGTTGCATTTAGTCTTTAATTAAAAAGGATATTCACAACAATGTCTTTATAAAAGTGCACAGGTCTTCACTCAGTAGGCAAAACCCATTACCTCAGTAAACATTAATTTAACTGAGATTATGTGATAGTTTGGGAAAAGTTCTAAGTAAAATCTAAATTATTACTGTATTAGTTTAAAATGAATAGCTTAATGTTAAATTAGTTAGATATTTTTCGAATTACTAAAATCAGTGTCGACGTTAAAAAATATGGTTTAACGGTGACTAATTTTCATTTTCAACGCCATTATCTTGTTAATAATCATATTGTGTGATTATTTTTTCGGCGTTTACACTATATAACCAGCTTAAATATTTCAAGCAAGTTACTTCTGTAAAACTGACGTTTTGTTACTGTCCTTCAAAAGATGAAAATGGATTCATTTTATGTACCCGTCTATTTTTTTTAAACACAGGTCTATTGGTCTTTAAAAATTCAGGTTATTGACGCTTGACGAGTTTCTCGATGAAAAAATTGACCGCTGATAATAGATGATTTATTAAGATTACAAGTGTTTACTCAGTGATGAATAGATACTCATTTTACAAGCAAAGTATCGGCCAAATCAGTGGATGCTTCTGAGAAATTGAATTTATTTGGACATTGTTTGCTTTATTATTTTTGTGCTAATCAATATTAAAATCATTAAAAATAGTTTTGAACATGGTTCAACAAGGCTAATGTAATCGCTGAGTTCTGGTATGGACAGTGTAAGGGTAGATAAGCTTCTGAAACAAGATATGGCTAAGAGCTGTAATTCAAGGTATAATCACTGAGTAAAATGACTCAAAGTCATTGATAAACTTATTCACTGATAATCCTTTTCAAAACTTTGAATATTAATATATATTCAATTTATATCTTTCGTTTCTTTTCATGCTTTTCCTTTCTAGATTTCTGTCGATTTAAGGATCTGTATTCTAATTAATTGGCTTTCTTCATTTTGTTTTTCTCTCGCTTGGCTGATGTGAATAGTAAAGGCCATTATAAAATACAAATTTTTGTCAGATCCTATGTTGTTTGTATTCATCTCTTGGGTAAATTTAAAGTTATTTCTTGTCTATACATTCTTCAGACAACCAGAAAGGAGAATAACTCTTAAATTAATTGAAATGACTAGTTTTTTTAGGGATTCTTTATCTCATGATAACAAAGAAAAGATTGAGTTTATCGGAACAGACAAGAGTGCGTTTTTGTCAACTGTTATTTAGAACAGTTTGTTTATTAGTTGATGATAACTGAATTAGAGAAACTCTACAATAAACATTAACTGCATCACAACAAACATTTATTCATTTTCCTTTTAATTAAATAAGTAAATAAACCGGAATAAATTCTTGGGCGTGACGCTTAACTAAGAACATAACTGTGTGTGGAATTTATTAGTCAAAGGCCATTTTATCCATAAAATTTGTAATCAGCCAGTCCTGCATAAAACGGTAAATTGAAACAGGTAATAAATCCACAGGAGAATTTTCTAATATTTTTTATTTTTGATTACAATAAGAATTAATTAGATATAGTAATTTCGGTTGTATTGATGACTTAAAATATGTCACAGAGTAATCGTAAGTTTGTTTAAACTCATATTCAGATATAATTTCAATTAGGCGAATAGTAGCTGTTATTGTATAGTACTAAGACAACTTGATTATATTAGGCCAATTAGTACTAACGATGAGAGAATTTTGCATTAAAAGGTGGATTGTTAGAATTTATCTTGTCAATTTCAATAGGTTGAAATCCTTGCTTTAGCTTGTGTAAGATTTAAAAAACACCGACATTTGGTTATTTAAACAATCATTGAAAAACCATCTATATAAAAGACATTTTCTCGATGTATTACCACGTCACTAAATATTCTGATTTTTCTAAATATTATTTAATGCCGTTTGCTACTGAACGATGTAGCAACAGGGATAATTCTTTTTCATGACTTTCAATGTTTAATATTCATCTAGAAGTCAGCAAAATTTAGTAGGTAAACACCTCACTCTTTACGCTTTTTGAATATTTCAATGTAATCGAAAAATTCCTGATGTTCAATATTAGACTATTTTTTTTAAATGTAACTAGTTGTTTTTCAGTAATGAATAGTATTATTTTATTCAACTAAAAAGCGTTGGCAGATTATTAAAAGATTTTCGATTAAGATTTCAATGCTTTTCTTTGAGCTTCATACTTATAATCGAAAATAGATTTATTATTTTGTTGTATTAACATTTTCTAATTAGGAATAATGTCTGGGAAAAATATATTTCATCTTGAGGCACCGAATTATTCAGTAAATGTAGTGGATTACCGCTTTTATACCTTTAAATACTTAGGATAAAATTTATACAAGAATTGAATTGGTATAGATTACTTTGAAGGAGTTTTGTGAGTAAACCATGCCTTTTTTCGGCAAAAAGCTGAATATGACCAAACTTTCCGTTCTTTTATTGTCTTGAAGTGACTAGATACGACTGAAAATCTTTGCTATTTCAGCCAAAGAATGAAGATATATCTGAAATATTTCTGTTTATTTTGAACTTAACGTGTTAAAAAATGGAATTGATGAAAATTTAGCCCAACAATTTGAATTCTGCTAATATCTATTTCTCTGAATTTTAGACACAATTATGCTAACCTTAACAATTTCAACATGTTTACCTACGAACTTTTCATACCATTCATCCTAAAGAACATTTATCTGACTTTTCATATTCTCCCTTACCTATCGTTACTTTGATTATAGATGATTAGGTCAGGTTAACGCATATTTACGCAAAAGTGATTTAAACCTTCATTTTATTTTTACCCTCAATAGATGTGTAATGCCAATTCTAAAATTACATACAAGATTGATTATTTTTAGATCTACAGAAGAATTAAAAGTTTGCTTTCAGTATTTATGAAGACGATTATTACTTTAGGAGTATATATATATATATGTCATAAGGCGCAGGATAAGGATATAAATTGCTATGGGTATGCAGATAATTTTCATTGCAACATGCAATAAACTTTTATTATTTTTTATTAAATGTTTACCAGTAAGTGAACTTTTATCACATCAAACTAATAAACTACTTTTTTCAGAATTCGGACTTACCTTCGTTTTTTTCGTGCGCTGAAATAAAAAAAATATTGAAATTAAAAGGTATTTAACATTTCATTAGACCTTATATGTATATGCATTTATATAGTGTGACTGTAAAAAAATGGTCATTTGAAATCTTCTGGTTATCTATATTTTAGCTATTCAAATATTGTGACGGATCTTCTTATTTTCAATATTGCTTTTATCATTCAGTAATGCCCATTCAAAACATTATTTATTCATCTGATTTTATAAAGCGTTTGCACTCTACCACCATGGTGTTTTATTATATACAGTAAGTGAACATATGGCAGTTATTTTTATTCTTTTACTTTTCCATGAAAAGTGAAGTAAACATATTAAAATAAATACACATTAACGGATACATAAAAGCTTCATAATGATATTTTTTTAAAACATATATTATGCAATATAAAATGGATCATGATTAGAATCGATGTAGACTGTTAGCGACGAGAATACTAGTAAATTCCATTCCGTATTTTTAATTGAAATTTAGTTTTCGGGACGTTTATTGAAATCTAATCCTGGTATTTTGATTTGAGGAGTTTTTTTATTTAATTCAAAAACGAAAGTTTAGATAAGTAATATTCAGAAAATTACTTGCATCAGACATGATTAGCAATGTTATGACTGAGTAAAAGAAATAAATATACATAGTCATCTAGTCGAACTTGATCAAAATATCTAAACTAACTGTGATATTATGAATTTTAGTTAGTCGATTAAAAGATGCTTTTTTTCTATTTTTAGAACTTATCAATACTTTGGAATATCAAAGGCAATTGTTCTAAGAGTCTAAATGTTACCATATATTATAATCAGTCCACTTAAAATATATTAGTAAGGTAAAAACAGAAACAAAATGCATCAAAAATTATATCTTGTTTGTTTCTTTTGTTAACTTTTCACATTCTATAACGCTACGTGACAAAACTGATAATATACGGTTGCAGATTGTATATACGGTAGTACTAACAAACTAATGCTTCAGGAACACTGTCATATTTTCACATTATCAATTTCATAGTATTAATAGATATTTCTGTACTTGAAACATTATTCAAAAAATGTATTGAAAAATCAGTATACCTAACTGCCTAACGATTTCAACTCCACTCTTCTTAACAGTATACAATTCCTGAGTACAAGTCTCATTGTTATTTACATAGAATTTGCATACAAACGAGACTGAAATACTCATTTTAGTTCCATTTTAAATCAAGGAAAAATAACGAAGCATATACGAAAAACGAGGTTCTTCATCTCTTCTGAGATAAATTTGAAAGTAAATTACTAGCAATCAAATTGTTGGTTATTTTTTTACTCCATACTTAACTATAAAACTTTCGTAATTTGTATGAAAATATAATTGTGTCATGATTATGAATAGTTTACTTCTTACGTCGGGGTAACATTTTCAGGTTGAATACCCTTTTAAATACATAAAAAATTTCCACGGCTATGCACTTAAATAAAAGAGATACTTTAGATTACTTTCATAATTTAACAATACTGAAAATCAACATTCTGTATGATTTTAGAAGGAAATAACTTTTATATTAACTGAAATAATAATTTTTTGTGGAGAGTAATTTTGATTTTATTGACCTGAAACACTGAGATAAAAGAATATATATTTTATCAGTAGACATTGCCTTGAAGTAAAATTTGGAATTATTATCATTCCATTGATTACCAACGATCCTTCCTATATTATAAGTCAATATTTGACTAAACATATTAATTCATTCATTATATAATTATTCGTCATGTTTTGCGTGTTCACACTTCATCCCACTAATCTTGAACTGAAATGATTTTTTGAGTAATCCAAAAAACCACAATGGAGTCAGAAATCATTAATCTCTGTACAATAACCAACTTCCTGAACCATTCGATGATAAAAAAGATTATCTTTCAAGTGACTGATATATTTTTACAACCGCTAGAACTGGTAAAGGGTATGTGATGAACAGATTCTATTAATCTAGACGTATTGAGCCGTCAGTTTATTGTATAACAACGCTGCTACACAGATGATCGTATTGGTCTAAGATGTCACATTCACATTTCGATATCACTATACTCACACCGTGAAGATAGGTAGTTTTATTTCAGTTAATAACTATAAAGTTTCTACACATACCATCCAGATGAATAACTGCTAGCACGCAATCTAATTAGACGATAGAGTAGTCCTAAATTCTAGTTTATGTCATTTAACTACTAAAAATCAGATAGGATTAACAATATAAAATAGACTAAATAAATTTTGTTTTCCAGATCAAAGGACATTATTTTAGAGAAAAAAATAGTCAGAATTAAGTAGACGTTATATGGAGCCAGAACTTTATTCTATTTAACTTGATCAAAATTCTAATAGATGCATAAATTAGATTCAAAATGTTTTTAGAAAAAACAAACAAATTGTACACTGTATAATTGAAATTGTACATTTTCAATGTTTAATAATTTGATCGACAAAATTCTATAATAATGTATGATTCACTGAAATTTTTATATTTAGCGAAATTCTCAATATTCAATAGTGAATTTTTCTATTTTCCAGAAAAAAAACTTTGTTTTTATGGAAATTTCATATATTTTGGCGGTTAATTTTAATCATACAGAAAAATCAATAAAATATGTTGAATTATTACCAACGGAAAGTCGGTTGTTTTTTTTATAATTTAAGTTGATTGATGGAACTGATTATAATAAATATTATTTATGGTTTATTGGTGAAACAATATACGCTTGGAAATTTTTTAATCGATATATTCCAAAAACTATTATAGATACTTTCTGAAATTTCACTTGTACTATCCAATAGTTTAGTTTAAACTTAAAATTAGTGTTTAAGTATGAAAGCAGTCAGTAATTTAAAAATTCCCATAGAGTATTCAAGAACAAAGAAAATTATAATCTGGATCCAACGATCGTCTACGTGAAACGTTTACATCAGGCACAATAGTTATAAATCCCAAATTATCATATTTTTATGTCAAATAAAATATTAAAGTTGAATTAATCCATGTTATAAATTGAAAATGGCAAATTCCATGCCATTCGAGTCTTAACTAAAACAAATTACTAACAAAATAAAATAACATCATTGATAGTATTGAAAAAAGGTCATAAATAAAAATCATGAGAAAATGTATGCCTTAATTTAGGTGATGAGTTCTAATCAATAAATTAAAATCGTATGCAAAACAAGTTAATACAAAATGGGAATGCTCGTCAGTATGGGGTTTTGCTTTCAGGTTTTCAATGGTGGTCTAACGTAGATCGGTTCATGATTTAAAGAAATACTTGTTTCGTATTTTTTATGATAGTAATAACAGTATTAATATTGCGAATAATTATTAACAAGATTATCATATAGAATAAGAAGCATGAGAGTATAATTAGAGATAAAAACAAAAATGTCTTGGAAGGTTGTATTAATTATAATAACGGGGGAAGATACATAATGGTTATTAAGAATGAAAGGACCCCAATGTAGGCCGAGATAAGCAGAGATGTTGCACATAACTTTTCAGTATACACAATTCGGGTTTCTTTGAAGTGATACAAATTGTTTCAACTATAAAATGTAAGAGTAAGTAATCTTGTGCCTTATGTTAGATTACTAAGAACTAGTTGTACATTTGAGAGGAGATCTTCAGTTTTTATGTAATGTGCACAGTCAATGGTAAAGTATAGGGATTTTAACAGACTTTATAACGCCTTTCCCTAAACATGGAGGTATGTGTTCACGAGCACATAAGGACAAAGACTTTTGAGTACGGCTAACATATTTAGTCCTACAAGAACAGTTAAAATGATGAGCAGAAATTGATGATCCCATCATTGGTGTCTTAACAATTACCTTCTTCATTAGTATATAATTTGTTGAGAAAGTTACGTGTATCTAAGAGCCGTTAATAGTCGTTTTAATGAATCTATTCATTTGAAGTGTTAAAATCTCAGTTGCTATATCAACTCTGAATTCAAGTCTTAAGTATAGAGTTTTATTTTTTAACTGTCGAAGTCTACATCTTTCTTTTAGTCTGAGATGTGTTTTTCTTAATAAAGTTTTTAGCGTATCCACTTTTTAGTAGTGTCATCATCAGTTTGTCTAGTTTTTCATTTATATCATCCTCAGTGCATATTGATCAGGTTCTTTGGCTGATACACTCAGCTAAATTAATTTTATATTGATAGGTTGTCCAGCTGTGCAAGTGGATATATTGTCTTGCCCAAGTTTCTTTTCTATATACATTTATCTTTGCCAAATCCTCCAATGTTTTGCAAGGAAGGGCAGTTAGAAATGGTATCTTATAACGTGCTTGTTTTTATATGAAACTAAATGATGGATATGCATTATTAAATGTTTTAAAGATTTGTTATAGGTTAACCGTTTTTTCGCAGATAATTAGTGCATCACCTAAGTAGTGGCAGTAATATGCCAGTTTATGTTTCAAACAAATTTATTCCCAAATGGTGATCAATAAGTTATTCACATAATTAATGAAAGAAGCATTTCAATCAACGGATTCATTGTAACAGATCCACTTCATAACTTTTTAAAATGACAAAGTTTATTTCTTTTTAATTCTAAGTGCTTGATGTTAATGGACCACAGTTTTAAGAACTAAATGTTTTTGTTGTTATATTTTTAGTGATTAATACGAATGATATTTTCGTGTGTTTACGAATCATTCCATGTAATGAATACCAGAATGTATAACATTTAAGTTCAGAGTTTCATATCAGTTCACGTCAATCCCATTTATACAAAAGAAATCTAATTTTCTAAGCTGTTAGATATAGTTTGTTATACCAACTATGAAAGATCGTTTAAAATAACATAGGGAGTTATCTACTTCTGGTGAACAAATAAAATACTGTTTTGGTATTCCATGAATATTCTATTACAAATCAACTATTTTTGCGAGATTTGATAAGATATCATTAATAACAAAATATTTAACCAAATTACTGTAAGTAAATCATACTGTAAACGGTATTCATAGGGATACTTATTTGCAAATACAAGTGTGCTTTACAAGTCTTATGTATATACTATGTAATTTTTTAATCTACATTTAATAAAACCATATATCGAGTACACTTCTCATAACGTAGTGTTAAGTAGGTCTTGTGAAAGAATGTTTATATTATTGACAGTTATAATTATTCAAGGATACATCTAATTAAAAATTACACTGGAGTATTTTATTTAATTATTGCTCTTCAATTGTTACATTATGAGGTACAAAGTAAATTATTCTAAGTAACATAGGCTTATTTTATATATTTCATCGTAAAAAGAAATGTGTGATTTGGAAACAAAACAAAATTTAATTTTGGTTAATATAATTCAGTGCGAATTCATTATGACAACATTGATCACATGATAAATAAAGCTTTGTATGATGTGCACAAGTTTCCTCTGCTCTACCTTATAGCTATGAAACATAGTCTTTATGAGTAGAGGAAATTTATGGATACATGGGGACCACCGAGAAAGTAATTCTGATGTTAGACATAGCGTGTTAGGGAAAGTTGGTAAAGTGATTGAAGAAAAATGGATCTCCACCGAATGAAATGGTTTAAAAATATGTTACGTTTCTCCAGCCACCATCTTCCTCAACGAGTGATGACGGCTGATGTAGACTTATGTTGAAATTAAGCTATAGGTGGTCGGACAAATGATAATGTGAGTTATGTTTGTAGATGTAGACTATTTAGTTGAGGTCTACGCGATAATCGTAACCGATGACTGAAGTCGTTGAGTAACATGACTCATGATCAATCGTCATGAAGCAGATGCATTCATATTCTGTTTTCCCTTAGATCTCAAGTTTATAAATTATTTATACTTTAAGTTGCTAATTTATTTTTGCCACTCGAATTATTTTATCTATCCTTGATCTTTACCACCAATGATGATACTGTTACTACTTCTACAACTTTGAAATACCATGATAATTTCATCTTACTGTAGTAGTGTGTTATGTCAACCTTGGTAGTTTTACAGTTACCGTATTGATTGTTGTTTAAAATAGGAATTTTCCGAAGTATTGTTTCCTGAATATAAATGATGCCATATATGGAGAGTCGAGATATGAATGAATCAATATTTTCAGTAAAAATAATACAAGTTCCATTAACCGTATGTTCGATCTTGTGCTACAATAATAATATTAATAATAATAAGCATATATCCATAAATTGATCTTTATGGTAGGAGACTGGATGAATTATCTATTAAGAATGAAACAGTTGTGTTATTGTTTCTAGAGAACATTTTGGCTATTGTGTAGCAAACAATTTAAGAAAATTTGAGATTTCCTTCAAAGGACTATCATTAATCAACCTAAATACTAATCTAGTATAACTCAAATAACATGATTTTTGAAAAAAAGGTGACCATAGCAAAACAAATAGAAATAAAGTTTGACCTATAAAGTATAGGTTACTGTGATTTTTTCAATATTCTTATCTTGTTTTATCACTCGATGAAATCATCTTTGTGAAGATCTGTTATCATCAAATTGTGGATTCACTCTTTTCAATTGTTAAGACAACTTGTAAATAACACTATGATTTGATTTATATATAAATTTATCGTATAGATTAATTATTTGTATACAAAAGTATATAATAAGTGGCTTTTTATGTTCCACATCTTATTTGTTTTTCTAGGCTACGAGAACTAACCCCACTGAAAGCTTTACTATTTGGTTTCCCATACTAAGCAGAAATTCGTCAAGAAATCATATACGAAATCCTATGCTATAAGAAGAGAAGAAAAAATCTTGTTGATAAAAAGTTTAGTTTAAACTATTCATTCAGTTTTGCTCAAACATGTAACACTACATACCATTCTTTTATTTATTACCAACTTACTTTAAGGTCGAATAAAGCCTTTAACATATAAAATTTAGTTATAGTAATGAAACATTTGTGTAGAAAATTGTGTTAGTAAACAATTTCTACCCGCTTATGGAATACCTTGAAATCCTCAATAAACACTGTAGCAGTATGCATTAGGTTGAAACATGTATTAATGTTCCATAGAGCTGCAATTTTTACAAATATGTTTATGCATTTATCAGAACATAATAAATAAACATTCTAATCACGTTTATTATTTTTTGTAAACAAATCATTGTATATCATTGACCGAATCACACAATATTAAAATGCTTCTTAGTCATATAATTAGTAGTATGTTGTAAATATTATGGGATTCACTTAAATGCAACTTAGTCAACTAAAATAAAAGCCAATTAGCCGAAAAAATTGTTTATTGTTAATTATATAACCAGATTTATTTCATAATAAATTGTACTATTATATGAATGTTGAACAATAAACTATGTTTTAAATAACCATTCGTAAGAAAAAACATCTTCTTCAACAATGTTTCTTTAAAATACTATTTTGTTATATATATTTTTATTGCAGTTGTTCGATAAAATGTATGGTCTATATTGAACTACATATAGTAATCGATTCTGACATTTATGTTTTTTAAGTTTACAATGTAATACTGATCGCATGGAACAGTTTGTACCGATAAAGTTCTTCTTTATACTGATGACGATGGGTATTATCAAATGAGTAAGCTATAGCAAATTTAACTCAAGAATACTTGGTTATAACCCCAAAGTAAAACATTTAGTCATATGTTAATCTTGGGTAATGAAAACATGTTTAAAAAGCATACTACAATCAAATGTTCGAAGAATTATTCATTACTAATCACCAAAAACAATTTATAAATTGTGTACATCTGTTTTTAAAAAAAACTGTAATCAGCAGTACATAAATGATTTGTGCATTCAAATTGATCGGTTCATGTTTATTTTATTTATTTAGTAGTTTAATTAGTAGTAGTAGTATTCAGGACGCCTACAAACTATTTACACGGCATACCATATTCATACTGACAAAACACTGGTGTGTTACATTTCATGAAGACTATAATTTAATCTGAATAAACCTAATCAATATTAGTTCTAACTTATTTTTGGTGATATTGTTTATTCATCACCGTACTTATTATGATTATTATTCTTTATATAAATTCATCTATTTATTGCCTATTGTGATTTCTATATATAATACTGTTGATTGTGTAATACAATAGAATTTCACATTTACGTGGGTTCGTGTAACGTTTTGTGTAGTTATATATATATATATATATATATATATATATATATATATATATATATTATTTGGCACAGGTATGTTGTCTGTGAATCACTTTATATGTAATTTCATGCACAACAGTCATAGTGCTTGTAAAAATAATTAGAAAAGCAGAAAATTTCAACAACGAATCAACCATGATATGAAAATAGTTTAGCAGTCAAAGATCAAAGGTGAAGTGAATAATATTCTACCGAAAAGGATTATTTGCTATTACTTAGACGAGCAAACATAACAGTGTGTAACCTTAGATAAAGGTTCACTAGTTCAAGTTGTTCCATTTTTTTTTCAAAATACGTTTCACTAAAACAATAACAAAAATATATTGATTATGCAAATAAACATGAATGGATATAATATATAAACACAAATGAGAGGATGATTAACTTTTGATCATACCTTCGACTATTATTAACTAAAATATATTTTAGTTACCTAACCCAAATCGTTCGCAGTAATAGTCATTGACGTCGGGGACTTGAGATCATATACTTATTGGGAAATTTCGATGACCTAGTTTCGGTGTTCAAAGTTTGCCAAATGAATCAACATGTAGCTGATATATATCAGTATCTTTGAGATTGTAGTACCCTGTTTATAATAAATTATGATCATTTAAATAAAATAACAACGTAAAGTGTGAATAGAACAGAACTGAATCTATTTTTTAAATGGACGTCCAATCGAAAACGAAGAATTTTCAAATACGACAAGCTTAGATAAAAGTATTTGTTTAGGGAGTTATGACATGAATCGGCAAAATTATAATTTACAGACGAACCAATCAGGTTTACGATAACTGGTCTCGGAATTCGGCACAAAAATCATTTACCCATTTGTCTAAATAGCGTTTTGGCGTTTTGGATGATGGCGATTGGTGATGCAAACCTTAAATATAATTCCTAATCCTAATCATCGATTGTAAATCATAATCCTTGTTCTTCACACTGCTTTATGATCCTCATTTAGCCCTTATAGGTAGGAAGACACTCTCAAGGTCACTTTAACATCACTCAAAGATTGTCCATATATTAGAGTCTCACCTTTGAATTTTTATGCTGATATTAGGATATGCGGAAATTATTGCGAAACAGTGAGCTCCTTTTATTCAAGCAGAAAAAAATTATGCGACTTAGATTATATACCACTAACGGTGTGGGTATTAAATTTATGCCACAGGACTAAATCAACAATTTCTGAGTATATGTAGCATTGTGGTGTGCTACTTATATCGACATAAGTAGTATATAACACTAGTCAGGAATAGAATGTCTGACAGCAAACACTTAAGAAGATCGAGGAGGAAAGAACGGGAACAGAAAGCTATTGGTATAGAAATGCAAGAACAATGAAATCTGAGACAATTATTGAAAATTTTGCAAATGAAGTATTTACTGCATTGTTTTCAGATTTTACTAAGACGTTCCGTAATTTTGTGTTCAGATACATTCGATTTTCCTAACTTGTGTTAACGTTCACTGCAGCATATTGATTATATCAGTAAAAATATGCAAAATATCGTAGTTATGGCATAAAGGAATGTCTCTCTAAAGTAAAATAAATGTTGTGTGTTATTTAAATAGATTCTGTTTTACGTTAGAAGACCTACTAACGATCCAAAATTATGTTATTATAAGCATGTAGTACTTCTGAGACAGTTCTATAGACTACAAAAACGAAAAATTGTTTGTGGTCATTCTCTTTATCCAAATTCGACTCACTAATTTTCTCTTTTCTTCATATTTTGAAATACATTCAATGACTGTAATCTTTTCCTTTACTGTTAGAAATCGTAAGATTCTAAGGAGAGATGCGAAAAATGTATTTCTTGGACTTACAGGAAGCTTATTGCTTGTGATATCAATTACACCAAAAATATCTTATTATTATTTAATATAAGATTGGAATTTAATTGAATCGAAGTGTTTGAATAATAATGTTTTGCATTTTGTGTCCTATTAGCTTATGCCTATTCGTATTCTGATGTCTGTATATAAAATGTTTATTTCACACTGGTATTTCAGACAAACATCTGGTCAAGAATTATTTTCACCACTTAATTTTCTAGCTAATTTCTTTTGATTTCCTCGTTGGTAAGAAATATTTCACCAATAATAACTGTTAACTGTTATGTCGGAATTCAACATTTGTTAATAAATTGTATAGATTTATTGAATATTATTTTTCATTATACTGCAATCGGTCAGGTCGTTTTTAATCGTTTATCCAGAATATTTATTAAACTTCAAATTCAGTATAGTAATTATTTATATTTAAAAAAGTGAATAAAAATTATGTATTTTAATTTCAATCTTAATAGCGTAGGCAATTTTACACTACCATTTCAAACTTCTGAATCAGCTTCTATAAATCATGCATTACTACCATTCAAGATATTTGCCCTAAGGTTATTAACTAATGTAGGTAGGTGTTTCCAATAAAGCTACAGAAAACTGATTAGTTGTTTCCTCTGAGTTTGGGATCCTACGGGTTGTAGATAATCACAATGTTCTTAGGAATTAAACCCGGGAACTTCAGGTTTCATGATAAACGTTTATTGTTCATATGGCTGAGTTCAGCCTATTCGTAATATAGGATGATGATTATATTATTATGTTTATGACGTCTGTTTAACTATTGACATGGCTGAACTCTACATGTATTGATTTATTTTTAAAATGTCCAGAATATATATTGAAGCTAGTCTTCAAACTTTAATATTTGTGTAGATTAATTTACCAAATAATAAATGATGGGAGCGGTTTCGGGCTAAACAAGAGACACATAGTAGTAATTTAGTTCATTTTTAATGAACAAAATATTGCTGTATTGCATTGAAAACAGGATAAATCTGCTAGATTCTATTGGTATTTACTTTTATTGAATTTGTCACACATTCATTTCTAAATTTACTATTTTCCACATAACTCTAGACTTCAAAAAATATTTCAATTAATTTTGACTAAGTAAATTATATGTTTTGTTTCAGTTCAATTTAATTACAGAAAACCATCTCATTGATTCATTTATTACAAAATCATAAAATTGCACAAATTATCAAATGAAGAACAAATGTTGTTCTTTTGATTTTTCCCATTACATTTAATTGATTTCATGAAATACATAAGCTTCGTTTACACATTATTGTTTAAACATATTCGATTAGAGTGTTTTGTATAAAGATGGTTACTCACATTTTATTACTCCCTTTTTAAACATGTGCGAATTAATATTGTTCATAGGTGAATTGTGTAACAGTTCAAAGCTCAATAACATTTTACAAGATTCCTGTCACATGCTGATTTTTATCCGACTCAATTAATTTAATATTCATATATATCTTAAATACAATTTGTGATTTTGTGGGAAAACATTTTTAATTCATTCCAATGTTGGAATGCACTTGAAAAGTTATCTCATACGATGTAGCACCTTATCATCATGACTGTGTTTTGTTATTTTAATTGTTGTATTTTCATTTCTGCCATTTTAACTCAATAACTTTATATTAGTCTTATCTGTTTAATAATGACGGCTTCACATCTCACTGTATAGTCAATAATAATCAACAAATTAATTTAAAAGTAACAAAAATTACATTTTCAGTATGATTTCTGTCACAAACTAATATCAATTAAGATATCATTGTAGACAGAGAAAACAATATCATGGCACAGATACAAGGTTTATGTTGCCGAGTTGCATTCCGAAAATAAATTAATAAATATTTAGTAATTCTTGGATTTCGATGAATTCCATTTAGAATCACTGCTGAATTTCATATTTTGGTCATATAAGTGCAAATTTTATGTACTTTTGAAATGGTTAAAAGAACCTAATCAGAGTCGAATACTTAATATTTCGTGTAAATATTGGTGTCACGAATGTATGAATTTAGGACGATTTCATTTTACGTCCGTATAAATACAAAGCACGGGTTTTTCCAGGACCCCAACGTTAGTTTTGATTGATATCTTCCTTTACTTCTTAATGAGATGGGCTGTTAATACATAAGTATTAATTGTTTGTAATTTGTTCCTTATAAGCGTTTTCATAAAGCGCTTCTGTTCATGATCTTAAACTGATTTTAAAAGCAAGAATTCATGGAACCGTCTTAACAGTTTAAAATATCTGTTCAGTCAAGTAGTAAATGCGAAATCCTCATACAAATACATATAACAATCGCAGGTAAACTTACCAACAATACCAAATTAAAATAACCGCGAATAAGATTATTAAAAGTGTGACAAATAGTCCAACTACTAAACCGATTGTAGCAGAATAGAATCCTTCAATGAAAAAAGTAAATAAAGAATAAATGAAGTTGAAATTAATCAACATGTAATATTTATTAAAGAATCAATGCATAAATCGATTATGTAGCATCATAACTCGAATTAATTAAGCCTGAAAAAGTAATAAAAACCCTGATGGCCTGTAATGACTGACTAATATATGAACGGTTTAGTGTTGGTTATTTTGAAGTAATTCGTTTGAACCACTAAATTTGGTTAAACTTTCACCGACAAGCCAATTATCAGTCTATAAGAAATCAATTAATACGTTAGCTAGGTTCACAGCTATAGATGTTAACATTGAGATGAATCCTTAATACTTACATTGATTATATTCATTGAAGACACGATATTGAGTTATTAGGTTGGTGATCACAGTTTATGCATGATATCCCTAATTTCATATTTATTTAGTCTTCAACAACATAAGACCTGGAATAAACGTCCTCCATTCAATATCGCTCTGACTCACAGTACCACGGTGAACAAAGTTCGGTTTTATCATAGTGAACTCTATTAAAATACATTCCCTTTAAACACATTGTTGAGATAGGTCTCCATGTATCAAAGATTACTAAATTCATGTCATTTTTCCAGAACATTTAAAAGGTTACCAACAAATATGCTGCCCTTGGTGTGTACAAAGCTGAAGGCTCCTTAATTATATTCAATTAATTACCCTAATATCCTTAGATTCCAAATGATACTGTGGTTTTTATTAATGTAAATTAGGCAATTAAAGGTAGTCAGTAGTTAACCTTTGACTACAGTTTTCTGCTAGCTGATACTAACATCAGAAAACTGATCCCTCCTGATGAATTCGAGTCCGCCTTACGCAGCTTCACAGTTTTCTACATCGCCATTATTTTATTCAAGCCTCTACTGATCTCCCGTAGCACTAGAATGTTTACAATTAATTAGTTACTCAGTAGTGGTAAGTCCCATATATGTTTTTTTCATTTAGTGTGTATAGAATTCTTTCTTTGAAGTCGCTATGTGGCAAGTAGTCTAGTGTTAGTCAATGATGAAAAGTAATTTTTAATTAGAAAAATTTCCGTCAGTCACCTAAATCGCTCCTAGTTTTCACATATCTAACGACTGTGCATTATTGCGTATTCTTCTGAATAACACTCACTTCTATAAATATAACAAATTAGAATCGTTCTTGTATAAGACAGTTATTATTTATTTCATCATTAATCTCACACAGTACTTTGTTTGTAATAAAAATACCCGCGTTTGGTTGGTGTGTATAACTATCTACTGATTTTTTTAATTTTAAGGTGTCATTAGGTTGATAAATTTGAGACTGACTTGTAGTTAGACTTACTTTTAAAATCAATTAAATTATACACCTTATTAAAAAGCTAAAATATAGCAGTATTGGAAAGAAAGAATTTCGAATGAGTATTTGTTTCAAATAACTTTCTATTCGAACTCTTCTGCTATATTTATCATAAACATAACACTGGAAATGTTAGTAGCAGGCACCGAAAAAGCTTTGATCAAATTAGACTGTGTATCATATTGATCAAGTAAAATAACACAGTATGATAGTAGATGTTATCTTTTCAATATAACTGAAATGTATAAAATAGTTAATAACTGGCAATTCTATAAGATCTTTTGAGTAAGCGATATTAATGAGTCACTAAAAGGAGAACGGTAAAATTTCTTTTTAATCCCTAGGATAAACCTTGAGTTTAAATAATATTCACCAATAAATTTAATGATATATTTGGTCCTACTTTCAGATGACACTAATCTAAAATCAACCGAAATATTGCGTAGATCAATATGACCAACACTTTTTCACACTAAGTTCCCTAAGTAAATGATAATGAAGATATTAGAGTAGTTCTTCTATGCTGACTGATAATACACTGAATTGCTCGTGTTGACTGGAATCCCGAAACTGGGTAAATGAGAAGAGTTAGGTGCAAGATGAGCAAACAAACCTTGTAACAAAAAACCTAGTTACACAATGGTGGAGGAGATTTGTAGCACAGGTGGATGATTTTGATGGAGTTTCGTTCTCTGAGCTGGATGATTTGGTCGTGGAGCTTTCATCGTTCTTCTGAACGACATCATCAGCACAAACTAATTCTACCTGAAGTTTGTGCTGATGATGTCGCTCAGAATAACGATGAAAGCTCCACGACCAAACCACCTAGCTCAGAGAACAAAACTCCATCTAGCTACAGAATCGCTATCAGAGAAATCAAATGACTTAGCATTGTGAAGTACAGTATTATTTGCAGCAAATATTTCTGTGTATTCCTGTGATAATTTGTTAACGGCTGAAGTAGTTCAGTGATGAGATCTCAGACTGTATTTTATGTGGAGAGGGGTAAAGTCCAACTGTAATCACTACTTTCTTGAAGATCTCAGGCGTACCTTACTGATCGCTGTTAACTGTAAAAAAACCTAGGTCAAATTTCTGTTTTGGGGGTTTTGAGTAAAACCATAAGTCACTTTATACTGTTATCAACGTCCGGACAAATTATCTAGCATAACTTTTCGTAAAAGCATTTTAAGAAGTGAATACATCTAAACTATTGTTTTCTTCATTTGTGTGAACTATAATATTGAAAAACGCATATCTTTTATGATATATTTGTTTACTGTTACAGAAACTCACCAGATAAAAATAACTAACGAGCGGCATAATTTTAACAATGGTCACTATATTATATATAAATATATGGTACCGTTGTTATAGGTTTCTGTTTGTTCATGTTTATCAAAGTGATTACGTTTCGCATATTTTAAAAAAATCAATATTACACAAGGGATGGTACGTGTAAATGTCATCACCTTGGTAACCTTTAAAAATGAAGAAGTACTTATAACTAGCATTAAAATAACATTAAAGTAAGAAACATTGTTGAACTGAGCAGAGATAATCATGTTAGTGAAAGTTATTTATGTAAATTTCTGGTGTTATATATTTACTTGTATTAAAATGGCAACTAGTAAAACTGATCTGAAAATTCAGGAAACTGAAATTTCAATTTTGATGCTTATAAATGTTTGGAAATAATATCCCATTGAGCTTGGTTCGAAATGACTTCTTTTCAAAATACAGATCTTTACATCTTTTAGTTTTATATTACTTTATGTTATTTAAAAAAATATAACTTGGGTTACAAAATCATAAGTCTTATAGTTTAATCCACATTCTGTTCATCGGTTTGTATTACACAGTAGTCGTAAATCAATACGAATGAGATATCAAATTCTTTGTGGCTGATTAAGATTCTTCAAAAAATAACTACTCGTCACTGATTTTATCTAACTTATTCGAATCATTAAAACATAAGAAAATTCTTCCCCTAATTGTTAAAAGATTCATGGTTTAAATATAATTTTTTAAAAAAACCGCATGAATGTCCATGTGGTTATTTTAAATTTATTAAATATGATAACTTTATTTATTTTTATCATTAACTGTAATTTTTTTATTAGACTTTATACAAGATATTTGAAACCATTACATACATTCAAAAATTAATTCTAGTTTGGCTGTTTTTAACAATGAAATTGTAACTAGTCATGCTACACCTATTTATGTACCTTGTAGAAATAATTAAACATTTAATAGCTAATCAACTTTTGTTACATGCATAACAACTAATGAAATCCACAGCACAAGTACAAACAAGAGTAGTTTCAGAAGGGGATTTTGTGGATATTATAGTATTTTAATAGCTGAGATCATGAGTCAATTGAAGCTAGACCTCCATGGTAAACCTGGTAGCACTAGACGACCGTTCCGTTTTATTGTGGGACCGATAGAGCCTGGGTTCGAATCTCACGAGGCGGGAGTCCCATACTAGGATGAAACGTAAAATTAGCTTTCTGAACCCATGTCGAGATCTCAAGCAACAACCCTCCAGAGCTTATAACCTTTCCAAGATAAGTGAGATGGGTGATATCATCAGCTACTTCTAAGGGCAAACTTCTTGAGCTAGATAAAAGTACTTTTACCTACGAGTTTATGTTGATTTCCCAAGAAAAGATATTTGATAAGTCTGAGTACTGTTTAGTCAGATTTAAATTATGCTAAGTAATCCCTTTGTTGCCTACTTTTTTTTTTACCACAAATAGCTGACCAACACAGGCGCTTAGGTAACAAGATATCAAATAACAACAGGGTTTAGAAATTATTAAACTAATCGAATTCAACAATTCGTAATGGTTATGTGATGAAAATCGACGTACGTCACATAGAAATAGGTCAGAAATTAATAATATCGTTTTGAATAGTTCTGTTTAACCTACTTTTAGAACAGAAAAGTTTATAATGGAAGTTTTGTATAAGAATAAATCTTGTTTCATACAAAGAAAAATTTCGAATATTATATATATATAAGGTTTAGATTTGAGTAAAGCAGTTCAACCTAATTGTCGATACTCATTAAAATTAATAGGGAAAACATAGAACAGAAGATATAAATTGAAATTTTTAGACCGACTCAATGATAAATAATAAATGATAATACCAGTGAATAATTCCTGATATTCGATACAAATGTCTCTGGAATTAACGTATTTGATTCTTCACAAATTTAACAGTTTAACTGTGAACGGTTTGAATACAGTCAAATGAAATTCACTTCATACATTATCTAGTTTCGACTAGTACTACTTTATAGACATGAGCAAAATACGCTTTTCTTTTAAACCACTTTTTACAAGTATCTACGTTTATAGGCGAATGAATTAAAGTGATAACGTGAAACTTCAAATGTTTCTCGGAAGGCATTCACATTCCCAACGCATTCCGTTTAAAGTTTATTCTTATATTTTAAAATAATTTTAGATCAGAGTCGACTTCAATTTAAAATGATAATTGATTTTAATTTTCTTACTATTTATGTGCATATTCAGTTATCACCTTGATAAAATTGATCTTTGTATGATCTGACAATAGTTTAAGAAAATCAATTCGGAGATTTCCAAGTCTGATTTACTCGTTTTTCTAGACCTATTCTTGGTCATGGTTACAATGTCGAGCTTGATAAGCTCTGTTCAGAAGTATGTATTCAAAGTAGCCATTTAATAATTTAGCATAATTATTGAGAATGTTCAAAATAAAAGTCTATAATTTCAGTCGTCGTTGAATACTGAAACTGTCTAATAACCTCATTTTATGTCTAGTAAATTTATTCAACATTTTAATGAAAAACGTGTCAAGAGCTATATGTTTATGGATCCATAGGCCAGACTGAACCTATCGTCTTCGAGTTTTACGACAGGCATGGAACATTATGTTAATTGTATTCAAATAGAACACTTCTAAATAATTTTTCAAGAAACTTTATTGAAGTTTGGATAACAAACCTCGATCGATAAACCAGAACTAAGATGTTTAACTTTGATTGAAGTTGAGTTACCAACTGAATAAAATTATCACTATAAAATGTTGTATTTCAATTTTGTGACTTAGTGGTATCATGCGCATCGCAAGACGTAAAGACAAGGCAGCGGTGTAAAAATCTGGTAGATTTTCAGCTAAAACAGAGAAGCTATCCAGTTCTTCTTATGATTTTTTTCAGTTGTTTTCCTAATTATATTAGTTAACAATGAACATTAACTCCAATTTTCTTCTTTTTTCCAGTAATTATTACTAAAAGTTATCAACGTTTGACGACCAGCTTAATTAATAACTTACAAAACAATCAATTTACATTTGGGAATTCATTACTTACGGATCAAATTCAAATATATTTACTGTGTAGAATAAATGAAATAAATAATTGCTCTCTATGATTTATTTATTAATTTACTAACGATTTATTAGCATAATAATTTGAGTCAGAGTTGGTTTAATATCTCATGCTATGGTTTTTAATGAAATCACTAAACTTCTGTTGTCAAGTTATGCAAATAAATTAAAATGTCTAGATTGTTACTTTGATCGTGCACAGACCAAATCGCAACTCTACGGATCATTGTGGAACAATCAATTGAATGGAATTCATCACTCTATATCAACTTCATTGACTACGAAAAAGCATTTGATAGCGTGGACAGAACAACCCTATGGAAGCTTCTTCGACACTACGGCCTGCCTCAGAAGATAGTCAATATCATACAGAATTCCTATGATGGATTAAACTGCAAAATCGTGCATGGAGGACAGTTGACAAAGGCGTTCGAAGTAAAGACCGGTGTCAGGCATGGTTGCTTACTCTCACTCTTTCTCTTTCTCCTGGTGATCGACTGGATCATGAAGATGTCAACATCTGAAGGGAAACACGGGATACAGTGGACAGCTAGGATGCAGTTGGATGATCTAAACTTCGCAGGTGATCTGGCTTTTCTATCGCATGCGCAACAACAAATGCAGGAGAAGACAACCAGTGTAGCTGCAGCATCAGCAGCAATAGGTCTCAATATACACAAAGGGAAAAGCAAGATTCTCCGGTACAACACAGCATATAACAATCCAATCACAATTGACGGAGAAGATTTGGAAGATGTAAAAACCTTTACATATTTGGGCAGCATCATCGATGAACACGGTGGATCTGATGCAGATGTGAAAGCGCGGATCGGAAAAGCAAGAGCAGCACATTTACAACTGAAGAATATCTGGAACTCGAAACAATTGACAACCAACACCAACGTCAGAATTTTCAATACAAATGTCAAGACAGTTCTATTGTATGGGGCGGAAACCTGGAAAACCACGAAAACCATTATTCAGAAGATACAGGTGTTTATTCACAGTTGTCTACGCAAAATACTTCGGATCCGTTGGCCGGACACTATTAGCAACAACCTACTGTGGGAGAGAACAAATCAGATTCCAGTGGAGGAAGAAATCAGAAAGAAGCGCTGGAAGTGGATAGGACACACATTGAGGAAAGCACCGAACTGCTTCACAAGACAAGCCCTCACATGGAATCCTCAAGGTCGAAGGAGGAGAGGAAGACCAAAGAATACATTACGCCGAGAAATGGAGATAGATATGAGAAAAATGAACACGAATTGGATGGAACTAGAAAAGAAGGCCCAGGACAGAGTGGGTTGGAGAGTGCTTGTCGGCGGCCTATGCTCCATTGGGAGTAACAGGCGTAAGTAAGTAGTAAGTAAGATTGTTACTTTATTTTCTCGTAGATAAATTAAACTTAAATTAGTCAAGATATGTACATTTTAAATAAAGTAATAAATCTTCGTTTGTAGTAACCAGTTAACTGAAAACTACTCAAAATGATTTTTATTTTCGCTTTAATTAGATAAAAATTATTTTTATTATAAATAGTCCAATTGAATAAAACTTTTAGGGTTAATTTTAACAAAAGCGACTGAATTACTGGTAGGTTTAATAAATCTAATGAATTAGCATATAAATAAATAAAAATGAAAACCCGTACAAGATAGTTTAAAAGATCAATTAAGATAAAGAGCAGATATGGATGTGTTATTGTAATCAATAACTAATTTCCAAGTATTGTTTCCACCTAGACAACATGTGTTTCAATTTCATAAATGGATTAGGACAACACACAATGGCTTCAGTGATGGGTATGATTGTATTACATCTGATCATTGATGATCTTCATTCGAAAATATCATACTTTATGTATTGTTTGGATAGAAAATGTGTACGATATGTCAGTTGATTTTAGTTCGCAGCTTATCTATTGCTCTGTTTTCTACTTGACTTCTGTAGTATTCATCAATGGTGTTTAATATTAGAAATTGGATGAACGATTTTATATTGTATGGAACAATGTAACCTGTAAAAACTATTTCATTACAATCGTGTATTCCCATTAAACTACTTGATGTAATTATATCAATGTTAAATAACCGACGCCTTGCTAAATGATCATTCAAATTTGAGTGTATATCTAAGTATAAATCCAAGTCTCAGAATATTTATGAAGATAAATCGATATGTAGGAAGCAAAGTGTATCTGTTAAAAAGTATTAGTGATATAATATTATTTACTTTGATGTTTCATCTCAATTAAATGAATAAAATTTTATTTCCAGACTTTATTAGAATCATTCAGTCACACATAATCCTGGAATAAATCTCTTTAAACGTGGTTGAGATAGTGATAAACTTAAAGTGTACAAATGGAACATTAACATTTTAATGAACATTTTCTCAATTCTACACGTATGGTGACTTTAATGAATACTTTAACTAAACAAAGCTTGATTAAAATGTTTCTCTGAGCGTTAGAAACTTTACGTATCTCAATATATTTATCAGAGGAAATAGTAAATTACTTTTCAAACGAAAGTATTGTGAAAGCCTCATTAATTTGAAATTATAATTAGAAGTAAAATTATGACATTTATCATGTCACTTCGAAATTGAGACTTTCGAATAAATTGAAAAACTTGTAAAAAATATCTGTTGAACATCACATGGTATTTAATACATTTTAAAATGATTTTTTTAAGGATTAATTTACTTTTAAGATTTTTCTGGTTCCTAATATGTATAACTGTTGTGTACCATATGATAAATGAAATCTAAAGATTTTCGTGATAGATTGTCAATCAGTCAGCTGAAACATAGGACCAGGCACATATGTGCACCAGTCCAGGTTGCCATACCGTATTAGCACAACAAGATGAACACCGGATTCATAGAAGTAGTTAATTCAATGGTGGTAATATATAAAAGGATATAGTACAGAAAGAAAGAATCGGTTGGTAGAAAGAAAGGTATGAAGCGATTTTAATCTCTTAGTTTAAAGGAAGACAGAGAGTGCATACACCGATGCCATTGTGATCGATTCTGAGCCATGAGAACGCTATAAGGCAAGAAAAACTAAGAAGCTGTTTTATCTAAACCCGGAATACTTTGCGTTATACACACGTAAAACTACATTGAATAGAACTAAAAACACTCAAGTATTATTGTAAAACTTTCACCCATAAAAGTCAATTCAAAATCAGTAATAAGCTAGGATAAATTAGTCATCCATTGATTCATAATTCACATTGCTTACTCAGTAGAACTCACTCCCCTATAAAATTTGCTTTCAAATAGTTCAAAATCACTATATAATTGCATCGAAGTGTCTTGTATGACATGAACATATTCATTCCTTATATTTCACGTTAAGTAAAGAAACCAATTTCTACGGGACAACTGATCAAATAATCAGTAAGTAAATACTTATTGTCTATTATAGCATGTTATGGAGTTTATTGAACTTAAAGTTATGTATCATAGACTGAGTTAAGTTCGAAAAATTCGCTTCTAGGCATGAAAGATCATCCATATGTGAAGACTCTGTTAATAGGATAAAAAACAGCTATTCGTAGCTTTCTGATCTTTAATTATTCTCAAATTCACGTAAGTTCATGATGTCAAACAGGTTAGTTAACTCACTGAATGCTTCATTTTCCCACTAGTTCGGCTACAAGATTTCATCTACATTTGTTTAAACAAGAGTATGAAAACCTATTTCTCGATGTATTGAATGTAAATTGCTGGTGTGAATAATTTTAAAAAGGCATAAATTATGAATGTCATTTATATACAAGTTTACAAACTAATATTTTTGATCAAGTAATTATCAATGTTAAACGTTATAATAAATTGTATTGAAATGATACATCACTTGACAGATACAGTATTGTTTTAATTATCACTAAACTTTGATCATAACTATGAATCTCGTGATCACCATATAAAGTGCTTTCATATTGGGATATAAAGATTTCAGTATGTACAGAGCAAACATTAACTAATTCCAAAAACTTACCAGCATAGAATTGACAATAATCACCAATGTAATCATCAGTACACCTAAAGAAAAGTGTGAAGAAGATTTGTAACTTTAATTTGTTTGTAAACATTAGTTAATGTATAAAACGTATATGAATATGAATTACAAACATTTTCGTGATTATCTATCAACATATCCCACAAGATTTGGAAAACTCAAAACTGGTTGAACCAATGACCATTGTTAATAGTTAACTTTTCATTGTAACATTTACAGTTGAGCATACTGACAACAGAAAACCAAACTGTTACAATAAGCTCAAGAGTTCGAAGTACACAATGCTTGCTGAAAGAAAAGCTTTGTTTTATCTATTTGACCACAAGCTTGACTTCATTATCCATAAAGTATATAGTCATTTGTGAATACAGGCTAAAATAATTTACTTTTATTGAAGAGCACAAACGAAAGGTTTAACAAACTTTAGTATCAAGATATTGTAAACTTAAAATACAATTATTCTATGAAAAAAATATACAACAAAATGACACTTTTGTATGTAAGTTATATTATCCATTGCATGAACATCAGCAGTTTAGAAACTAAAATAAATGACTTTACTACAAGTGTGGTGTGTGCTATTTATATCGACACAAGTAGTATATAACACTAGTCAGGAATAAAATGTCTGGCAGCAAACAGTTGAGAAGATCGAGAAAGAAAGAAAGGGAACAGAAAGCAATTGGTATGGAAATGCAAGAACAATGAAATCTGAAACAATTAATGAACATTCTGCAAATGAAGTATTGGAATATGGTTTTTTTTATTTTATCAAGTAACTCTGTAACTCTATCCTTGCCCCAGTTCATATATTCTCAAACAATTTTACATTTATATCGACCATAATACAGATAAGCTATTGGTGAAAGAAATCTTTAAATTAAAAATAGGATCACAAGACTCTATACTTTCTCAAACATTTAGAAAAATTTTATTTAAACAAATCTCTGAATTTACCTATCTCAGACACTCAATTTAAATAAAGTCATTGTAAGTCATCAGTGAATGCTATGTTAAACGTATTTCACAAATATTACTTAGTTACAGTCAGTTAAGTATTAGAGTACGTTTAACATGAAACTAATCATGTTTTAAAAAAATCTACTTTACCATGTACGGATGAATAGTTATTTGACTGACACTATCATGCAGTCGGGCTACTTCATTTAATTCCTAATCAAAAAGATTAATATTTAACCTCAGATGAAAATTATATGATTAATATTGTTGAGTTGATTTATTGTTACCATGGTAGTAATGCAAATTGTGAGTAACGTTATAAATTCACTACCAAAATAACTGAACGATAACAAACAAAAATCAATAGCTTCTTTTTATTTTATTGTATTTATACGTATACAACTTTAAATACACAATATATTATTTAAATTATTGCTTATTTATGAATAATCAATAAAACTGACATATTCACGTACGCGGTTACAAAAATACCACTCTAGATTAAAGAAAAAAATGATGAACTTATTTTTATTGTTTCGTGTCATGTCAATTGTACCTCATTTATGGATAATGTGATATCTGAAATTGTTGACAGTTTAGAGTAGCTATAATTTTACTGTTCGAGTTACGAAAGCTAACTAATATTGCTTGTTTAGTTTCGATACGATTACTAGTTATAGTAAGTTTGTGCTAGATCTACAAGTTTACTGTACTCATTTCAAAACACATTCTGTTCTACTATACCCTCGGTACATATTTTGAAACAATCATAACACATGTTTAGTTAAAGACTAAGGATTAGCTTAATGTTTGGTATAATTTTCGTTACGGACATAAAACATAATCATAGTTGTCAGCTATTTAATAAATAAGCAGTGAAAGTATTTCCTAATTGAAATATTGGTTAATATTTTCAAGCAATTATGAGTAGCATTAAATAACATACGACCACCATATATGCTAATGAGTACAAACGCTAATTTGATTTGAAGAATCCTTAACGAGTAAACGATTCCATTACTTTTAGTCTTTGGAGCTATCCACAGTCCTTCAAGCAATTTATCAATTCTGCTATTTCACGGACTGATTATTTTCCATGAACAGTCCAAAATAAATAAACAGATCCAAATTTTACTTACAATTCTTCACTGAACATTACCTTTCATTCAAAATTCAGTTTTAATCCATTATTTCTTGTATGAAAGACGGAAAACTGAACGAAATTTAGCGCTGAAATGCGGAATCTTAAGTACGTTTGAATTACAATATAATTAAATTGATCTCATTTACTTCACTAATTGTATTCGTTCTTGATAATAATATCCATTAGCAACTTACTATATTTTAGTAATATGGATTTCGTAAAAATTTTAATTTTGTATTCATGACAGAATATATGAGGAAAGTAGGTAAAACATAACAGGTAGCATAGGTTTCCGATTTTCCTAAGGGTTTTCGAACTGATGCTAGTCGAGGTTAAAAGTAACCTTGAAAAAGACAGTATAATAAGATAATTTGTAGTTCCTGAGTTATTATTTTGTTAAAAACAGAAAGCTGGTACGTGATCCGTAAGTGCCCATGATTTTGAAATACATTAATTTATAAGTCTCAAGTTTCAAATATGTATCAAAAGAATAGATGATTTCAAATCGATCATACCATTTTTATCATATGACAAACTGTCTTACGTAGTATGTATGTTTCTACATTTGAAAAGGTTGATAGGTGTAATTAGATACTAGTCGAATGTAAATGATTTGCTCAAACTCACACTATCAGAATTACATGGTGATAATATTCAATCACAAAATATTGTTTACCTTCTTATGGTGCAACAAAATTATTAGTTATCGACTAATATGAGACTAAGTTTTATAATCAGACAAAATCAATTAGCGAAAATAATTACCTACAATATCTTGGGGATATTTATTTGGTTGAAGATAAAGAATTGTATTACTTTAAAGAAACAACTACGTATTTTAAACGACATACGTTTTAATAAGCTACGTCATTCATGTAGTGTAACTTTTGAAAAAATCCCACTATCAGATAAAAGCTGTTAGCCACTCTGTTATAGCAACAAATAGAGTAATTCAAAGTATTATCTCAACAACTGCGATCTTTGCAGCTTATACAAATAACATCAGGAACTTGGTTTTTATGGGTAACTCTTTCTGAATTTGGATAGTCTTAACATGGTGATTTTACTACTAATAGTTGAATTCATGTGTCAATTGAAGTTAGACCACCATGGAAAACCTGGAAGCACTGAACGGCAGTTTCGTTCCAATATGGGACTCCTCAGCAGTGAGCATCCACGATCCCACTCCACAAGATACGAACCCAGGACGTATCAGTCTCGTGCACGAACGCTTAACCTTTAGACCACTGAGCTGGCATCCTACGACGTTAATGTCTAACCTCATTTTTTCCACATAATTCAAACTACATACAAATTGTATCAGTAAAGACCTCAATAAAGTTGCCCAGTGATCGTCGAAATCCAATTCAGAACTTAGAACTGAAAAATACTGATAGGTTTGCTCTGATGACCCATTTCTCAACCAAAACTTCACCATAAATCCTTAGGTCTTATCTAGGTTACATACAGTGATGGATTTAGGGCTCAGATATTCCGACAATCTCTCCATCTCATAACAGGTCTTCAAACAGTCTCAACTACTTCTCGGATGTACATTTCGTAGCATCTATAACATTGATTCACTTTGATGCACAAAGTATGTGTCTGATAAATCCTAGAATACGGAACTTCTACTGTGAATAGAGTTTAAATTCAGGATAAACTTTCGTTGAAATCCATACAGCATCGATTTACACTTCGCATTATGAGGAATGATTAAATAAAAACTACTAACCCGAATGTAATAATCTTTGACTAAACCCTTGATGGGAACGGTGACTTGAATTTAATCTTTTTCTTGGAACTATTTAACAAACTATTTTTTGCATCCACTGATGCAACACAATATCCATGAAAATCTGCTTATAACATCTATAACTATTTATCATCAGTGAAACTGTTTCACTCTAAATCTCCATATATGAGTTAGTTTTCTAGTGAAATTTCAAAACTCTGGAATAGATTGAAGCCATTTTTGATGAAATAAAATAATTGTCATCATTCATTCATTGCATCGGTGTTTATCACTCCTCAGAAACTGCCATAAATGTTCGTACAAATTCGAATGTATTCCATTCTAACAGTGAAATTATGGGTATATTGTATGTTTGATCATTGTTATTATTGAGAGCATTCATTACACTTTCTTTCTGGCAAATATTTTACGCTTGCGCTGACCCTGGTTAATTTGACTAATTAAAATATCTGTCCAGATAAATGGATTATAAAACAACTTAGCAATTGTATAACAGTCACTTTTTTCTTCTGTGCTTCTGCGCTTTGTTTTTATCGCCTTTTTTAGTTGCAGATGACTACATGTACTCTGTAATGCTCCTTCATACACTACTCATGCACTAACAGTATTCCCTTGTTCTCGTAAAAAGAGTTAACAGCTCCCAAATGCTGCCACATATTGTTGTAATCTTTGCAATAAATACCCTTTAGAAACAATTAATTAACCACATCAATTCAAACAACTTAACAGTAAATCTTTGTCCTATACACGTAACATTGGTTTCTGTATCAATCTGATTATACATGTAAAATGCCATATATTCTGTAATTTTTCCGGGATATTATATTTAATTATTATTCATTATCTGATGTCTTGATTGCTATTTCAAAGATTACCAATAGTAGATAAGACAGAATTAATTTTAAATGAAGTGATTCCATGAAAGAAAACGTTCTTGGTTAGTCTTCACGCAAAACAATACTGCTGTTGCTAAAGTGAAACTGTAATATCTTGTTAACATTCGTGATGATCGTTTGATAGAAGTCAGTAATCAATTGTATTGACAAATATCGATCAGTCAAATTTGTTTACCATATATTGCTAAATGTTCATAGAAATTTGAGCTTCAACACTACAGTTTAACAACAATAAAAGTAATTAAGTCTTGGGATTCCAATTCTTACACAAATGGGTTTTATAACTTAAACATTCTTCGTACCCTTTTTGATGTAACAGGTCTTTATTACGTGACATTGATAAAAGTAAGCTACAAATGACTTTTGATCTGGAATCATTAATTAGCTTAAATTTATCAAGCGATTGAGATGATGTTATTAGCTAAAAATGTGTTCACATTTCATTGAAAGGTCTAGTCTAAGTGGGGAATACGGGTATCTGATTAAGTTGCACATCGTTTTTGAATGTTTTCAAAAAATATTTTGGAATCTGAATATGTCGAAGGCTAAGGAATATAATCTAATCAATAAGACAGAATCAAGTAGTAACAACGTATAGGACAATATGGTGTGAACCAGTACCTTCCTTAGATTCAACCACCATGAAAGTACCATTTAGAACACTTACTTTGTTTGTAAAAATTATAGTGTAAACAATATCTGATGAACTTTTCAAGTGAAAAATCTGCTTAAGTTGTTTTACTTTCTTTCAAGAGAAGTACTAAAGATGAAGTTTCGAGACTTTACAGAACAAAAATATAAACAGTATTTTCCAGTATTTAACCCCCCAAACCTACCAGTCATATAACGTAACGAACTCTGTTATGCCAAGCAACAAATTTTATAAAAGTCGTCTCTACCTAACTGTTACTGGTGATTTGTTGTCAAATAAAGCCCGGGATAGTCTACTGAATATTTCAAACAAAACTCATTCTGGTGAATTAGATTGAGTCCCATTTTACGATGGATTTCATGAATTTCAATCCGACCTTAAAGTGAAACACATATAATCACAAAAAAGGTATTTCAGAAATGTTTGTATAAGCCTACGTCAGAGGAATCATGTGTTAAAGTAAATTGATTCATGGGTATACATTTTTGTGGGTTATTTCCCTCCATAACAGAATTCGAAGTTATTCTATAGAAAGATTTTAATGTAAATCGAATTTGTTTAATATGATGTTAAACTACGTTTATTAAATTAATATGTAAAAACAGTACCCACCAAAGACATTAGAAGATGATAGCGCATTATCGCAGATTGTTTGAAGTTAGACTTGAACAACATTGGATCAAGGCTCAGTGATTTCAAGATTACGCTTTTGCGCGCGAAACCAAAGATCCTGGGTTCAATTCCCGGTTGCGGCGCTATGAATGCATACTGATGAGGAGTCTCACACTAGGATGAAATAGCCGTCCAGCGTTTCCAAGTTTTCAGTCATTATCTAACTTCTATCAGTTCGTGTTCTCAATAAAAATTCGACAATCCCCACGACCACATACTGATAAAAATCCAAGATAATCCTGACAACAAATGAAGTCGTGATTTATTGAACTAATGTTGAATGAACACCTTTTGGAAGAAAAATCTAATAAATTGAACATACAACAAAAAAATCGAGTGTTATTATGTGTGAAACTTTTATTTGAATTAATGTTAGAGATTGAAATTTAAGTTTTCCAAATTATTTAAATTTCAATCTCTGAGATTAATTCAAATATAATTTTCACAAATAATGGCTCCTCTATATTCGGTGTTTAATTTTCGTCAAAATAAATCGAGTATTAGTTTAACTTAATCGCTCATTACAACAGTTAATGATTCATGTACACTTATTAGCACAAAATTTTGCTGACAAACATTTAGACAAAATCATAGATTACAGTAAAAAATAACTAGATATGACTACGTAAGCAAAATTAGCCCGTTATGAAAGTACAATATCATAAATTTGCAACCTCGTGATTATAACAATTTGCCTTCTTACACTACTCTATAATTTCAAACCATTTTTTCTAATGAAATCAAATAAATATTAAATATTTCATGCTTACTACTAAAAACAGTTTTGTTGGAAAACCCTCGTTTTTGTAAGCTTGACTGAATTCAAACATATAATTTAAAGAAATAACAGTGTAATTCCTTCAGAAATCTAATAAGTTTAAAACATTACGTATACATAATATTTTTGAAGAAGAGAAAATAACAATACACTGATTTAGGTTTTCAAGTCTCAAGATATAACATTAATGATGTATTATCTATTTCTCCAGTGATTGGTTTAAAGTGTCACATGACAGAATTACCCATAATTACAACAATAAAACAGTCATATATGTTCAAAGTTAAATGCATCGAAGACATTTTTTTGGTTACATTAAATTCATATGGGTTTATAAATGAAACTATAAAAAAAAAACTTCAGTAACACTATGACTAAACTTGAAACGTCTCCATCAAAAATCAAAAATGTCTGTAAACAGTACTAGTTTTGTTCAATATTTTCATTTAGTCAAACTATATAGAAACTAATCGTCTATCTTTGTATTATAATTTCAATTAAGAACTATCTTAATGAACATTCAACACAATGAATAATAATACAGTGAACTTAATTTATTAAAAGGCTTCTACTGAACCAAACAAAAATAATTATTTATATTTGTTCATGACTAAAGTATATATATATAGTCCTATAATGGAATTTTTCAACGACAACAAAAAATATTGGTTAAGTAAACAAATTGACACATGTATATGTAAACTTCTGTAATGCCATATTGATTTATTGTTCTATTAGGTAAAATTTAAAATCTACCCAAATCGATTACTTTCTTTTTTTTCTAAATTACTGTCTAGACTATGAGTGCATAGCTTTTAAAGTTTATCGACTTTACTGTTGATCTGATATTTTAAAAAATATTTTAAGTTTTAAGTTCACAAATGGGCAAAATATTAAAATCATATAATTGTCATAAAATGTATAAGATTCATAATGTTTAGTGTTTTGTTCTTAAGCATGTCAAGAACAGAAAGAAAACAGTTAATATACATTCGAATAAAAAAAAATTATTTATACGACGAATGTTTGAAAAGTAATTCAAATGTTTTTTTTCGATGAATATCATGTAATTGTGTTTTTTTATGACGTGATTTATTTTTTTTCTATTAAACAGTTGAATGGTTTATCCGGATTTTTTTTCATTACTATGCCAGTGCTTTTCAATGGATAGCTTATAAAATGTGTTCTTAAAGTTTAAGCTTGATACCATGACAAATGGAGTTCACTCACGTTTTCAGTAAGATCAATATCACTGATAAAATTGAATGATCGTTCCAGTGTGTTATATGTTAAGTGAAGTTTTCAATGTGAATTATTTTATTTCAACTTATCAGGTTATTATCATTACCATGATAATTGATAGGGCTAGAAACAAGTGGTTGTGTGATGAGTAAACATTGATAATAAGTAAAAATAAAATGAGTAAAGCTCAGTTAATAAAATAAGATTACTAATCTAGAAGACAGTTGAAATAAAATGATATAATGATGTAATTAATAAAAAGGAACTGTAGGACAAATTTTTTTATCTTGTAATAAAAGAATAATTGTCATCAAAGTAAAGAAAGATTAATATCCATTTCCTTTTGAACATATCAATCAGGTTTCTGACGCCTGATAGCAACAGTTTCAGCACACTTGTAAGCTTATTAATCACCTTGAAAATTGCAAGGCATTGACCTGATTTCCTGTATATAAGAGTTGTTTAGTAATTGAACTGTTTAAAGTAGCTCTTGTTAGAAGGCTTTTGGGGAATGTTCAAAAACTTTAAGATATCCTCAACTTTCTGTTCGGCCAAGTGAGCTGCTTTGTCGGCACACGTAAATTTACAAGTATAATTAGCGGTAACATGGAAGGGGTACTTGTTGACCTTTGGCTGGGTCATTGAACATGTTTTACACAGTATTAATAGTTTGGCTGCCAGATAAGTTCTGTTTATGGCAGTGTTAAGCTTCCTTCTGATTTTGCTCTAGATGTCACCACCTTTAATGTTCAAATTCATAAATACTGGTTTTTTATTGACTATAGTTACAGTCGACTTGTTTTATTTAGATTTTTTCATAGTTATTAATAAATCTCTGTGGATAGCAGTTGTATCCTAGGTATTTTTCCAAGTTCATCAACTCTTTCGATTTGTCAGTAGTACATATCTTTTCTACTTTATAAAAGTGTTTTGACTAGCGCTTTCTCGTAACTGATTAGACAAAAACTATTACAATTCAGGTGAAGACTTTTCTGATTAACCAAACGTTGGACTTTCCTGTCTTCCCTTTATTGTATGGCAATACTATGAAGTGAAACATGTCATTCTTTCCATGATGAATTTCCAGGATGAATTCATGGTATTCTGCTTAAGACTTTTTGGCATTCGTCGATTTAATGCCTTCTATTCTTTTTGGCTAATTATTTCCATAAGTCATTACTTTGTACTAGAACTCATAGAAATCCATCATCTGTGGAAATACATCTTTGAATTATTAGAGTGGGTGTTTTTGGAGGTTTATATGCTTTGATCTTAAATGTTACGTCATTTCAAATCTGGTATTATTTTATGAGAAAATCTGTGTTTAATTAGAAACAAAATAAGTATAAAATCAAATCAACATCACCTTTTTATCAAACAAAAACTTTTAATTTAGAACTATTAAGAAATACTATGTACGAATATTGATCACATTGAATATTAGACTTCCCTTCTTATACCAGAAAAACTGTTTTAATAGTAAATTAAAATTTTTATAGATTAATCATCCAACAACAAATTGAATATTATGAAGACATGCAAAAATAACCGTAATTGTTTCCATATTGATTTTTGAAGCGGACGGTCCTGGGTTCGAGTCCCAAAGTGAACATCAACTCTGAGATGCAAGTACATCCAGCTGATGAGTCCCAAATCGGACTAAACGCGCGTCGTGGATTCCACTGCTAGCCACAATCCATCATTGCTTACTACAAAAAGCTTGTAAATTAAGGCAATATCGAGGCATACGCACAGTATGCTTATATGCCAAAAAGAGACTGATCAATTGCAGTCCTAAACATTAATGGGAATATTCAAGTAAAACAATATCAAGTGGATCATATTAATGTTTGCTCGTAAAAAATCATTTCATAATAAATCCATCAAAATTTTATACCGAAATCATCCAACGTCCCAAACTGATTCTAAAACATGCTTAAGTTGTTATTCACTGTAACTTGTTCCTAGTGTCGTGATTTGTTTTTATTTAGGTAACAGAAAATGTAAAAGTTATATCATTAAGTTTAAATGGGAACTGTCCGCCTCATTCTTATTAGATTTAGTTCATGCCATCAAACATTTGTCTTCCATTACCACTATATGCACCAACATTTAATTTCTTATTAATGGTTTCCACGAGCAACAGCTTTTAGTCATGAACTATTATTCTTTTACAAATCACTTTAGACTAAGATTTATTAGTCAGTAACATTTTTGAAGTTTATATGGATATCTACTTATAACTTTGGATCGAGACTGGCCTACTAAATAAATTAGCGTTAGATGGTATGACATAAAACTCCAACCCAATAGCCTAAGCTTGTGAAGAATACTTCAAAATGTGAAAACTGCAAGTCCATTCTAGTATAAAATAGTCTGTGCATTATCAACAGGAGTTCGAGAAAGCTGGTCACGGTAATCTTTTGTCTTTTAACAGCTTTTCAAACGATATTAGTTGAAAGTACGTAATACTACTTTCAAGCTCTTCAAACTCTTACAAGCCATGTAAATACATGCGAATGGTGTTTATCAACAGCTCTAAAACGTTCAGTAATAATCTTTAACTGACTAAATTAACCTTGTAAGTGACAACAAATTAAAATTAGTGAGAAAAAAATGACTTTTGAGTTTTGAAATAGAACACAGTGTGCTCCTTGAGTTTGCACTTTGCTCAATAAGAATAATATCAACTTGATTGATAAAACTCAGCTAACAGTACCGGCTAGACAAACTTTACATTAGTTAATATTTATCGATCAACCTATGTAAATACCTCAGTCCCACAGATGATAAGCCGATTTCTAAATAGCTCAGTGTCAATATCTCTCGTCACGACACTGGATAACCAGGATCAAAATCTCATGGAAAGAAACAGTTATTTTAGGATAGATAACCTCCAGCTAAGTTCTATATCTTGCTGTCAGTCTCCAACATCCTAGTAATGTCAATTACGGAAATTCGACGAATCATTTGTATGATACATTGCCTGATTGATTAGAACTAAATGATTGGGTTAAATGATAATCTAACTTTTCACAGTAAAATTATTCAAATAAAACCATTTTATGAAAGACTTTTTCTTACGGAGTAGAATGCTGAAACATATACATATGAAGTTTTATTCTTAATCAGATCAAGTTATAAAACCATCTGTTAAATGTTATACTGATAATGTTTTGGAAAGATATAGCAGGCATTTAATAAAAATTGTGTATTAAACAAAGTCTCACTTTGTTTTATTAATTTGTTTACCATTTTCTAACAGTCAATTTAGTATTATAATCAATGGGTTGAGCGAATCAAAAGGTAGATAGTAATTGAGTAATTGTGAATCGATAATTTAGAAAGTTAATCCATTGGTATATTAGGTAAACTTGTTAAAAAAACAATAAGTGATGTGCAATAAAATATCATTATGTGATAAAGACAGTCTTATATTAAGTACAAGATGAAATGTCTCAGCAGCTCTATATTATTCATTTATCAAAATCCAATAAAATATTTAATAATTATACGATTTTTATTTCAAATACCATTGCGATATAATACCGATTTCACCAACTTTATATCATCTGTGTACCTAGAATCTACTTCTGTGAAAAATATACATTGATGATTTTTAAAACTTTTAAGTTAGAGGGGGTACTTGAACATTGTTAGATGATTTCAAAAGAAACTGATTTTCCTGCAATTATTTCTGAGTAGTATTTTATGAATTTACCAACAATTTGTTCTACTTAATAATTACTTAACGTTAAATTGTATGCAAATAATTTGCTATTATATTTTCCAGTATTTATTTGAACGTTGTAGTAAAATGTTCGAGAGGAAATTTAGTGATATTTTCTGGCTATTTTAAAAGGAATTCTATGACAACGTTGTTGATCCATGAGTTTTTCAACTGTTATTGCTATTGAGAATTGCAGCAATATTATTTTTCGGTATGGAATTCTAGAGACTGTAGAATTCTATTGGACCCCAGACTGATCTAAGTTAGATAATCAATGAGATGTGGAAGCACTGGAGAGCTATTTTGTTCTGGTATGAAGCTCCTGATCAGTGTGCATCCATCCCAGCAGATCTAAATCTAACCCAGGACTTTCAACTTCAAGCGTGAGTGCCTAAACTCTAGGCTGTTGAGCCAGGAGACAGTGATGTATATGGATTCCAGGTTGTGAGTTCTTGGATGTGCACTGACGAAGAACTTCATACTAGAACGAAACGTGTGTCAAGTGCTTCCAGGTTTTTGATTGTTATCCAACTTAGACCGGTTCGTAACTTCAATAAAATCATTTATGTTGATAAATCATAATCTGAAATTGTCTGTACAGTTCTCTGATCTACAGCCTCGAAAGACTCCGTTTAAAATATTTAAATAAGGACATATTTTATCTCACATTGTACACATAATTTACTGATAAGTATAAATTAGAGTGAAATCTAAACCCAAAACTTGTCATTAAACTGCTTTTAAGCATTTAAAATTGCTTTATGTAGGTCACTGAAAACAGTTTTAGTAGGCCTATGTATTATATCCACATATAATATAGAAAAGTATTTAATTTTAATTCCAATTCCCAACATTTAGTCAAGTCAGTTTCTGTTATCTTCAAGTTTACAAATTGGTTGAAAACTGATGGGGTTCGGTAAAATGATCATTTGATCTTTTAATTTGAAAGCTCAATGTCATATAGTTTAACCAAACATACATAGCTAGCTGAAGTGAGGTTGGAACTCAACATTTCACACTAGATCGAAAGGCCATACACAAATGATACTGCCCAGTCTACACAACCAGCAGCAGATTCAGCAGCAATAGGTCTCAATATACACAAAGGGAAAAGCAAGATTCTCCGATACAACACAGCATATAACAATCCAATCACAATTGACGGAGAAGATTTGGAAGATGTAAAAACCTTTACATATTTGGGCAGCATCATCGATGAACACGGTGGATCTGATGCAGATGTGAAAGCGCGGATCGGAAAAGCAAGAGCAGCATGTTTACAACTGAAGAACATCTGGAACTCGAAACAATTAGCAACCAACACCAAAGTCAGAATTTTCAATACAAATGTCAAGACAGTTCTATTGTATGGGGCGGAAACCTGGAAAACCACGAAAACCATTATCCAGAAGATACAGGTGTTTATTCACAGTTGTCTACACAAAATACTTCGGATCCGTTGGCCGGACACTATAAGCAACAACCTACTGTGGGAGAGAACAAAGCAGATTCCAGTGGAGGAAGAAATCAGGAAGAAGCGTTGGAAGTGGATAGGACACACATTGAGGAAAGCACCGAACTGCTTCACAAGACAAGCCCTCACATGGAATCCTCAAGGTCGAAGGAGGAGAGGAAGACCAAAGAATACATTACGCCGGGAAATGGAGATAGATATGAGAAAAATGAACACGAATTGGATGGAACTAGAAAAGAAGGCCCAGGACAGAGTGGGTTGGAGAGTGCTTGTCGGCGGCCTATGCTCCATTGGGAGTAACAGGCGTAAGTAAATAAGTAAGTCTACACAACCCTGGAATACAAATAATAAAATAAATTATTGAGAATGAATCATTTGTATTTAACTTAAATAGAAAAAAAGGATTACTAATAATTGATTTCAGGGTTTTCTAACAATGATACAAATTCGAGCAGACGTATTTTAATTTGAATGCTATTTATACCAATAAATATGGGGGGATCCTAGCAGACGTATATTTTAAAATGCTCCGTAAAATCACAGTTTCTGTTTCCATAAACTGCAGTCAAATCATGGTTCAGATGAAGCACGAGAGATATTGGGTTTAGAATTTTCCAGAATCTCAACAAATCTTATAAGTGAGTAGATTTATATCGCACATTTATTGATGCTATCCTGTTGGAAAAGTCTGTAATTTTTAATTATGAAATGGGAGGGGTTTCAAGCTGAATTATTTACCAGAATTTTTTATAAAATGTACGTAAATGAAAAACCATTGTCATTATTTTAAAACGGTATTCTATTAAATTGTGCAAAAGATTCTCAATTAATGATACCAAGTTATTTTCAAACTATGAAACACTAATACTACCACTACACTACTACTACTGAAGATTCAGTGTAGAAGCAATTTGCATACGGTAATCTGTATTAAACATAACTATTACATATAGATTAGAAACAAACATTAAAAACATCATGTTAAGTAATAAATTACTGATGATTAGAATATTTGTCACAAAATTCTACTTCCATTTAAACTGAAAAATATCAAACACAACACTGATATTTGCTGATATAATGTCAAGAGACCATTTATTTCCGAGATTTTACAGACCCACCATCCAGTTCATCATTTAAAAATACTCTTTCTAAGTGTTACACAAGAGTTATCTTTATCAAAACGATCAACAGACTTACAGCGTAGTAACACATTTGATGTAATCTAAACAGTATTCATTAGAGCAAATCTATAGATTTGATTAATTCGATAATTTTATTTTTAACGGCATAAAAGTACAGTAGTTCTTGGTAACTAACAATATACCTATTCTAACTTACTTTAGATCATCTGAAGATTTAGTTTATAAAATATCCAGTAAGTATGGTGCAATGAACAGACGTTAATCGCCCTGCGTTCTGTTTCAAGTAGAACTTTACTATTACTAAAAACTCTGTAGTAAATAAAACAGTTAAGTGGACAAAATCACCGAAAATTAACCTATAAACTGTTGATTAGTCTTGTGGCAGCGGCGAGCATCAATTGATTTACACACCAATCTTTGAAAATTCTAGTTAATTATTAATAAACGAAGTCCACTAAGTAGAGACTAATCTGAAAAAGATAATTGGTTAATATAAACTCTCCTATGAATCCTATTGTAATTTTCAAATTTATCAATCATCATATGAGTATAATAACTACTGATTCTCTGTTTGTTTAGATGAAGAAGAAATAAACTTTACATTTTATTAAATAACTAGTGTATTACTTCAAGATAAAAATATATTTTTTACAGCTTGCTCATTGTATATTCATTTTTGCACAGTGGAATGAAAGCGTATGAATTATTTATTATAATAAAAATTCTTAATTTTTTTTGCGATATTTTGTTAGGTACAGGATGAAAAAAAAATTGCGATTATCAGAGAAATAATAATTCTACCTAAGATAACATTTTGACTAATTTGTCCCAAGAAACATTTTATAACGATAAAGTAAAGTGACAGATAAAGGCCTACAGTTTAGATTCTTTATATCCTAGACAAACATGTTTAAAATGCAACAAAGTATTATAATTATAGTTGTCCAGAGTTTATATATTTTATCAAACCTTTAAATAAAAAAATTGTTCATTTTTTTGTTGTAGTTATTTTGGCTCAGATATCGGCTAGCGTAAACACTTTTCTTTTTTCAGCATAATTGACTTGATTTAAAATGGCAATCTAAGCATTATGACCAAAATAAATGACGCAATATCATACAAGCCACCATCCGTCCATGAATTCAAAACTACATATAAGTTTATAGTTTAGTTCTGAGTAGATGACGTAACTCGGGAGTAAATAAAAATATTTCTAACTCTTATCATAAGTTCAACCAATCCTGTGACTAAAATAAATCCTTTGCGTACTAAAAGATCATTTTCTCGAGAACACACATATGGAAACGATCCAATGTTTAGTAGTTCATAGATGTTATTTAAAAGATATAGTCTTTACTATACTGCCCGGTCATGGGATTCGTGAGTTTAATTCGCTTTTAGTCAATCTGATAAGTTTCTGGTTGTTTTCTCCAGTTATTTATGTCTAATTTACGTCAACAAAATTATCGGTTGTTTTCCAATGTTCACGTGGTGTATAGCAGTGAGTTCACATGATGCTGAAAATTATAATAAAATAGATCCAATATATTTAATGGACTATAGTTAATTTACTAAACATGAAACTAACAACAGTCATTGACCTATAAATACACATGTAAACGTATAATTTCTAATCAATAAAATCACTTATCTATTCGATTACAAGTAAATTGTTTTTACTTATTTAACCGTTTTTACATTTAAATCTTGTGTTCTAGATATTTTGTAAACATATTTACTTTATTATTTTTCCTAGATTTCCCTAAATCTTTTTAAGTTACCTTCGTCTGTCAAAAATCATTTTAACCTACTAGTTTTTCTGTGTACTCCTGTGAGTTTCCTTACATATATAAAATATATAACAGCATAGACAATTAAGAGTTGATACATCATTTTGTTTTTCTAATGAAACCTAGTAAGATAAGAATTTAAGTAACAAGGAGGTTATTTACGTTATTTATTTATTTCACTTTAAAATGTTTTCTGACCAACATTATCCTTATCTTTTTGGTCCATTTTTGTCAATGTTTTGCACAAATTTATCCACCTATTCTAAATAAATCATTTGCTGATATCTATGATCTAATAAACATTCCATCCTTATTGACTTTTGACTCCAAGTCCCTAGATTCCTCTAGTGAGTAGAAGTAGACAAAAATTCCTTGTTCAAATCCGAAGTTGATTTTTCATCATATTCATAGAGCTGGTTTTAATGTTAGGGAATGATGAACACTTAATTTGCTTCGTTATATGTGGTTACTTTTCTGAAGGTTAAAGTCAGTTCAAACTTAGGAATATCTTTAATTGTTGTAACTTGGAACCGAAATTCACCATTTGTAATGTAAGTGGTCACAAACACCTAGCAAATTAGTGAAAATTAACAAATTTGATTAATGTTTTTAAACATTCACAGTAAATAGATCATGAGTTGATTCCACCTGAAATGTCATCAAAATATGCATCAACTGGCTGCATGTTTTATCTCAACGTTGTAACAGTAGTTAATGATCGTTTTTGCAACATAAGCACTATAGTTTGTGTTAATTTAATTTATCAAATGTTTTCTCATTGTTTTCATTATTTTTTGAGTAAGTAAAAAATTTTAATGCTTTGAATAAGCCCTTCTGAATTCAGTACTGCTGCAGTCAACGTAATGTAATTATGTTTATGAAAAGTGCTTTAAGGCTACATTGCCATAAAAAAATTAAAAACCTATGAAACTGGACATTTTTTGCTTATATTTATTTTGAAAAAATGTCAAGCGAATGAAGAAACTTAATTTAATGACACAATCGAACTTTCATGAACTACTGTTTTAGTAAGTCATTCTTTCGGTATGCCTAGCATCTCCTAGTAGTTTTTCAGTGATTAGTTCAAGTAAGATGAATTGTCTATAGATAATATCCCATGTACAGAAATGAATTGTTTAGAACATGTTCGCTGTGCAAAGTAAATTAATATTGAAGTGAATTGAATTCTATACAAGTAGACAGAGATCCGTTAATAAACTACTCGTAATACGGATTTTTTAGTTAACTATAGTGACCTATTGTAAATGTCAAGGATTTATTTTTATAGTGTCAACAAAGCTTAACAACACTGAAATCTGTAAGTCATCTGGGTTGAGTGTACCAACTTAATCGAAATTCTCTGTGATATCAGCTGTTGATATATCATCAGCAGATGATGAATAGTTCATTCAGCAGTAGTATTAAATATAAATGTTCAAAGGAATTCGATATTTTCAGTCCATAAACTATTTCTCAATCGAGTGAATCACCATTCGACTTACACAGCTACACCTAACACTGCTTGAAAATTAAAATGATGCATACAAGTAAAATGTGCATTTTGTAAGGATTAAGACTTCATTCACTAACTAATTTCTTCTCTTGGCTCTAAAAGGTGGTAGGTATGAAATTTGATGCTGCACACTACAAGATGTTGAACGGAATTTGTCATAATAATTTAGAAATTTAAAAAGACTAAAAGTAAAACCTTCTGTGTGCATTCACTGTTAAAACGTTGTGGATGGATGCTATTTTAGTTTCGAATTCTGATTAAAAGCCAACCTGCAAAACGGATTAAAAGGACACAGAACATAAAAGTGGAGGCGATTATACAAACATATACTTGACATTTTCAAAGTAATACAACATTAGATTAAAAGCAGTATAGGGTTTTAGACGTATTGATGTATCGCTTCACAACTTTCCTTGAATAAAATTAGGGGTTAAGATAGATAAGGACGTTAAAATACGTATATACATAATTTAAGCCTAAATTTTCGAACAATAATCCGAAGCTTCATGTGCAATAACTTGGTTATGATTTGTAGGTTATACCGAAAGTTTGGCAAGCATAATCATTTTATTAAGCATCTGCGACCCTTTGTTCATAGAAAACCTGGTCGCTTTAAATTATTCTAACTCAGTCACTCGTTTGGCTCTAGAGGTTTCAGCAAACCGGGTTCGTTAACCTCTTCGAATCATTTAATAATTCTTTGTCAGATTCACTCTTACAACGCATATCGAAGAAGGAGAGAGCTATCCCCTCATTGAAAAAAGGTAGTCAAATTTCTTGCGATATAAAGTCGAGCAAGGTGTATGAGTCATCGTAGTTTTTTTTAAATTTCTTTATTGTATATCAGTAGAATGATTCAACATATAGGCCTTGCCTTTGTAAATGTATAGATGAAATTTTCAGAATAAAACTCTTAATATGAACTGCAAGCCATATCTTTATAAACTGCTAGAAACAACAAAATCGTTTACAGATTTAGCGAAAAAAAAAGACATGAAATTCACATTACTGTGGACGTTAAAAAGAATTGAGTCATAATATAAGTTAGATTTAAGAAGATCCTAAAGTCTTCATTGAGTTTCAAAACTAAAAAATAGAGTGATTTTTCCTGCTTACTCCAAAGACATGAGTTTTAGTCTAATTATATTTCGTTTTATATTTCCTTACTAAAAACCAAAAATTCGAAATTATGTGAAGTTTCATTTATACCGTGATCATTTCCCAGTGATTAAACCATTAAAAATATACATTGTAAGAAACAGATTTAACAAAATATGATTGGAAAACTTTCCTCAGAAATGTTTTTCAAAATTGTGATCTCTGATAACGGTAAAAAATTACTAGCACAGATTTGAATATTAGGTGAAACATGATTTTGAACAAAAATTGTCATACAGTCACAAGTATTTAATGAACACTTACTTGCAGCGTTTAATGCACTTGTCGTCTATTTCGGATACATAAAGTGCGCAAACTCCACCATTTAAACATGGTAAACCCTCATCCTTGCACAAAACAGTACCCTTACTATCAAAAAATGATATAGAAAAATTCTCAACTTACTCGTCACAACCTATATCAGCTAGAAACGTTTCCGAAAAAAGTTTTCTACATTAGATTTTTCAGTAGATTGTTTACTTCCAAATACTGTACTTACGCATTGAGGATATGCTTTGATGTTGAAGAACCCATACAACGAATAAATTATTTATCCTTGTTCACAGTACGTAACTTCGTCTTATACACTTCATTTGAATGTGACCATTAAATGACAAAAGATAAAACTTTTATATGTTGTACGTAAATAACGACGACCTAGTAAACAGAATTTCGATAAATTAAAACAACATCGATCCATGTTTTCAAATTATTCCCAGGACGCAATTGACGTCCATATGAAGCTCTATATTTTTAAACCCAGGGAATGTTATAAGTAAGATGTGCGCAGGTAGTACACAACCGAGCTTTTCCTAAGGCGAAGTTGTAGTTGGAATCACATACTGATGAACAGAGTTAGTTGACTATGCAATCACTAAAACAGAGATATTCATAATAAAAACCTTGTAATTTTTAATTTTCAGACATTTTATGCCACTAGTTAAGCAAGCGGATTTTGCATGATAATAAGTCACTGAAGGTCCCCGTGTCAACACTATGACCACCATCATCTTGTATTATTAAAAGATTGACTGAAATTTTGGAGGATGGACAAATAACGGACAAGCTTGAAAGCGATAGAGAGTGATCGATCAACAATATGTGGTACTGAATAAAGTTATTTCAATATATTCATTCTAAAGCTACATTATATACAGTGGAAATTCATTTGTTAGCACAACAATGCTTTGTGATTCAATCATCCTTATTTTTCTGTGTAGTCATTTTTTATGATCGTTACCCGTTGCATCACATTCACGATTTAACTGCTACCTTGAAAGACACAACTGTTTTTTTCGAAAATATAACAAAATTCCCATTGTTGTTGACGACATACCTAAAACCGCCATCAGCTTCTACAACCATTTGTGCATGTCTTCCGGCTTAAGAAATGCTGCACAAATGCTCAAAAGATTAATCGATGACGTCTTTTGAGATCTCAACATCGTACATGCGTATGTTGATGACTGCAGACAGTGAATCTCATCTCCAGCATCTGGACCTTGTCTTTGAACGGCTACAATATGACATTACTATAACACATTCAGAAATGCCAATTCGGACCTGATTCTCGATTTTTTCGGACGAACTATTGATGCTCAAGAAATCTGACCTCTGAAAAGCGAACTGGTGGCTAGTCTAGATTACACAAATTCAAGCGCAATCACGCAACTACGAACAATTAACGAATTAGTAAGGCTTCTATACACGGTTCATACCAAACTTAGCGTCCCTTATGAAAACTCTAACCGACAAACGTCATGGAAATGCGAAATCCACCGATTCGGACGTTACCGCGAGAAAAGTATTCTGCAAAACTAAGGAAATTATCGCAAATCCAACCATACTTGCACATCATGGCGCCGAAGCACCCGTTAGCATCGCAGTAGACGCATCCGAACGGAAATCGGTGGTCACAAATTGATGAGTTAATCACACCCGGCAACCGTTTGCGTTCTTCTCAAGACAGTTGCTAGGCATTGAGTCGAGGCATAGCACTATCGTTAAGGAATTCCTGACCATGCATTGTGCTGTGCGGCACTTTAAACACTTTGATGAGGGGATAGAATTCATTCATCTCATCGATCACAAACCTCGTAGCTTATCTTTAAGCTAACCTTCAGACAAGTTCTCACATAGAGACTCTCGACAACTGAACTGTGTTGCTCAGTTTACTTCAGTCATACAAACATTTACGGAAAAAAAATTTAGTTGCAGACGCTTTGTCTCGGATAACTTTCTTAAACAGTTTTCCGAAAAATCAACCGTCCTATGCTCGTATGCTCACAAAAAGAAGACAATGAGATTCAACATGAGCTACATTCAACAACCTTAAAAATATGAATTAGACATATGGGAACATGTAGTGAAACTTTACTACGTAACATATTTACCGACTGATATAGTCCAGTCTCACTGAACCAATATCAAGATTTAGATCAGTCACTGATCGATATATTGATAGCCTATCAAATACATCTTTGAACCTTCTCGCCTCTGACTTTTGGTTTCACTGGGTGGGGACGATTCAATCATAGAAGGTGTTACTGGTTAAAGTGTTGTCAAACTACAAATACTTGTGTCATCTTCAACCCCTTGGTGTTGCTGTAAATGCATTCGACTAAGCAACTGGATTAGTCTTACATTCATGGGCAAACAGCCTTATCAACATTTGAGATCTTTCACGAGATAGTGGGTTACTCCCAACCATGTATTGTCCAAAACGTCACGTTGAACACTTCCCACAGGGTTCCAACTTCAACCATTTGATTGATCATAAAACTTTGACATTGAGCATTGGGCCCTACCACGAGAGAGTATGAAAAATAGACATTAAACATTTAACGCGGAGAAATACAGAAGAATGGAGAAGGCGGGGAGAATGAATTGAATAAATTAAAGTTGGTCGTATGGCATGGCTCGACTATGCAGGTGTGGTCCCTCCTGGATTTTACCTCATATCTTTCATTCATTTTAAATATATTGTTCTATATCTAGCCTAAGATTGTTCTGAATGATGTATTGGTAATTGTTGCAATGCAGTGAGTTGGGTAGATGATGATGTGACTTCCACGTAAGATCTTATAGATTAGGCAGTTACATCATAACAAATCTACAATTTTCGGATCAGGTCTATTATCAGAGCAGTGCTAATATCATAGTAGACCATGGTTCTACATACGCTCTCAACTGGTTTTCAGGCAAGTACTTCTCTCGAGAGTCACAATAGATTGACTACATTTCTCAGCTTACTTCAGTCATACAACACATTTGTGGAGTGATTGATGTAGTTGTAGTTGCCTTGTCTTCTGTAAATTTCCTGGATTGCTTCCTGGAAATCAACCGTCCTATGCTCGTATGCTTACAAAGAGAAGACAATGAGATTCAACATTAGCTACATTCAGCAACCCTAAAAATATGAATTAAACAGATGGGAACACGTAGTGAAACTTTACTACGTGACACATCTACCGATTGATATCGTCCAGTCTCACTGGAACATTATCGATGTAGCATCCTCAATAAGTTGTGCAAACTTTCTCATTCAGATATTCGAGCAACCACCAAGCTTATGGCAGCACGATTTTACTAACCTAGAATGGATGAACATTCGAACGAGTAGAAGAACCACTGTGCAAGCTGCTTAAAAAATTTAGGATGTCATGGGTAATTTCAAAACTCTTGACACTCTTTATGGACGCGTTCATCTTGATCTGATGAAATTTCTGCCGGAATCAAATGAATAGTCATATATCTGCCTATGTAAACCGTTTCACATAATGACCAGAAGCAGTACTCATCAAGAACATTGCTGCTAAAACAGTCGCTCGCAAACTCTCCAAATGATTAATTGTGAACTTCGGCTGCCCTCAAATCATTACTACGGACTGTGCTAAAATGTCAAAAATATTCGAAGTCCTACGACGTTTATGTCCTTGAAACCTCTATATTTGGAAATCCCTAAACCCAGTCAGGGATGAATGATTGCGATGTTTGAAAATTTACCAATATGTTTGACCTAAGCTGACTAGTAGTGGCAAGGAATGTGAAACATGGCGTACCCACTCGTGATCTGGTTTTTATGCATTACCGAGGGCCTTCAGCTAGGTTGCGTACAATATAGCTAGTGGAGTGAGCATCAGTGTTGAAAGCTCTCAGAACGGTAGCGGTAAATAAATCCCAGAAATAAATAGCTCTGTAAGTTTTCGACATTGGATGCTGACCACATTGGTTTTAATGGACTCACCTAGCTGAGGGCGCTCGATCATGCATCCGCACCAGATCACATGTGGGAACGCCGTGCTCAACATCTAACGCAATAGCTAGCCAGATTAGTTCAGACGATCCTCGATATATTGATAGCTTCTCAAATATATCTTCGAACCTCCTCCCTTCTGTCTTTTGATTTCACTTGGTGGGTGCGCTTCATATTAGAAGGTTTTACTGGTTAAAGCGTTGTCAAACTCTGAATACTCGTGGCATCTTCAGAACCATTTGTTTTTAGAACATCTCAACTGACGGTTTAAAGCTTCACTTTCAGCTGCAAACGTGCAAACGGACCACACTATAGAGAACTAGACCGACTACAATGACATCAATAAGATGTTCGGAATATTCAGGGAAGACACAAGTCGAAATAGAGGAGCTGAAATGGATTCACATAATCCCCTGGTGGGACCAAACTGAAACTGGATCTAAAATGAAGCCCTAAACAACGTGACAAACATAACCAAGAATCTCGATACACCATTCCTTCGAGATACTAACAAACTCGATGAATTTAAGGCAACTGTCCGCAATAACCTTGAAGATTTCAAGGGTATTATGTTTGCATGACGTCAGAAACACTATCAATGACCTTTTGTACCTGTTTTCTCAGAAATCGTTAAGATATTAGTATCAACTTTAGTCAACACAGCTCCGTAATATATCCCAGCGATGATCCTGTCAAACTGACAAGAATAAACAGATCGAAAGAAACAATAGTAGGAATGTCACATCTATCAACTTTGAACACGCTATCGTAGCACAGTATTTAAATTAAGTATCCATAACATGACTCCAAAGTACGCCTTCTTACTTTCGATAGAAATCCTTCCTAAAATAAAGCCCGTTTTAGCAGCTGCCTGAAGACCACTAGTAATAACCACTGAAATAAATGCAAAATCCTGTTTGTTTTATAGACAGTATGACATCTGAAGTATATTTTTTGACTGAAGGTGACAACCGTTCTATTGAAAGAAGAAACCAAAGTAGTAATGAATGGGTCTTTATTTTGGTCGCGGGACAGTCACAATGGAGCGGGAGGTCACCTGTTCAAACACATAAGGCCTTTCAAAATTCAATATAAGATAATAGGAAATATAATGCCTATACGAAATAAGTGAGCAATGAATTGGTCCCTATTGTTTTTACAAACACTTAGATGTTTGAGGTCATCTCTTAACTAATTAACCTAAGCTGTAAAATATATGCTACCAACGGTTCATCTCTGTAACGCTTGTAGATCACCAGCGTGGATAATCTATGTCGAGTTAGACGTGAGTGGTGTGACAAACTAGCTAACGTCGAAGTCACACTTCGCGGTCTGCACCTTACATAGATTACCCCATTGACGTATCAAGGTACTATAGATGCTTTGAAGACTGTACAACACAGAGGACGTTATTACAGAAATATATTAGTTAAAGTAGATACAAGCGAAAGTAAGACCACTTCCGCATGGGCCAGTCCATGGTGTACGATTAACTGATGCGCGTTGGTTGTCCCTGACATTGACGAGGATTGATGATTTTGTTCGATATTCAATGGCTAGGGCTCAGTGGAATTTCACTGGCCCTACACGCTAAATCCACATAATGCTCCATTTTTGTATTGTATGAGTCAGTTTCAATTCGACGATCGTCCATTTATGCACCAACATTATTTTTCCAGATCCCACAGAGCGTGTTTTGGTACAATGACCCATCTTAAATGAGCAAAACAGCTTAAGGTAATAAAAGTTTTTAAGATGTTAAGCTACTTATAAATTGACATGCAACATGTAACTAATGTTTATATATATAACATATTTCTACCAGACGGGTACACGCCATTTTTACTGGCATGATCTATAATTCACAACATTGGTTTGCATATAATATTATTTTCAATATGCCCCTGATATTCAATGATATGTGATGTCTTGGTTTGAGCTACCCATTCCGGAAGAACAGTAATATTCTATGTATATATGACCACTTCCAAATGTAAAACACTTTCTCAATTCATTTCTATTTACTTAACTTTCCGTGTTCTCCAACCGATTAGTTGCCTTATCAATTTGTATTTCGCCAAAGACAAAAAAGGCTATAAAAGAATTTCTTTAAGATGCCTATAAATTTCTTTTAATAAAAATAACAAAACTCAAAATGCTTTAACCATGCTCATATGTTTGAATACTTTTATGAAAAGTAACCCCGGAAATCTTTTTTTTGTTCGATTTCTCTTTTTCACATAGTATAAAAACCCGTATGCACCGATCTTACCCACACTGTTTTCTTGCATGTGCAACAATAAACGTATTTTACAATTCCATCTAACTTTATTTCTTTTCCGGAACGATAGTAAAAGGTAAAAATTGAAGACCGGTATGATGAACCAAATTTTTACTGTACATTTTCACTATGTACCCGAAGACTTAGAGATTGTATGCACTTTGACAAGTCAACAATTATCCAAGTATATCTTCTGTAAATCAGAAAACCGGTTAGCTCAAACTCACCTCTTTTTCGTTTTCAACTATTTCTAATGTTTAGACTCCATGCTAATACCACACAACACTTTAGCTCATTTACATATATCACTAACCCATATTTCCGGACCATAAACCATCTGAACGGAAGTGTAACACTATCCCACTGGATATAGGACGAATTGAATGAATTCGCTGCTCATATATTTCAATTCCTATGCGTTATCAAGTATCTTCCACCATTTTTCGATCCATTTACGGGGTATGTGCTTCCTAAAAGAAGATATTTTGCACTGAGAACTTCATTTAAGCTATCTGGCAGGTTTCTATCATAATCATCACGTAAACACTGGCAATTAGTTAAGTTCACCGATAATTTACTTATACATCATATTTACTTGCATATTCTCACTTATAGTTTAAATCCAATAACCATAGTTTTATTTAAGAAGGATGATGATCACAGTCACCAAAGATATTTTGGATCTTTTATAAATCATATATTATTATTAATTTACTTAACCAACAAGACTTCTGTAATCAATTACAACAACACGACTCCATAGCCAAAGGTCTTTTCATCGTGACAATAAATGAATTGAGCTAAATTTGCAGAATTTTGAAAAAAAGTAACTGGTTAAAATATTTGTTATCTAGAATACAGTTAAGCGGATGAAATATAATACTCGGATGTTATTTTCTTATCAGTACTTAATATTAGCTTCAGGATTATTATAGATCATAAAGAACGTGTTTGCTATACCTCTCCAGTGTATGAGTTCACGGAATCAAGTGCCCGGAATCTCATACAAAGTGCAACCAATACCTCCAGGCTTACGTAATCAGCAGAACGCCTATAGACTTGGGGTTTAAGTTGAGACCAGCCAGTAATAAAATAAACTTTCAAACTATTCGTGTCTTCACGAAGCACTTAACCGAATGGTAGTACTTCGTTAGTTGACAGATAGACATTAGATGAATTTCCGGAATTTCTGGTGGTAAATGATAAACATTGAAGCAGTCACGAAATGACGACCATACTAAATAGTTGATTGCATCAAGTTGGAAAGTTAGATCACTTGGTCCTTACAACTAATCGATGATATAGCTAAACCAATTACCTTGGGCTCCATCCAGTCTCATGAATCCGAACCCTACGGTTTAGGTAGTCTAAATTACCTCATCATTTACCAACGAACCATCAATTTTTCTACAATGTTTATTGCGTTTGAATCACTGGAAGCTTTTTTCCTTTTTACAGATGTAGCTAAAATTAACATAAAAAACGAAGTGAACTAATCCAGTCGGACGAACAGAATGAAACAAATATAATTTGATAGAAAATGAGAATAAACTGACAGATTAGTCTTATTTTCTGTATCAGTATTGTGTGTGTTTTCTATTGCTTGCATGAGTTCCTTTTGAAGTAGCAATTAAAAAAACATTGTCATATATATTTCAAAATAAATTTACTTGTGACAAACTATTTCATTAACTTCCTTTTCAGCAAACATGCTATCTGTGTGATGGTAAAAACAGATTGCTGAGATAGAAAACTATTCCCAAAAACCACGAAAGTCTGACATACAGTAAGTATTTTAAAAAGTTACTGCGGTGATTCACAGAAAATTTATTACTTAAGGTTCATTATTTATATCTGTATCAACGAAGTACTTATCAATTATTTGCCTACTCTGTTCCACCGTCTAACTTTTTTGCATTTAATAATTACTTGATAATTTCCTACCACAATAAGTATGTGTAATTGTTGTTTTACAATGTCAGATGTCACACTTTTAGAGTCCTATTTTGATTGGATGTAAGTTACTTTTTTTTCTTATGTAGATATCCTTGACCCTTTTTATTCATCAATAAAAGGATTTTAAACGAAAGTTACTCTACTATGTAGATATTAGAAGATATAAATCTTAATTCCTGGATGCCAGCAGAACGGTGAAAATAGTGTACTATTTTGTAATAACCCGATCAATAATGTAATTTCGTTTAGTCCTATAACATAAATTAACTATAGTCTGTGGGAAGATGAAACCCTAAACTCTGTGCGAAACCGATATTTCTACGTTTGGAAATGTTAACAAAAACAAATCTCTAAACATAACATTTAGAAAAGAGGGTTTTAGTTCGTAAAAATATCGTCAAACTATGGATATTAACATTCTTGGTGGCATTGGTTCGGCCGCTATAAATTAAATGGGACAGACTTTACCATGAGCCTATTTTTACTGCAGAAATTACCAAATCGCCAGGAAAAACTGACTATTCATTCTAGACGCAGCAATTTTTGATACCATACGTTACTACTGATTCGACTTCGATTGTGAAATCATAACACAAGGAGTGAGGTTTCGATCCTAGGTATAACTCAAAGAGCGTGTTTAAAGCTGAAGCTATTGAACAGTCTCAACATACAGTGAAACGGCTATCCATGATTTCAGAGTACACTAGTTTTACACGAATACAAAGAAATTTATTCACAAGTATCATTCTCAAGGTATGTGTATAGTTAATTAGTACGAATATCCTAAAAAGTGAATTCTATCTTACCGAATTAAAGGATAGTGCTATGCTAAATCCTAGAAATAATTTCATATCGTTAATTAGAAAACTAAATGAGCAACGACCGGTTGGGCCTACAGAAACTAGCTTCTAGGAACTGTCTATTATACCAAGGAAAAGGAACAATCAAATATGTAGAATACTGCAATAAAAACAAACTGTCTCAAAGTTATGTAAGAAAGATTCGACAGTTTACGACTACATGCCAAAATATCTCCCCATAGAAACAATAAAACCATTATGGGCTATAAACGTCCTAACTAAGATACTGGAGTATTCTACAGACGAAATGTTACCACTAACCATAGAAGTAATATAAGAGTTACCAACAGTACTTTGAAACATATTAACACCACTAAGTGTCGCCAAAACTACAATAAATATTGGTCTTATATTTGAAATATCACCTAGCGTATTGTTGTGAAGTACATGTTATCATCCGACTAAATTTAATCAATTAACGGAACAAAAGTTGTACATTTCATCATTGATGTCTTCCGTTAATACATTTGGATATACATGTTAATAATCCTGAGTGTCTAGTTTATTCTGTTTAACAAATACATGATTCTTCTGGTAGATATTTATTATAAACCCTCTCCAGTTATTAGAAATAAAGACTGTTTACCTTCTGTAAAAAAACAACTCGTATTCTGGGTCTTTTACTTAGCTTTGACACTTACCTTTATCATAAGTAACCCGAGACGTGGACCTGCAACCTAAGGCTTGAGAGTCTAGGGTTTCAACTACTAAGCCATTGCTCCACATTTTTCCACTATGGCCTGAGGTACTTAACCATGTGAATAATTTGTTATTGTTCTTAACTAGTAAATGTGCCTATATATATCTAAACTACTGATATTGAATAATGCATTCTCTACTTAAGTCAATCCGGTACAAGACTTTTGATAGACGATAAAGTATTTCAGTGGTTAAGATCATGAGTCAGTTGACTGACTCATGATCTTAACCACTGAAATTACTACAATCTCCACAAAACCACTTCTGATATAAAATATTTCTCAATAAACAACAGAACTGAATGGCGAAATTATCTTGTAAGATTATGGTAGAATCTAAATTATGTGTTTGTTTGCTTGAGAAAAGACTCTTTCCTCCTTTTATTACACAATCATTGCTTAATCTTCGTATGTTATTGAATTGGTTTGTCTCAACTTGGATCACTTGTATCGCAGTTCCGATGTTCATCGCCAAAACAACATGCGTGTACATTTAGCGGTGGCCCTCTCTGTACTCTACGACTTTGAAAAATAGCTTATATAAATTACCATTGCAAGAACTTACGCATCAATCAAATAAATGTGAAGATCCACATTATACCTACAATTATCTTTCGCACAAATAATTCTGAATTTACAATTCCGCAGTAGTTGCATAAGTCGTTTGAGTTCGAAGACGAGTGGCACGTAACAATTAGTCAGAGATTTCAAAAAATAACATTCCTATAACGACCACATAACATTTTTCAGTAGAATATCAGCATGGATTTAAATGTTTTGCTAACCCCCAATCTAAAAAAGCTGCAAGATATCTTCCTTTACTGCCAAAAAATTATCGTAGTATGTGCGCATCTCAATGTGATGTTTTATAAGTTGCTTCGAAACAAATCACATTTTATTTCCATATTACTGACTACCTAACTAAATAACAGATTTACTTACAATTAGTCGTTAAGTTACCTACAACCGGCAAACTATAGACAGATTGAATGAAGAGCACCATCTTGTCAAACTTATTAATCACAACCTTGGTTTGTACACATTCAAAAAATACCTCTCATTTAGCAAAAGGATTATACCACTATTAAATAACATTTCGAATCCTTAAGTGGTAAATACAAGAAATCATCCATCCTAACTCATAAACAATATGTAAAACTTCAGGTAACAAACTTGATTCTAAAAGTACTAAGAGGATTTCAAAAAATTCATTTGATATAATCACTTCAAAGTAAATCTACGAAAATCTCTTGTTTACATATTCAACTAAAACACTTTCTCATTTTCAGGACCATAACGTTTGACCCAGGCTTCGATAAATTCCTTTTTACGCTTTTCCCGTCTTGCAAAGAAGTCAGGATACTGCTTCTTTTCTAATGGATGCCAAAGGTCATAGTTCTGTCAAAGAGAGATTGGAAATCGACGGTAACTTGGTCAGTGATAAATCCATGAAACCAGATACTTTGTATGTTTATTAAAAAATTGTAGAGTAAATCCGACAAAACACTTGATCTAAGCAACAACAAAAAAGATTTTTAGAAAAACCGTTTAGATGTTGGTAACTTCACAACCTGTATCGAGGAAATGGAAGGGTAGTCCAATAAGTCAGGTACTCACTCTCCATCATCTGATAGGTGTGAACCCATGTATCCCACTTCAGCGCCCGCAAGCGTGGAATATTTGTAATTTTCACATCTCGATTGGGACTCAAACTCTACTCGCATAAACCTGGTTTCAAGCTTAAATCTTTTATATTTTTTTAAAACTTAGAAAACAAAAAGTAACGATAAACTATAATACATATCCATATGTAGGTGGAACTGTGAACTATAGGTCTGCGAATTCGATTTCATAAGGGATTCGGACCCAAATTAGCCTACTACGGTTTACACAATCAGGTAATAACAAGTATTCTACACATACAAGTGTGATTTGTACTCAAATATAAATGCGTACAGTTAAAATATTAGTACTATGTAGAATTGAAAAGCACAATTATTCGCTAGTGCTGATTGGCTAAAAATAGACCAAATAGTGTGCTCAAACATAATCCCGCATGGAACACGCTTTAACCCAATCTATCTCCTGCTAACACGGGCCATAAATCAGTGATCTGCACCAACCAATATGGCTCAGTCTAATCTTTGACGATGCCATGGATATCACATTTTAGTTTGGCCACCTGTAGCTTTTTCCCGATCCACTCCTAGGCCGCTTATACGTAAAAACGTCTGGCTTACCTCAGTCGACGAAAATTAACATTCTTATCAGCCTATCTTTATCCGGTACCCTGTGCTCAATCACAGAACTGCTCATTCTGTTGTTCCACATAGTATAGTTAATGTTTCGATAAGGCCTATGATCAAATGGTTGAGGTCTAATTTTATCTTCTATTTACATAGGGGATTTTTTTTAGCCGTACACTACAACAGGGAAAACTGATGGAGAACTTAATTGAACCTTGGCTGACAAAGGAATGTCATGCCTACGCCATGTATGACATGAGTAGACATAAACCAAGTGAATTTTCCGAATCCGTGTCGTGATTTTGTCAACCAACAACTTGTCGTGATGAGTGAAACTTCCAAGACAAATGAATGGGTTAAAATGCTTAATTACATCAATTACTATGATCAATCGAGACGATGATCCAGATCAATCATAAAACATTTTATATTTGGATCACAGATAAATACCAACGGAGTAAGACTCCACTTAGTAAAATCGAAAGTGAAAGGAGTGTGTATTAACAAGGTTCCTTATCCAAGAGGGCGGATTAGTCGTGATAGTTTTGTCACCCATTGAAACCATGATAGGTGCATAGAAGTCACGCATATCACACAGAAACCAAAATGATTAACGAAATATATTAGTGAGTGGCAAACGGAGAGTATTTCAAACTCATCTGTTTTTGTAACTAGCTAGGTCATCTGAAACGATTACTGAAGGCAGAAGAAACGAGGTTCAAAATACTAAACCACGTACTTGAAGCATCCCAAGTAACAATAATATTAGTTGAGAATGGTTGATGAATAAAGCACATTGATCAATGATTAGGTTATAGAACAAAAAAAGTGACCATGTAAAGGAATTTGATCAGTCCATGAAGTGTCAGTTAAGCGTTGTGACAACGTCCTGGGGTGAGATTCTAACGATGGAAAAACCATGAAGTGTAGATCATGTGTGGAACAATTCAGTTTATTAAGGTGACATTGATTCATCTTCTTGACCTTACGCTAAATCTGAGGAACACTATTTTCATGTGTTCTTGGAGTTCATTTGAATACATTTGTTGATAGCTTTTGTGCTGTTGTTGAATTGGGAAATAACTATGATTTCAGTACAGCAACCTGCTACGCACTTGTCCTGTTTATCTGGATTGCAAATGAAATCTGCTTCGATAACCATCAATTTCACAAATACGTTTCTGTAAGAATCAATTACTGTTCGGATTGAAAGTGGCTCTAAAGAAATCTTTTCCACCTTCCAAAATGACAAACATACGCACGTCATCATGGGAGTGTTTTAAGCAAAAAAGTCGTTACATAAATGAAGGGGTTAATATTCAAGCCACTCATCAGTGGATAACCACTGATCATGATTGTATGCAGTACGTATTTTAGTAACTACTATTCATGTGAGCAAAACCCCCCAAACAGGATAATTTGATTTGACGATAGTGGCAATTGTAGCTCCGAAAACGAAAGTTAAGCGCTTCTACTACAAAATTAGGCATAAAACAGTACATTTCTGTGGCTGAGCGTTTAGTTAACCCAGCTCGCACTAGGTTAGCTGAAAGTGAGCCAAAAAGCAGATTGATAAGATGTATGCAATGTACGCAGGCTGACTCCAAACAGACCGGGGGACTCTGATAACGGAGATCAACAGAAAGACAACTGAGGAAATCTACTGAACTTCTTAAGCTTTAATAAATAATGGTAATTTAACCCCTTCCTTTGGTACTTGTGTAAGAAACAGCCTAAATGAGGGTTAATGATATTACTTGTTGGCCTAAGCCGAAGGTAGAATAGGATAGTCGAACCCGGGAACTGGCATCTACAAATGGAGCGCTCTAGCCATTAGGTTACCACATGTTTTAGGATATAAAGATATAGCAACCAAATAAAAGACATATATATAATGTTTAAGGTCGGTCGCATTAAGGAGTCTACATTTACCTAAAATACTAAATATCTATATTACCGCCTTAACTTTCAAAATCTTTTTTTTATTAAGACCTTTGGACAACCATGGTTACTGTTGTTGCCATCAACCTAGCTAGTTTTTCCACGATTATCAGGAAATTGACACACTAAAGTGATGCACAGCTCTTGCCGAATCCTAACGAAGATAATGTAATGAACGCTCGAAATATAGAATCAGTAGGCTTTTGATGGTAGCTATGTCTACAGACGCAAATACATTTTGGGTAAACCGGAAGGGCAGGCATAAATTCTAAATTTAAACATTTGCGATAAATTATGTGCCAAACAACAATAAAAAATACTCACAAAGTCACTAAAAACAGTTTCCCTTCCGTAAGCAGCACCCCCTGGTGCATCAGGATCTAGATTTATAAGGAGATAATAAGTCAGTAATTACATTTGTACGGGTAAGGAGCCTCAATCTGTTTTAGTTCAGCCCATCCATCTTCCAGCATTTTCCTGGCCAAAATTCCATCCTTAATGTTTCTGTTTTCTTCAAAACGTGCTCGCATTAAAACAGAATGATAACGCCACTTCAAACTACCAAACCTCAAGTAAAAATAATCACAAAATTACACGTCACGATGCTTTGCCTTAAGATCGTACAGCGCTGCTTTGTAAAGCTCACAAACTTTTTGTCCATGTGAAATAAGTCGAGTACGAAGATGAGGAGGTATCGTCGACATAGACATCCCGGCAATGTACCGCTTAAATCGTAATTCGCGCACAGGGTATACAATATCATTGCGACGGGACGACATCGATTGCTTTTATCATTCGGTGCCTACGTCGGGTACTTGTGTATACCAGATGGTTTTGTACGTCTACTTTTTAGTATTATAGAAGGGTCCCAATTTTTAGCTATCGTTCACTAAACGTAGGATAGACACTCGATTGGATAAATCCTTGTGAATTTAACAGTAATTTGGGTAAATATCTATTTAATCCAGAACACTGACGTTGCTGTAGTCAGCAGTTATCAGGTTATGGGCAGGAAAACGTGTTGGTTTCGGTACAAAAACTGAATATACAGGAATAGTGCAAAGACGGCGTTTCTTGTGAGACGTGTAACAGACCAACTTCACAAATACGCAAAATGCACGAAACTGAACGAAAATTAGAAAAAATCACTCAATGTGATGACAGAGTCTCGAAATCAGCCATGGCAACATACTAATGCACATACCTTGTAGCGGTAAATAACTCTCCCACATTAGTTTTAATAGACTCACCTAGCTGAAGGTGCTCAATCAATCATCCACACCCGACCACGAGTGCGAACGCCGTGCTCAACTTGTCCTGCAACCGCTAACCAGTTTAGATCAGTCACTGATCGATATATTGATAGCCTATCAAATACATCTTTGAACCTTCTCGCCTCTGACTTTTGGTTTCACTGGGTGGGGACGATTCAATCATAGAAGGTGTTACTGGTTAAAGTGTTGTCAAACTACAAATACTTGTGTCATCTTCAACCCCTTGGTGTTGCTGTAAATGCATTCGACTAAGCAACTGGATTAGTCTTACATTCATGGGCAAACAGCCTTATCAACATTTGAGATCTTTCACGAGATAGTGGGTTACTCCCAACCATGTATTGTCCAAAACGTCACGTTGAACATTTCCCACAGGGTTCGAATTTCAACCTTTTGACCGTTCATAAAACTCTGGTGTTCCATCGCACTAGGCCAGCCGAATATGAAAATGAGCCAAAAAGCAGATTGATGAGATGTATGCGATGCGCGCAGGCTGAACACAAACAGACCGGGGACTCTGATAACAGAGCTCAACAGAAAGACAACTGGGAAAATTTACTGAATTTTGGTGGCATTGGTTCGGCCGCTATAAATTAAATGGGACAGACTTTACCATGAGCCTATTTTTACTGCAGAAATTACCAAATCGCCAGGAAAAACTGACTATTCATTCTAGACGCAGCAATTTTTGATACCATACGTTACTACTGATTCGACTTCGATTGTGAAATCATAACACAAGGAGTGAGGTTTCGATCCTAGGTATAACTCAAAGAGCGTGTTTAAAGCTGAAGCTATTGAACAGTCTCAACATACAGTGAAACGGCTATCCATGATTTCAGAGTACACTAGTTTTACACGAATACAAAGAAATTTATTCACAAGTATCATTCTCAAGGTATGTGTATAGTTAATTAGCACGAATATCCTAAAAAGTGAATTCTATCTTACCGAATTAAAGGATAGTGCTATGCTAAATCCTAGAAATAATTTCATATCGTTCGGCCGATAATTAAATAAACATTTTCAAACTTTTTGTGCCTTCTCGTTTTCCTCAACCGAATATCAGCACTTCATTCGCTGAGAGCTAGATATTAGATGAAGTTTTGAAACTCTGTTCGATTTTTACGATCGTCCATTTATATACCAACTTTCTGTTTTCCATATGCTGTTGATTATTTTTTGGTTTTGTGCTTAAGGTAGTAAAACACATTAAGATTTAAATTATCTATAAATTGAATTGGTCCGTGTAATAAATGGTTGATGAGGATGAATCCTCTCCATCTTTGAAAACTGGAGCAAACGTAAGAATATTACTCATTGATATTTTCACCGAACCAGATGTGACCAGTTAAGAAGAATCCTCAGTGCTAATCTGATATAACCTGGAAGGTAACTACATATCAGGCCTATAAATTGGATTCACTTTTTTAAGTGTAGAAATGTGTATATATGTGTATTTATGTATATTATTAGGTAGCCCAATAGACCTTGTCTTCCAGGCTTGTCATCTTGATCAAATAGTCAGTTGGGAGCTACGTGCGTGACATATTGTGTATCAATATCAGATTTCGAACAGGAATCACCATAACATAGTTTCCTGGTTTCCTTCCCTTTTAGTGAGATAATATAATGGCTTCCCTGTCGATAACCGCCCTGTCTGTTTCATTTTCATGAAATATTGTAGTTACGAATACTATCGATGCTTTCCTGTTATCTCGGGGATTTACTCGGTAACCAAAGATGATATATGGCACAAACCATAGCTGCGTACTCTTTAACTATACTAGATGAACTCCCTTACAAAATAAATGTTAACTGGAATTGGTGCCGTCATTAATCGGTATCCTATCTAAATTCGGTTTAACTACTTATCTGTTGGCCCCGATGACCCTAAGCACTCACCGGTTTGTCCTGAAAAAGAGGAGTTTACCGCTTTCTGATGTCTTGAACATATGTCTTCTTACAGACAATTAAAATCATTTTCCTATCATAAAAGAAGTGGTCATCTGACATATGTATATAGGACGAAAAGAACTAAACTCATTGGTGATTTCCTCAGTGTCCACTTACATTTGGATTATACGATACTGTTGACTGACTTGTATATAAAGCTTCGAACACTTTTGTTTCAGAGGTCATGACATCACGCCGGGCTCATCACAGGATCATAAGACGATTCTTCGTACACTACCGTTTCATGAAGAACTCAATAAACGCTTGGTGACCATTACGTAATTTCATGATAGAGATTGTGAAGCCTTTCAGACCGTAATTATGCCCTTGAACGCAATGAATTTGTCGTTACGAGTTGTCAGCCATCACCCAGTTTGAATAGCATAAAACACCGCGAACACCAATATTTTAAATTAAATTACTGGTTTTTCGTGAGTTTTATTGATGTGCCGTCAATTTCATCACGTTACTTATCGCCTTAATTACAGTTATGATATTCCTTTACATGCCCTTATGTTATGACCTTGATTTGTCTACCCACTTTGGTGCCGAGGATACTTGTCTAATCTAGACTAAGACCTTGATACGATAGGCTGATTGGCTTAACCTTGAGACTTGTACGAGTGAGTTCGAGATGGGGTAGAGAGAAGAAAACTATTCTGTCACCTGATTGGTGGGCAAGCACACGAACGAAAGAAGACAAGACAACTGGAACATTACTCGATCTATTTCCCTGACCACTGAACTCAATGGATTCACTGGATTCAGATTAGTGTAAAAATGTACATGAATAAATAAGTGAATAACCCGACCGCAACGTACAATAATTAGGAAAAATACAATTATGTCCAAAGCTGGGAATTAGAGTAGAAAATAAGGTGCCAAATAATATGTTTAGATTACAATAGCTTCGGAACAGAAAAAGGTATGGCAGTGAATTATACATCGAACGAAAGCTTATGTTCTGTAGAATAGATTAGGGACAAAAATAAATGTCAGTGTTTTACAAGCTTTGAATAAAATGAAATAACGTCCCGAAAAATAGCCTTCGTAGTTTGTCAGGGCTTCTTGTTTCCTAATTCACATCACCTTATATATAGACCATTAAACTACAGATTAACTACATCTGGCATGAGTTTTTATTACTGGTTTACCATGCCTTTTTCGGTTCTACTCTTAACAGCTGGTATTGTTAAGGTTTTGTATCCAGTTTGCTTGCCGCTCTTTTTCCACATTTTTAAGCCTCACGTTTGTAGTACACAGCTAAGGAATTTATTTTTACTACCGGAACACAAACTTAATGGCACGAGATTGCTAAGTTTGCAGCATATATCACGTGTTTTTCAGTCGTTCCTTTATAACAATCGTAAATTTGTTAAACGCTTACGTCGCACAAATACGTGTCCGGTAAATCTGCATGGACATTCAGCTGTAAAACGTTTTGGCTGTTCTGTATAGCTTCCTTCTAAGTCTGGTGGGATTGCATGATATCTGTAAGCGCTTATTGTGTACTATTGATCATGCTGATAAAAATGTCATAAGACCGACTTGCAAGAAGCATGTCGTCGCTGTAGTGATAAATTTATTTATTTAATAGCCTCATGAATTCAAAATTAAACACTATTGTATTCATCAAAATGCCTTTTAAACCAATAACTCCATGCATCAACAAAGCGCCAGGGCTAAGCTACAAAAAGCAGGTGTTTCCTAACAAAAGATTTCGGCGCACTGTATTATATAAACTATTTACTTGATAATGTGAAAAATCAGCTAAAAAGGACACTAGCAAGTTGAGGGTAGCTCGAAAGCGGGTCGGAAGTAACTAAAACTACAGCAACCATTCCATACTATACAATAGAGTGGCCTATGTTAACCAACTTGTTATCTGTGAACTACTTAATAAGTAGTTTTCTAACACTGCAAATATATTTCAGGCGCCAGTCATAAATAATAAATGGCTTAGCAAGAATAATCTCAGTAACATTAACTTTCACCTCAGTACTATTACTGCTGAAGATCAGTTTCAGTTTCAGTTTGGAAAGGACAGGAGGCTTGATGGCCTGTGTTAGTCCTGGCAATTGTGTTCTCTCAGTTGATCCAACTTTCTTTTGAAAGAAACTACGGATGGAGCTTCAACCACGTGTTGAGGTAATGAATTCCACTCGTTGATGATTCGGTGGGAAAGTCGATAATCAGCTGACAAGTAATTTGTTCTGGGCTTGTGAACTTTTTTGGAGTGTCCTCGTAAATTCTCTGTTTTGGAAGACAGGAAAAATGAGGGCATATCAGGTGCAAATTTATCACTAAGCAATTTGAAAACAGTAATCACGTCGCCTCTAGTTCTACGATATGTTGAAGGGAATAGGTTTAGCTTGGCCAGTCGAGCATCATACGGAAGCTTCGTTATTACGGGAATCAGCTTAGTTGCTGTTCTCTGAACCTTTTCCAAAAGCTCACTGTCTTTTTTTAAGCATGGGCTAGCCGCTTGTATGCAGTACTCAAGTTTAGGACGTACGAACACTGTATACAAAGTCAAAAACGTTTTAGCGTCAACATGAGTAAAAGCCCTACGTATTGACCATAAAGTTCTAAAAGCTTTGGCGGCTATTGCACGGCAGTGTGCAGTAGTCTTCAGATCTCGGCTAACGATGACTCCTAAGTCATTATGTGTCTGGACAACAGGTAGCTCAGTGTTATTCATCGTGTATGTATCTGTACCTTGATGACCGATATGCATCACAACACACTTGGAAGTATTTATCGGCAGCTGCCATGTATGAGACCATTCGGATAATTTCTTCAGGCCATTTTGGAGTTCTAAGCTATCACCCTTACATCGTATCGTTCTCCATATCTTGACATCGTTAGCATATGGCAAAACCGATTATGATAATAGGCGAGGGAGGTCATTTACATACAAGAGAAATAGCACTGGCCCCAAAACTGTACCCTGGGGAACTCCACTAAGCACAGTTTCCCAGCTAGATAGTTTTGAGTTTACCCGTACTCTTTGTTGGCGCCCAACAAGGATGTCCTCGATCCACATCAATAGATTGCCTCCAATTCCGACATTTTTAAGCTTATATAACAGCCGTTTGTGAGGAACTTTGTCAAAAGCTTTGCTGAAATCAATGTAAGCCACGTCTACAGGTAACTTTTGGTGTCCTTAAAAGCGCACCAGCTTTCTCGAGTGACTAATAAGTTAGTGAGACAAGAATAACCTATTCTGAAACCGTGCTGTTTCTCAGAGAGGATTCGGTTTACATCGAGGTATTTAAACAGCTATTTCCGAACAATCTTTTCTAAGACTTTAACAACCACGCTAGTTAGGCTAACGGGTCAGTAATTCTCAGGTTTATGTTTCGTACCTGTTTTAAAGACAGGACTTATTATGGCATTCTTCCAGTCTTTTGGTAAACGACCCTGCGTAATGGATAGCTTAAAGCATATACTTAAAGGGTTCGCAACGAAGTTAGATAATTCCTTTAGTAGCCTAGAATGCAATTCATCGGGCCCCATGGATTTACCTATGTCAAGCTTATTTAGAAGATCAAAGACATCGAGTTCATTTATGGTCACGCTATCCAGTGTATGTGTGGGGGGGGTTTGTATGCGCTGACGGGAAGGGTGCTTCTATGGTATATGCATTGCTAAAGTAGTTTGAGAACACTTCAGCCTTACCAAAGTCATCTTCCACCAATGATGCGGCAGTACCGTCTCCCCATAGTGCAGGAATAATTCCTCTTCTTTTTGTCCTTTGGTTTATATAGGAATACAGGCGTTTAGGACATCCTACGGATTCCTTAACAATTTTTTCTTCGTACAGCTTTCTAGACTTACGGAGGGTCGAGGCACAGGTATTCCTAGCTTTTCGGTACTGAGATTTTGTCTCATCAGTCCCCAGTAACCTAAATCTATCCCACATTTTTCTTCTCTTACGGAGAAGGATGCGGACCTCCCTATTGAACCATGGTGGGGAGTTTCTCGGCCCCCTTGGTATAGTCCAAGAAATGTGGGGTGCGGTAACTTTTAAGTATAAATTCGGAATGCATCCCAAGCCGTTTCAATTGAGGACTCTGGGTCTATTGTCCAATCTACTAATGATGCCAAGTGCATGATATCTGGTATGCTTGCTTTCCAGACGTTAGGTCTGGATTGAGTTGACGCTTGCTCGTGATTGACAGTTATATGGAAGTCAAAAGTTAAAACTGCATGATCACTTTTGCCCAAGGGTGGCATGTAAAGGAGGTTCGCATCGTCATCCTCATAGTGAGTTAATATAAGATCTAGTAAGGATGATTCAGTGTCCGGGTCGTACCTAGTCGCTTCTTTCACATGTTGCACTAGGGCACATGTTATAACCGCATCAATTAGTTCCTGCTCGAAGGAATTATCTGATGATTCGGTTCGCAGATTTCCCCAGTCTACCATAGGTGCATTAAAGTCCCCTAGGATTAGACATCGACCACTTCGCGACCAATTTTTGAGCCTGTTTAGCAGCACATCATTTACCTCACAGCTTGGTCTGCGATAGATCAAACCAATTAGCAGCTCTTGCCCCTTGAATTTCAAGCAGCAACTAACCAATTCACACGTCCCACTATCATGGGATACACTATCAATAATGACAAACGGGATAGCATTCCTAATGAATAAAGCTACTCCCCCTCCTTTACGCTTATGTATTCTGTCGGTCCTCACTAAAGTAAAACCCTCAAAATCGAGTTCCATATTATCTATAGACTGTGTCAGCCAGGTTTCTGTGACTGCGTTTATTTCTGGCTTTGTCGAGTCAATCTGTTCACCTGGTTCCGATGGCTTATTGAGCAAGCTTCGGGCATTAGTGTAACAGATGCGTAGCCTATTTAAGTGGCTTCGTGTTTCACCCAGAGTGTCTTTGCCATCATTCTCTGACGAGCCCTCACAACCCGAAAATTTACAATTTTCAGGTCCTTTTCGCCAGCGTCTAACCTCATTTGTAGTTCTTTTTCGGCCTCCCGTCTTTTTACATGGTCTGCCAACGGCAAGTTCTTTCGGATAAAAACTCCCGAACCCTTTAATTTACGTCCATTCTGCAAAATTAAGTCCCTTTCATTCGAAGATTTGAAAACTACTTTAAGCAGTCTAGATTGATTAGGCTTTAAGTTCGCTAAACTACCTAGTCTATACACCTTTAGCAAGGTGACTCCGTAGATATTTTGAGGCATGAGTTGATTAGGTAGCTGTTTTATCAGAACAGTGTCATGCTCAAAACGAGTTTTGGGTTCGGAGCTTTCGCTCTCCCTGATCCTATGAAAAATGACTGATGTGTTACTGTGATCAGCCTTCGAGTTATCGACTTCTTTTGTGGGGGCAGGGTTCCCTTTTATATCGTTTTTCTGTTTCTTCCTCACAACCTGTACCCATTCGTCAAAGTTGCTTGGAGAAGCAACCACAGTCGCTTCAAAAATACTAAGGGATTCCGAAGGGTTTTCGATGACTTGGGAGGTCAGGTTTGGTGTCCCTTTAGAAACTGATTGAGCCTTGCGGTTGCGGCTTCTATGTGTTTCTTTCTGGATACCATTTTGAGGACGTGGGACAGAAGAAACTTTTTTCCTTGAGTTTTTTGTGCGGACAGAACTCTTTGGGGACTGTTTTCCCTCCTTTGGTCGGTGCGAGTCATCTGTTTTCGAACTCACTTTAGTTTGCCTCACGCCAATTTGCGTGTCAACGGAGCGAGTACTTGATAATATGTCGCGACCACTCTTGCCAAAACATTTTTTAGCAGCACTAACCAATGAGATGGCCTCGGTTAGCAAGCTGTTAGCATCCGAACAGCACTGTTGAAAGAGCCATAAGCAACCATTCTTACTGAACCGTTTGAAAGCTGCAGGCGTTAAATTTGTGCGAACTTCGTGATACCATCCTTTTGCACTCATCGCACTGCATGCCGCTTTCAAAAGGATAACGACAGCCCAGGCGTTGGCAATTACTTTTTTGGCACTGTCCAGTCATTTAAACACGGGTTTTTTAGAAAGAACTAGATGCAAAAATACTCAGTGACAAAAAATAATCTATGAGCAATAAAGTGGAAAACTGTGGATTGTTAGAACCAAAAGTACTAACAGATACTATAAAAAAACAGAGTACTCAAAAGTACTGACAACAAAACTACTTTAGAAACAAAAACGATAATCTAATCGAATACTTTAACTGAAAGAAACTCAATTAAAGTGAAAAACAGTAGTTTCGATACGCATAAACGATCAAATTAATAGAATTTACTCAGCGAGGAAAAATACCACTGTCCTTTTTGAATAGCGCGTCACAGGTATTCTGAGTATGACAACGCCTGTACACATAATACCTTTATATTCGAAGTATGTCAACTTGGTCAACTCAGAAATAAAGGAGTTCAAATATATATTCGTAAGTCTATCGGTATATAGAGGAACGTTTGGTCTAAGCCGGTTAGTCTAATGGGATACGTAGCAAGGCGTACCCAGTCGTGATCTGGTGAGGACTTGTAGCTGAGCGACTTCAGCTAGGTGAGCTCATTAGAACTAATGCGGCTAGCATCAAACGTTGAAAACTTACAAAACTGTTGATCTTGGTGACTTGTTTACTGCTACACTGCTGAGGTTAAGGTTTTCAATTCGAACACGAACTTAGGTGATAGCATCTCATTTGTTCCCAATGAAAATGCACAGCCAAAAATGCTAACAACACTACTCAAAATAATAACCCGATTCTTAGGAGCAGCAGTTATCTTGAAAAGCTTGAAGGAATCTTCTGCAGCCACAAAACATAAATTATTGCCAAAAATCTCAATACGGAACTATATACCGGTAAATACCACTCCTATTGTCTCAATAATAATCGAAAAAATAATGAATGATCAGTTAACTGACATCCTGGCAATTAAAAGCATAATCGATGCTTCTCAGCATGAATACTTAACAGCCGGATATCGAACTTCACATCTAATAGATTTCTTAAGCAAGATTACTCGCAGCCGTGATTAACGAGAGTATCTTGATCTCAAGGGGACAGATTGTCTGGGGTCTCATGTGATGGTCTTCGAAAGTCAATCAAGGCCTGTCTAGTTTACGTGCTGAAGTCGTAAATGACAATTACTTATACTTTACGTGAGACTAAAATGAAATAAGAATTAATAATAGCAGATTACACAGGACGACTCAAAGTGAGCTCACATAGTAGTCGTTATATATGTTCATTGCCTAAGTTTCCGAAGCGCAAACTGTCCAAAGAACCAAATAATACAGGCTATGTTTGTTGCAACCCAGGCTTTCCTAAGCAACGCAAAAGACAAAGCAAATAATCGTGATTGACTCTCTAAGGAACGGGTGCGCTGTAAAATGCCACTGATATTTTTAGTGTCTAAACTCAATTAATTACAAAGTGAGTTCAACAACCTGGGTACGACTGTGAACGCATTTTGGCTAAATCGTCCTTGGTAAGCTGTTTATGGAACTTCCAGGAAACCAGATGCTGTAAGCTACGAGTTGGTGTATTACTCAATAGAAACGTTCTCAAATATAAGCGTTCACTTCAAGTCAACTGTCGTCTCGAAGGATCGACAGAAGTATATTCTTCTGTGCAAGGATGGTTGTGCACGGTCTTAATAAAGGTGACTTTCAGCTCACCATTTACTGCACGGACCCAAAATCCAGATTGACAATAGCAATATTTCAACCTTAAGGATAAATTAATTTGAAGTAAAACATATGTAGGTACCGACGTCGTCATATTACATTATGTACTTCTTTCGAACAGGTCTCAAAATTGTCCCAACATGTAAATTTTCGAGATAACATAATATCATGGAAGATTCGTCCTATATCATGTATCATCACGATGGCATCGTCTTCGTTACTTGGAGGATGGACGTTATCAGACAAGGTGTGGCTGAACTCAATTCAAAGGCAGCTATTAAACGCAACTGGATTTCGTAAATGTGGCATTTCGCTTAGCGACCAATCAGAATGGAGCGGGGTTTATTATATGCGCCATCTTTGTAAGCAACGGCGGTCGGCTTTCCTCGATCTTCGTCTTTTCATCTATTTTTTTGTGTAGCTACATAATTTAATGCTTCAGTGTGCTAAAATGCTGCAGTTAGTGTAATGTTCTAAATGTTGGCATAAAATTTATTTCGATTCAGCATTGTTTTCTGGGTTTTTGCTGCTGCTACTCAAGTCATTGTATTTCTTCAGGCAAGCTGGCTAGTCTTATGTTATTAAATGTTAATCCGTTTTGCTTTGAGTAGTTTTTTCACATATGGAGAGCCGAAGATAGTTTTCTTAACTAAAATAAGTTTTGCTGCCGCATGGGACTCTAACTGTCCACATATTCGTTCCTAAGTGTTATTTATTATGTTATCGGGCGGAATGAAAGAAAACAGTCTCCGGTTTGTTATTTTCTGCAGTATTATGGATAACGCTACTCCATCAACGAGTCAACCTAATCTTCAGTGTCCAGTAACTGTGGATACCAGTGATGTTTTCGAAAGGATTATGAGACCCAGGCACCTGACAAGCTGGGACCAAGTCAGAGAAGCTATCGATCTGTTGCAGAAGGTTTGTTATCAATAATACACCATATAAAAGTAATAGATGAGTTGAGCTTAGTACGTAGTACATGAAAGCAAGCGGAAAAAGAACAGCCGGAAATACACTACGAGTATGTAGTGTATGTATGTCCTTTTGCTCAAAGTGGTTAAATGGACATAATTCAGCTGATAAAACCAAAACACGAAATATAGGCCAGTCGAACTTACCTAACAGAAGACAAAAGTTATATATTGCTTTGAGACTGAAAACAACAGTCAGTTGTTTATAAGAACATAGTTTACAGCACAACATTCTTCAGTAACATTATGCACTGACGGTCTATCTGGAAACAGTCAACTATGTGATTAAACTCCCTATGATTTGGGATATCATCCCAGCATGCAATGAACGTACAGTGTAACGCAGTCGGACGTGGCGAATAAAAATTACAATCAGAGCAAAATTCACAGCATAATCTAGTTATGTTATAAAAAATACATTATGAAATGACAAATTCTATGATAACATGAGCTCAGAATGAGCGTTATTACACTGGGCGATATATTCAGAATTGCATAGTAAGGACAGAAGGCCTACGGCCTATGTTAGTTTTCTTCTAGTATGCTTCTGTGAGTGTCCAGACTTCTCTTGAAAGAGTCAATTGAAGGTGCGGACACCACTGGTTCGTGCAGCAGGTTCCAAGTATTGATGACTCGGTGTAAAAACCTGTATGCCACGGGTATTTTGTTCGTTCTTGGCTTTTCTACTCGCCTGCTACGTCCTCTGAGATGTCCCGATCTAGTGGGAAGAAAGAGAGAGAATAAGTTAGGTCCAAAATCATTTCTCAGTATTGTGTACATCAAAATTAGATCTCCCCTTATTCTGCGATAGGACGGGGTAAAGAAATCTAGCTTTTCAAGCCGCTCTTTGCATGGTGAACCCCGGAGTTCTGGAATTGCACGGGTAGCTGCCCTCTCTACTTTTTCTAGGATATCCGAGTCACCTTTTAAACACGGGCTTCAGGCCGGAACGCAGTTCCTAAGCTTAGTTCTCACTAAGAACGTGTATGCTTTGGTGAACATGATAGTATCTAGCTAAGTGAATGCCCGTTTTAATGCCCAGAGGGTTCGAAACCCCTTAGCTGTGACCTCCCGGCAATGAGCCATCGTCTTAAGATCCTGACTTACTGTCACCCCCAAATCCTTATGAGACCGAACTACTGGTAATGGCACTTCCCCTATGTTATACCCATTAACATTTGAGTCCCCAAAGTGCATGTAGCCACACTTTGCCGCATTGATAGGCATCAGCCACTCTTTAGACCAGTTAATTATATTATTTAAGTCTGTCCGAAGATCATATGAGTCTGTGTCTCCAGTTTTTACTCGCCAGATCTTTACATCGTCAGTGTATAATAACATTGGAGTCTGTACTATACTTCGAAGATCATTGGCATACATTATAAAAAGTAAAGGACCTAGGACGAACCTTGAGGTACTCCACTAAGTACTGGTCTCTAGATGGAGCACTTGGAATTTATTCTTACCTTCTGTCTACGACCTACTAGGAAATCCCTAATCCATTTTAAGAGAGATCCAGCAATACCAAGGTTTTCCAACTTCGATAGCAGTCTGTTTGTTGGCACTTTATCAAAAGCATTACTGGTCCGTAGTTCGATGGAACTTATCTTGGTCATGTTTTATGTGTGGGAGTGACGATTGCATCCTTCCAGCCCATAGGTAACACACCTTGATTAAGTGACACATTGAATATCACAGTCAGTGGGGCCGCGATATATTGTGCAATATGTCTCAAGATTTTGGGATGTAGTTCATCTGGTCCTGTCGACTTTTCCATGTTTAAGGTGCTAAGAGCCTTAAGCACATCGTCTTGATCAAAGTTCACGGTGAGCAGGTGGTTTATTGACTGTTTATTTTGGTCTGGTTCTTTGTCCAAAGCAGGTTTCTGAGTGAAAACTGCCCCCAAATAGTCAGCCATAACCTCTGCTTTTCCTGATCTTCCTCCGTCATTTCAGATTCACTCCCTCCTTTAATTAGGTTGGGTATCCAATGATACATCCTTGTTCTGTAGTTTATGTACGAGATTATTCTCTTGGGCTGCTCGAGTGCAGATTGTGCCAACTGCTTTTTTATTTTCTTCGGGCTTCCCGAGTTTTCGTTACACACTTGTTTCTTACAACCTGTAGCGTTCCACCGTACCTGATGTGCCAAGACGCTTGGCAACATCTCAATATTTCTTCTTTTGTCTTAGCGAACGTCGAATATCCCGGTCTATCCAGGGATGGTCGTGCTTCTTCTTCTTTGGAACAGTCCAGGGTATTTATGGTTGCGTTATCCGACTGCACAACTGCCTGAAATGCGTCCATGCTCTTTGTACTGATGCCCTTGAGTCAATTTCCCAGTTTTCAGCCGATGCTGCGGAGTTGATGGCCTCCATATCTGCCTTTCATGTGTTAGGACGGGCCGGCCCAACTGTTTGACAAGCGATCTCAGCCACGAGTTTGAATAAGATGACTGTATGGTCACTTCTCCCTAGTGGTGGGAGGAAAGTCATTTAACCAACGTCATCACCGTGTGTAAAGACTAAATCTAAAAGAGAAGAAGAATTTCTTAAGTCATATCGTGTGGGAGTTCTAATGTGTTGGAATAAAGCTAATACAATCGAGGTGTCTAACAGTTTGCAATCGAACGATGATATCGATGACCCTACCTCCAAGTTAACCCAGTTTATGTACGGTGCATTAGAGTCGCCTACTATAAGGCTTTTACCCTTGTTACACCAGGACTTAAGTTTACTTGGGAGAAAATCATCTAACACACATTCTGGACTGCGATATACTACAACTAATTCAATATCTTGCCGTCTACATTTCAGTCTACATCGCACCAATTCACATGTCCCTGAAACATTTGCCACTGTCTCAGCTACTTTTATGATTAGGGTACTTTTCGTGTACAGGATAACCCCTTATCCCCTATGATTTTATATATCAGCCCTATTGGATAAAAACCATTCAAGTGAATTTCATTATCTAATACTTCCGGCGTTAGCCAAGTTTCTGAGACAGTAATAACATCCAGTTTTTCTTTATCCACCATTGACTTAAGCTCCGCCATTTTATTTAGTGGGCTGTTAGCATTTGTGTAGCATACCTTTAAGTCTGTGGGGAACTTTCCCTTATCACCCAGAGTGGTTTGAGGATCGTTTTGCTCCAAACTTTTACAATTCGACCAGGTTGAGATCCTCACGAAATATATTCCGGATCCAATCAGTGTACGTGAGCTACCTAGAATCAGGTTCATTTCTTCAACCGTGGCAAATATAACCTTCAAGAGGTGGTTTTTCTGAGGGCTTTAAGAATCCACCTTTCGTCCTGTTCTATGAGGCTTACAAATGCTAACTCCTAAAACTATCTGGGAGTAGTTTGCTTATTAAGGACTTAATGTGACTGAAGTCGTGTTCAAATCTAGCCTTTGATTCCTTATCGGAAGATTCTCTTAACTTATGAAAAATAACTGACCTCTCGGAGAGACCTGTCTTGACACGTAGTGGAATTTTTGTTTCTGATACCGTCTCTTCCAATGACTTGCTAACCAGTTGCGGTTTGCCTACAGCTTTGTTCTTCTCATTTTATTTTCTCCGTGCTGAACTCCATTTATCCTCACTCAAGACAGTCACACTGGGACTATTTGGAACGATGACAGATTTATCTGGGTCTTCAATTTGCACTAAAGGTGCATGATTTCCAATGTCAATATCAAACGGCACTTGACTCCTCATTAATGTAAACGCAGATTTTACTTTTCCGTCAATCACAATTGGGTGTTTAACGGGTCCGGTAGCGACAATTACTACACTGACACACTCGTCACTGTCAGTGCTCGTGGTGTCAGGATAACTTCCATTGTTTTTCTTACAGGCCAAAGCCAATAGGCTCGTAACCTCCTGGATTAGTAACTTTTTATTTGTACAGCAAAACATACAAAGCCAATGCGAGTTAAGCTTCGAGCATATTTTGTATGCCGTAGGACTTAGACGTGTTCACATCTTATGGTACCACTTTTTACATTCACCGCACTGCATTCCTTCCTCAACGGGGAACAAGCAGTTTATTTGTCCACATTTATAAATCTTACTAACCATTGCAATTCGATTTAAAAGATTTAAAACACACTATGATCACAATGTGAACAGGAGTGTCAGTCAGTGAGTGAGCAAGAAGGGTACCACAGGACAAAGTTTAGAGAAAATTTCAAACTTTAACCAAAGTACTTTTAGTTAAAGTAGACCAAGAATGCTTTATGTTGCAACAAGTACACAAAGCAATGATAATCACAACCAGTACAAAAAACACTCCCATTTTTGAGACGAGCGCCAGTAATAAGCTTACATGGAAACGTTGCGGATAAATCCACCCATTCAAATCTAAAAATGTCTTGGTTTGACCGCTTCTGAAAAACTTCACGAAATGTCGATGTGACGCACCAATCATTTTGCGGTAGTTTGACCTTCAAGTGCTCACAACCTTTGTGAGCGGATATACCTCTGAAGTGTTGCATCATTAACGCGGTAGGATAGGGATGACAATCGGTTTGAAATTATTGGTTGAATATATAAATTTAATCCGGCAGTTGTAGTTATGTAGAACTAACTGAGCTGAGAATATACACGCATCCCGTCAGAGGATTTAGTCTAACAGCGATTCCAGTGGAGAGATCGATGAGACTATAATTTATGGATAAGTCAATCAGGTCTTGGATTTCGGCGCAAAATTCTTTATCTATTTGGCTAAATAACGTCTTGACATTTTATCTGATTTCAGTTCGTGACGAAAACCCTAAATCTAACCCATATTCCTAGCCATCGACTGTAAATCATAATCCTTATTCGTCACACTATTTTAAAATCCTTATTTAGTCCTAGTCAGTAGGTGGACATTCTTAAGCCCACTTCAGTGTCGCTCAGAGGTTGTCCATAAATTATAGTCTCACCTAGGGCTCTAACAAGATCTGAAACCATTCCATATGCTCGCTCACGAGCAGGTTTTAGGCTTTCAGGAGCCTGCTTAATAAACTTTTTTTATAGTAGTTCTAAGTATATACCCTCGATAAATTAATTAAGAACTATCTCTTCAAGTTTTCTGGAATAATTTGCGAATCTCGCTGTCGCTAATTGTAGAAGACGTCCAATAAGGCAGCTGACTTCAATTTACTGAGCATGATGAAACTTCCCTTAATAAAACAGGATGTCTTGAAGGCACGAATACTGGTCACATTTCAGTAAAAGAAGTATTTATTTCCTTAATACCCCATAGTCTTGGTTCCTTTAACGCTTCTCTAGAAATAAACGTGCCTAGTACACAAGTTCGTAGGTTTCTAGCAAAATCCATCAATTATTGTTGACATCCTAGTATCCATACAGGAAACGATCCTCCCGGAAGATATTTTTCAAGTGTTTGGATTTGTGGTTCAGCGGACTTTATCTTTTGGAACCAATATTAATTCACATAGTTTAGTTCTACAGCACTAGAGTTTCACGCTCCCGTGTTACACTAAGATTTTACGATTGAATCCTTTTTTTTATTCTAGGCAAACTGGGATTTCAAGGCTACTTTTATAGGTTTACCAGGAACGCATCAAGCAACCCGGTCAGTTGATCGGAATCGCCATCAGAATAAATACCCCGACGAGATGCGTGCATGCTCTTAGCTCAGTTAGGTTTATCTAACTGCAACTGACAAATCAATAGTATTCATCCAACCGGTCAATCAATAATTTCAAATCAAAGGTCGTTTCTATCTTACCGTGTTGCCGATGTTACTGTTTCTCTCTTCTTTAAGCGTTATCTTCAACCGCTCTCAATGATCTCCACAGAGGAAAAATATTTTTGAAGTAACAAAAATAAACAACAATCCCAATGGCGTATGGTAATATTTGAACGGGGACGCCGAACTGAAAAACCGTCTCGGAACACAAAACAATATGAAATTACGACGGGATACAAGTTAATTTCCCTCCTTCACTTTGAGACAAATTAAACAGAACATAATTATAGATCAATTTTAAAAATAGTAAGATGTAAACTTTAGTTAACCATATATTATATATAGTCGTACTCCTGTTTTAGGCTACCATAGTGAACGATCATAAGTGACTGAGAATCGTCTCTGATAACTTTTATTTCACACGTAGATTATGTTAAGACTGATTACTGAATAAGGACCTGTTCATTCTGTGTAGTTTTAGTGACTGTCCCTGCCGATGGGTTTCCTGTGTTTAACCATAGTTTTTCTGGTTGTAAAGGTACTCCATGAGCCTTGTTATTATGATACTCCTTTGGATGTTTTGTGCCACACACAACTGTACTCGAGCCATATTATGATACCTCAATATATCCTCTCGAAGCGAATGTTTTTTTCTGACTCAAGTAACATTCGATCTCCATACGCAATAAATTTCGTTTCCGTATGAAGAAACGTGAGATAATGCATAATCTTGATATGTCTAGAATAAAAAAACGGATTCCAACGTATAATCTGAGTGTAACTCCGAAGCGAAAAATTCCCATCATATTAAAACACAAGAGGAATATTATTTTCAATAATTTATCTTCAGGTCCTACAATTACATATCCAAATTATTAATCCATACAATTGGCCAGGATCAAGGCAGAGTACATCATGTTATGTATTCCTAGGTTTAGCAACTTATTATAGGTTTTTTCAAGGATTTTCAGAGGTTTCAGTTCCTTTACACCTTGCTATCAAAGGGTATTAACTTTGAATGGACTGATAAGTGCCAACATTCTTTCGACTGGTTAAAAGAGTTGTTTTGTTATACGCCAATTTCAACACATCTGGACCGTTCTCCCACTGCTAGCCATTTCATCTTATACACTGGTGCAACTGCTCAAGCTATCGGTTTTGTATTATCATAATCTCCGTACATTCGGATAGAGGTACGAACTTGGAAAGCAGGATCACTCACTAAAACTACACAGAATGAACAGGTCCTTATTCAGCAATCAGTCTTAACATAATCTACGTGTGAAATAAAAGTTATCAGAGACGATTCTCAGTCACTTATGATCGTTCACTATGGTAGCCTAAAACAGGAGTACGACTATATATAATATATGGTTAACTAAAGTTTACATCTTACTATTTTTAAAATTGATCTATAATTATGTTCTGTTTAATTTGTCTCAAAGTGAAGGAGGGAAATTAACTTGTATCCCGTCGTAATTTCATATTGTTTTGTGTTCCGAGACGGTTTTTCAGTTCGGCGTCCCCGTTCAAATATTACCATACGCCATTGGGATTGTTGTTTATTTTTGTTACTTCAAAAATATTTTTCCTCTGTGGAGATCATTGAGAGCGGTTGAAGATAACGCTTAAAGAAGAGAGAAACAGTAACATCGGCAACACGGTAAGATAGAAACGACCTTTGATTTGAAATTATTGATTGACCGGTTGGATGAATACTATTGATTTGTCAGTTGCAGTTAGATAAACCTAACTGAGCTAAGAGCATGCACGCATCTCGTCGGGGTATTTATTCTGATGGGGATTCCAAACAACTGATGGAGCTCCCCATTTTAGCTCTGAAGCCGAGTAATTCATACGTACACTCACTATTCATATTGAAACTATCTATTTGTCACTTTTCTTAACCTCGTCTATAAAGTGCTTGATGGTGGTCCACTTATCAATTGGTTTGCCTGAGAAGATCTAGTAACATACAGTCAGCTATACTAATGAATACAAATATATATTTGCTAGAATAGTGGGCAGCATTACTTAATATTACTGTTAATAAATGTCCGTCAGTCACAAACATCTGAATATGGATGAGACTTAATATCAACTACTTCATTATTCTCTCCCAGTAAATGTATAATGTATATCGTTTTGCAGATGTCAAACGTGATACGGTATGAAATGTCTTTAATTATTAAAGCTCTTGGCACTCCCGGTATAAAAGATGCTCTCAAAAGACATCTCAAAGGTATGCTCGATAATGGTGCTCATCTATTCAACGTTGAGAATCTTGGCTTGCGACGCCTTCCCAATGTATTCCATGTTCAAGGAGAAAGGCAATATGAAGGGCACTACTTCCTCATTAATTTCAATGCCCCACATGATTCACTTAACCAGATAAGAGTAAGTGATGTCAAGTTTTCTAATCATCAGTTTATATTTTAGAAAATGGCCCGTAAAGACTCAGATATCATCAAGTGTTTCGCTGCCCTTAAAGACGATGGATGGGTGCCACCGTGTTCATTGCCAAATGCAGCCGATTGCGAATTTGGCGAAATTAGGAATCCGAATTACGAAAAGACGGCTAGACGAAGACACGGTTACAGATTGTATTAAAGGGGAGTAACCATCAAGTATATAATAGACGAAAGTTTGTAAACTAATGCTTGTTTTTTCGACAAGTATCTATGTATGGGATGAGTGTCCTAGCAAACATTCAATGGTTAGACTTTATTTTAATTACTTTGGACAGTATTTCCCACTTAACGTACTATTTTGCGAGATCTACTTGCTTTTAGGTTACGATATATTTTGTCAAGAACCACTAAACCTTGCACGAATATTTATGTGTTCAAATAAATAAATGACATCTTTCAACCACCTGGGTCAATGGACATCCACAACGTTGTGAAGAACTATCTCGTCTGACCAACTGTCATGTTCACTTTTCATATTACTCAACTCTTTACGACCACAGATACGTTGATTTAGTTTAGATTCAAATTGCCGACGGTAGTTTTGTTTTCAGAACACTCTGATGCGTTACAAACATTTGCGTTTGGATACTGGGTGGGTTCTAGAGATACAACATATATCTAAAGTTTTACAGTTACCAGGTATTCATAGACAAGATGAGTGTTGTTTTTAAGATAGACCTCTCATAACCCCATATTTTCATTGGGAGCCTGTTATGTTAGGTACCTTATGGTCTAGGGTTAATTTCGTTCCATCTGCTCTGTAGCTGGCTTACCAAGTAAATTGGGCTACAAATAGAAAGTATTTCAGCTGATACAGCTCCGCCGAATCGCCTGTATATAAAACCTAGAACCACATCAGTGTACGAGCCCCTATTGGCAATATAACATTATCGTGATAGTTCTTAATTAGCTACTAAATTCACGGATAGACAGTAAGCGATATTCAGCTGGGATAACAGTAAAGGTGAGGAGATAAATGCGATGCTAGAACCCACCCCAAGGTAAAATTCTGATAAATAAAAACGATTTATATTATTTTAGCTGTATTCATACTATGCCACTTTGTTTTACAAAAATCTCCAAGTGTAGACAAGCCAAGAGCCTTCCCTTGTAATGTCTGAGACGTCGCACCAACAATCTGAAAAGAACAGTATAAAAATCTAGATACACTACTACCACTTATAAAATTTATGTATCCCTAATATACAGTCCATATTATCTGGTTCTTTGTATGGACATTTTGAGATTGTTTGAATTCATAGTAAGTGAAAGTTCTACTTTTAAAAAGCAAGTGGACGAATTCCTTTTTCTTTTTTGTAATAATGAATAAACAGATATTATGAAACGAAACATTGAAAAGTTTAAAAAAGAGGGGAGGCAAAAACAAAAGGATTTTCATTAGTATTTAATTGACTCTCTCCACACTAGTCTCTCGTTGTTTTGGCACTGGCTGTTCTTACTACCAGTCCTATTATGGAAAAGTCTGTGCATATAAAATTCGAATCATCCAAATCGTTTTACACCGTCTGTATCACTGGTCCATCAAACAAATCACTGGACATGCTCCGGTATCGTTGGCAGGGTGTAAATTGTCGACGTTGAAGCTGTTCTATTATGCGTTAGAACTAATGTAAAGAAAATATATAGACACGCTCTTTATATTGAACTTGACACTAAACTGGTTTGTCAACTTTTCTTACCAGCATCTGCTGGGATCACCGGGGAATTAATAGTGAGCTTAGATGCAAAGTATTAGGGAAGGATGGTAAATCAGTTGATGAAGTTGTAAATCTTCGTTGATTGAGAAGATAGGGCCACGAGCTACGTACGCGCAACGCTCACTAGAATTTTGTTTTTTACTGCCACTAAAGTAACTGCTTCTAAGAATTAGGTGTTCATCTTGTACTAAACCGATGCTTATATATGCCCGGTACGTTGTAGCCAATTGACTGAAACTTTTTTTTATCACTGAATCCCTTCGATCCAACTCAATGTATTTAGTTTTAAAATCGCTCTGTAGTTGACTGTGATCTATCTTCTCAATACCATCACTACTAAAATATAATGAAATATAACCATTTACAAACCTCAACAACCACATAATCACCAGGCTTGAAGGATACATGCGAAGAATCTTGATTTTTAGTAGTTGGTGTTTGTGTAACATTTTGGTCGAAAATTACCTTCGTATTATAATCATTACGTCCAAACACTTGCGTTGGTGAACGACGACTGGGCTAAAATTAATAAAGCGTAATATTTTAATTTAAGGAACTTGGAAAATTATCTATATTTATACAATTAACACTACGATAGTTGCAAAAAGATGCAACAGTCCGTGACATTTGTCTCGATTGCAAGGAGGTGCGCTAATATTAATTTTGAAGCAACAATTATAGATTCATTTGTGATGTATTTCCAAACCTAGGTTAAAGACAAATAGTAGTGCTACTCAATGACTAGTAAAATAAGCACGTTTTAGTAAGGTTTAGTTGGTGAGGTTCTTGTCGGGGTGGCTTCGAAAAACAATGCTATTAGCATTTCAAACGGTCATTTATTACTGATTAGTAGTCACATCACATCGTGAAGACCGTTTATGATAAATGATAATTGACCTCTTTTATCATTGGTTATTCGTATTAAACTTTATTTTAGTGTACCATTCTTACATAGTTTATTGAAGATCATGTAAATGTTATATACTTAGGTATTTACTCGAATGATTAGTTTGTTTGAGATAAAAAGGTTTCCTCCAATATTTTTTCTTATTGTGTGCAGTTGAGCAAATCTTGATGCATAATTGAGTGTTTGTTATTTCATTTATCCAATCACATCAAATCCGTTGTCGTACTAGAAGGGTATTGTCGAACATATTAACCGTAAATAAAAATCCGATAAGTGGTATGATTTGCAGTGTTTAGTTCATTTATAATTAGCATATGTAATCAGTCATAAATCCCAGATATCCTCCCGCGTTTTTAATAGGAAAGTTTTACGAAGTCATGTAGTGGAGTATGTGAAAATGCGACGCTATAACATTTGATACAGATTGGTTCGGAATATTATTCAGAATAACAAAATAAAGACATGTAAGAGTAGTGATGCCTTTTCAGTCTCGTCCACACTAAAGGGATAAGTCAAGATATGAATTCTTTCTTTCTAAAACTTCATAGTCTTGAACCACTATTTATTTAAATAAAAACAGCTAGGTAATCCCATTCTTTCAGAAGATTTTACAAAATACATCACTCAAGTACGATGTTTCATAAGACGTGTTGAAATGATAAGTTGGAATCTTTTAAGGGAGGGCATTGATAAATACTCAATCGATAAGTCCAAAGAGACCATTCGGTAACGAGCAGTAGCTTCATCATAACAAGAACTATTCACTCAATAATGAAATTGGCATTTAGCGCTGACTAAAAAGTTTTATCTTGAGATGATCAAAATACTTTTTCCTTTTCAAATAATAATTTTTCTGAATGAACACCTTGGCGCGAATTAGTGATTGTGTCATTTTTTAGTTAACTTACTCCTTCAACTAAAACAATTTGAATAGTGCCAATTTGTTTTTGATTAAACTCTAAACTTTTATTTCGAGATATCATTGATAACTCTTCATGTCGTCGTTTTTTCACTTCAATTGGTACATCATCAGTTAAATGATGATATGCAAAAGTTTTCTAAAGTGAAGTCAAAATACAACAGATAATGAAATTAGGAGTACAAGGAAACGAGCAAGAAACACTTATTTGTTTATATTAATAGTTTGAATGAACATACTGTGGTGAAATTGATCTTACTTTCAAGCATTAGAATACTGGACGATATGCGTAATCGTATAAAGTGGATCATAATGCCATTTAAACTTACTCATCATAAATGTCCATTAGTCTGAATCGCCGTAATTCTAAGGAGCATCCAGCGAGAGAGAACGAGTTAATAATAATGCAAATTAAATGCGGGTAGATATTTTTTAAAAAGAGCAGATGAATTCAAGGAATAAAAAAGTGTGAAATATTAAAACAAAGCAAAGGATAGATGTATCTGTGGAATTACAATCCATTTCTAGCTATATCACTTAGTGTCTCCAACAAATTTTGACGGTCGCCACATGGTCATGAAGCGGACAATTTGTACTTCTTAACAAGACTGATCAACATTTAGTGGGTTTACAGATTGGCGGTAGGTCCTTGTTTGGTTACCCCTTAAATTTCTTTTAATCCGCTTCTCTGCTAGTTACTAATGGGATGTCGAGTGGTTTAATATGCGCAGCATATTACCGACACTAGTCTCTTAACGTTCACAGTCTTAACAAACGGATCTTACGTGTAAACACGAGTATCATCAAACGAAGTATTGATCGGCTTTGAAATGATTCGATGAATAGGCCTAATGACCGATTTTTATGGGAGTTAGTGCATGAATCTTACTATAGTAAACTTAATGTGGTTATGCGATAATGTCGAGTTGGCTTATAGTGTTTAAAGTATGATGAATTATCGATGACTTAGGTGTTCTCATGTGAATAGACATGTAGAAGGAACTTTTGCATTCAAATAGAGTGTGAGTTAAAGAATTTACCAAAAGTCCTTATTCCACCTTGGTGTTCTTAGAAAATAACTTTCTAAATAAAATAACCGAACCTAGCCTATTGTATTGATTTCCATTTGTGCAGCTAGATAGTATTATTACCCTTTATATAGTAAGCTATTAGCATATGGTCGAGTATTTAGTACATTAAACTCTTCAACGTTTATCGACTGGTTCATTGCAGAGAGAGCTAGTGGTTAATCGACACTAAATAAATAAAAAAGGAATTTCAAAAGCAGTCGAGATGATGCATACCTCACGCATACTGTACGGAAAACAGAAACAAAACGAATAACCAACACGTTCAATGAGCTCAAGAGATTGAGAGTGATCTTCTTCAGTTTCACCACAAAATCCTGCGATAAAATCACTTGTAAGACTAACATCTGGAAAAAAGACAACAATGGTATGAACTATGTGAGTATTTGAAAACGATTCATACAAACACATAAAAACTGGCACATTTAGTTATTTCTAGAACATTCAGCGGCCACTCAATTTAACTAGATTGCGACAAGGAAATAAATACGGTGCTTGAGTGTGTACAAATACTCATAGAGTGAAGATCTTCATTGCAATATTAGAAAACCAAATTGATACTTGGAATGGACAAGGCCAATCAGAAAACAATTTTAGGGAGAGCGAATTGCATAAAGACTCACAGGGCTTGTATATTAAGCAAGAACGAGACAGTGCATATATTGTCTCACTAAAGTAAGACTGTCTAAAATGTAATGCATGGGATTTGCAGACAGCAATCTTGATTATCACTACTGATAATCTTCATTAAATCTCTTCGATATTCATAAACTTTGTTTTCCTTTCGCTTCTCCCTTTCTGTTTCACAGAAAGCTACTTAATACCAAGTATAATGAGCTATTTGTTAATATTCCTGCTTCATACAGATTTGTGATATAGAATTCTCCGCAAGTTTACTCACTGATTTAAAGTAAAAAAATGCGATTTTGTAGCTTTTGGTAGAATAACTGACTCCTGTATACTTTACTATTAGAGGTTTGTGGATTGTTAGCATTTATTTGTTTTCATTAAAAAAATTGTACGTTTGGAGAAGTCTAATCCATTTTATTTAGGGGATTTTAAGCGTAAGTTGTTCCTTTCACGTTCTTGTAACAATGCCACACTAGTTTTAGTCCTTAAATAGATTTGGATGCTCTAAAGAAATTTGTTTGCTAAGAAAACTAGTTGTGTTCTGACTAGTACTTTCTTGAATAAATGATTTTAAATCTCTTTCAGTCAGTTTTTCTAATCTAGTAAGTGACAATTATTTTATTAGCTCAATGGTATTAAAAGATCCAAATGGGATTAAGCGTAAGCGCATAATATAATTTTTCTTGGTACACCAACTTATTAACTTAAACTGGACGATAAAAAACTCATAATTACAGTAATTTAAATTTATAAATGAACTAAATAAGAGATACTAACTTGGAACTATTTCGTGAATAGTGTTCACTAACTCTATGTAGGCTTGTCTAGTATAACCTCTTCTCATATTTTCCAGAACAACACTACTGCCTGATTGAGCTGGTAAATGTATATTTGAACAAATATTTTTACGTTCAGAAATTAGTTGAAGAACCTAGATGCAAATATCAATGATCATTACAATGAACAAAAGTTTCATTTCAGTTTGATAATAGTTGAAAGCCGGATAACATTATGAAAAGTAATAACTCATCGACCAATAAAACATTTTTTAACCAACTAATATGGTAGCCCGATTCATAAACTCAAATACACATGACTGTAACTGTTCTACTTCCAGTAAGATGCAGACAAATACCTGCTCTACCTAGAGCGTGATCAGAGTCTAAATATGTGCTCCAGAGTGTGAGACATTCTTCAATCGAGCCACCCCAACGATAGCTATTGGCAATGCGATCTATTTGAGTCCATAGATAAGTCGATTGTGAATGTCGCCAGGTCAGACGATGTTTCTCCATATGTTTAAGTTTGGTGTTTGCTAGAAATCGACGGTAACTTAAGCATAATTGAAATAGACGGTTGCCATTATATGTTCGCTGAGCTGTAACAACCTAAGAACCTGTCAGTTTAGTTTAGTTCATCTACTGGAGCATCAAAATTACCTGACACATTTACTACGTCAAAGCGTTTAGCTTTTTGCAGGAGGTCGGTTAGTTTCATACGATAGCCTGTTCTGTCTTGGAACTCAATGCCATACCTACACGAACGAGATCACAGGAAGTAGCGGTGGGGTCTCTAGATGCTCGAAGAATAAGTCTTGAGAGTCCTTTATATTGACAGCGTAAGGTCAAATGAATAACCGTACTTGAACCCCGCATACGCGTTTTGGGGACGCAGTATACATCAATGACGCGAGATCGTAGAGTTCTATCTGACACAAGGTTCGAACATTGAATGCTATAACATGTAGTTTAGAGAGTGGTTTCAGGAGACCATGAATGACATTTCGTGAACTTGAATCACTAACATTGGTGGCACATGCTGCTACAAAGGAATACGATTATAGCAGGACGTTGAAGAGCATGTTTATGTTCCCGGATCTGGCGAAGGGTGAATATTTGGTCTACACATTCACGTCCGGGTCTGAGACCAGCCTAATTATCTTGGGTCTGCTCTTCACGGGCTCTAGTTAGAAGCTGAAGTTTTATTGAGGCTAATATTTTAGACACTATCAGTAAGACTGATTCCTGTGTTTGTCACAATGGGATTTTTGTCCTTTCTTATAAACTGGGACGATCAGCGATCGAGACCAGTCAGATGGGATTACGTCCAGTTTCCAGATTTTCGCTAAATTTTCAGTTAATCTAACTGACAAAACTGTATCAGCATTATTAAAAATCTCAAAAGTTAGTCCATTATGCTCTGCTGCTTTCCTTTGCTTTAAATTGCTTATAGCCTTTTCAAACATTCTAGCAGTTCGAGGATTTTCATCAGTTTGCCATTCAGGTTGCTTGGAGATAGTGGGTAACTGAAGTGTGGCTGAAGGCCAGTTAGGTTTTTCCCTGAAGTGTTCTACCGACCGGTTTATTCTCCTGGATTTAGGGTGAATAATCGCCCCATTTTTTTTCGAGATAGTTTCACTAACAATTGGACTTTTAATACTACTTTCCCTGATAAATCCGAACGGATGACTTCTGTTATCCATTGCTGCTGATTTTTACGACTCTTCTGATTCCGCTAACTACCACTGCTCACGATCATTACGGAGGCTTTTGATCAACCTACTTTTAAGCTGTCTCCGCTCCTCATCGTGTTCAGAGCCGGACAGGATGAGTTTCCGTGCACCTATCAGTCCGGTAAACACTGCCGAAATCCACCGATTTTTCCTGACCTTTTGGTTTAAGTTACTAGTAGATATCACTACCGTCTCCACAGCTTTTTGGATATCATACCATGTCATTTTCACGACCGGCTAACTCCCTTTCTATTTGTTTCTGAAACATATTCTTAATGTAACGTAAATATGAAAAATTAGAAAAATAGCCAACTTACCTCTTTTGGGAAATCTTTTGGATGTGGTGATGTGAATCGAATACGAAGTTCTGGACTAATTTGACTTACTTGGTCTAATAAATCGAAAAATCTTAAACCACCAACTTTTGGTTTATAAACAGTTTTAAATCCAGGGACAAGTGTTGAAATCGTTTTAGATGAGTTGATTGATAAGTCTGCATTCGAATTATCACAATAACTGTTAACATTTTGTCCAAGCAAAGTGATTTCTTTTACTCCCTTTTATTTAAATGATTGCAGGAAAAGGCAAAACAAAACAATAATTGGAAGTATCGATGAAGCCGTAGAATAATTGAGGGCAATATATTTAATATTGATGAATTTGGAATGAATGACTGAGAGTCAGTACAGGCATAAACTCATACTAGATCAAGCAGAAAATCATGATAGTAATAAAGCGAACAGGGACCCCAAAACGCAACCTATTTTTAGAGGTTTAGTGAGTTATATCTTTTTATTTCAAGAAGTGTAAGTTATGATTTTCCTGAAACAATTATATTTCATACTGTTTTACAATCTAGAAGTTAGAGTGATTGAATTTCAACCACTGCGAAACTGATTTCAAACACAATTTACTAAAAGTGCATTGTCACGGTAAACAGATTTATTTATGTAAACTGGGCTCTAATTATTTAGGAAGGGTTCCGTGAGAATTGAGTGAAATACTGAATCAGTGATTGACATCATAATGTATTGACCTTTATACGGGTACTCAGTCACAAGGACAGATTTCAATTGTCGATAAGTACGTTTTACACTAGCGTTAAAGATATTGTTAATAGAAACTTTGTAGTCTGCACAAAATCACAACAGAAGCTACACAATTCTGATTGTCTTTTCGATGAATACTACAATAAACATTTAGGAACTAACTCCATTGCTCAATATACCACATAATGGTCTTTTTTCACTTTCATTGTCCTAAGACGAAATACACTTTATGGGTTGTATTACTTGTTACAGAATTAATTAATTGAGACAATATATCACACGAATCACCAACCAGTCAAATACTGAATGTATGTTTTTAGAGAAAACTCTATGATCGACAAATGTTTCAAGACGAGTAAAACAAAACAAGGATTGTATAGCCGATTTAACAAACAGTTTAGATCTTAACATAATTAAATAAAAATATACTTATATATATTATTTCCTTTGTGCCGACTGCAAAGTTTCATCTTTTGGTTAGGCGATAGCTAAATGCGGCTTATAAAGAGGTCTCAGACTTCATACAGGGCATACTGTCAAATATTTGATCTAGGTGGCAAAATCGGACGGGAGAAGTGTAACCGAATTTTCCGAAAATTCAGTTTCGCCCAATTTGTGGGATTTATTTTTTATTCACCGGAACATCAAAGTTTGAGGTTTTTAGTGAGTTCCTTGTCATTCACCAATAAGACCGGGCGTTGTTGTGTGATATTACAAATCAGTTAAAGTTACAAGTGTAAGCACCACTGTATGCCAACTCAATGATCTAAAGATAATATGGCCGTTGTGCAAGGTCTCTGGACGGGTGTGTATTGTTGATAAGTCATAAACTACAACGAAACAGTTTTAAAATGAGTTCTGATATTTTAAAGTATCCCAGCTACTATCATTCGATGATAAAAACTAACATTGTAATGGAATAAGATGAAATTCTGAATGTACGGCAGCGACTAAATTGTATTTTTATCAGTGATGGAAAAATGGTAGGTTATAAGTTGGGAAGTTTAAAAATATCGAAAAAAGGATAATCTACCTTGCACATAGATTTAACATTTTTCAAATAAATTTCGAATTGTTTGTAGACTCTAGCATACTCTAGCAGAGAGTATGAGTAAATGTTGTTGATCTGATCTAAATATAAATAAACCGATGTTACAGTTCTTGTTCATTAGCATAAATTCATCAAAGCTAGTTTCTACAAGTATACCGAACAATCCGACCAAGGTAAGCCAATACAATATACGGGGGGAAAATATAAATACGATTTTGTTCACACAGATAACCCTTGATAACGATAATAAAATCTCACTTCTAAGAAAACGAAATGATGGAACTACAATGTGCGTAAGCATGAAATCTTGCCCCAATGAATAACAGACTTCTAGTTATCAAAAAGCAAGAAACATGTGTGAATATACCTGATTAAATAAGCTTTGTGCTTCGTGAAGGATTGAATCCAATGGTCTACTGCGTTCACGTCCTCTGACAAAAGGTACTATACAATAGGTGCACATATTATCACACCCACGCATAACTGATAGGAAAGCAGTAGGAGCAGGGATAGGGTCTGAGGATTCGTCAGTTGTAAAATGACGTCGTACAGGAGTTACATCTGCGTATGTCTCTTCCAGAGACAATGCGACGCTAGCACCTTTTAATCCAGAATGAGCATCTTCAATAAGTTTTGGCAAATCACGGTAAGAATCAGGGCCACAAACAAAATCTGCAGTTTTACTGCTGTCATCCATAAGGAGTTTATCCTTTAGCCTTTTGGCCATACATCCTGAAATTTTATTAGGTAAAATATCACTAACATATTGTCGAACTTGGTTATTAATATTATTGTTGTGCTTAGTACTGAAGATCACATTTTGCTAATATCATCTAACGGTCATATGGTATATTGTAAGGGCCTGAACTGATATGCAATTGAAGTAAAGATTTTTTGGATTTGTTTACAATACTTTCGGGATACTGTAAACGTTGTTTAAAGATGTCTAGTTGTAATACTTCTAAAAAGACTATATTTCGAAGTTTCCCTATAGTTACGGTTGTGCAACTCCCCTTGGCGAAACCATTTTATCCACTAACACGTTTTGAGCGCGAAACACACTTCCTTTTTGCCCTTTAATTTTTTAAAAACGCCCCGCCATCTGAAGGCAGTGAGTGAGACTTTCTTAGTATAGGTTACCAACCAAAGGACGGTTTACTGCGCATCAGTTCGTTCCGTCCTACTTTAAGGCAGTGAAACATGGCCGGCAAGAGTAGAGGATATTCGCAGGTTACTAGTATTTGATCATAGGTGTCTTCGAAACATTCCTCGTATATTCTGGGACCTCCGGGTAAGTAATGAAGTTGTTAGGAAACGGATACTAGTTAAGGATAGCAAATCAATTGACGAAGTAGTGAAACTTAATCAGTTGGGTTTGTAGGTATCATTACCAAGATTTGATTTGATAATTTCGAATAAATTGAGCATTGGGTAGATTGTTATAAATAAATAATATATTTGTAATATTCTCTGAAGAAGTGACTTACACTAAGTCACGAAACGTCAGAAAATCTAATTTTCCTACTCATTTAGATATTACAAATATATTATTTATTTAATCAGTTGAGATGGCTGGGACATGTGTTACGTATGCCCGACCACCGACTGCCCCGACGTGCTATGTTTTATGGTGTAGAAGTAGGTTGGAAGAAAGCTAAGGGCGGCCAGACCGAAACATGGCACAAATCCATGAAGTCACTGACAAGTGGACTGAGCCATGTTGGTAGGTGTAGACTACCTGGTTGGGATCCGCGAGACGATAGAAACTGATGGTTAGAGATCTTGAATGACATGGCCCAAAATTGTTTGCAATGGCTCAGGTGCATCCACTCTTTGTGTTCTCCCAAATTCTAATCTTCTGAATTCTTCATGTCCTTTATTTTCTTTCCAAATCTATTCCACTGGATTATACTCCTTAAATAACATCATCAAACCCTAATGTTCCCCATCACTACTTATACTCTCACTACCTCTACCACTATGGGATTTGAATCGACAACTGTATCTCTCTGCTAATACAGTACAGCAACTTGAAATGATGTACGTACGTACGAAGTTCTATATTGTTGCTGACTGACTGGCTGATATAGGCTATAAAAGCTTGGTAGCATGATGGTATTACAAAAGAGGACTCCGAACACCTAATGTAACGGTATGGCGTTCATCTTATCTCTATTCTCTGTCAAATACTTGAACACTGTCACATTTTTTACAACCCAATAGTCGTTACATTTCTTGACATCCGAGACGACTTCGATTATTCGGATATGACTGTTCATTAGGATCATCTGTTAAAAGGTGTGTTTGAGAAGCTTATCAACAATGTCAAGGCTCTTTACACAAACACATCAGGTAGAGTGAGGGCCTGCTTCGGTTTGGGCACCCAAGCAGTATCTTAGCCCACGCACTAAAACCATGATGAACTATTCGCTTATGGAAAATATTCCTTTCTATCTGATTAACATTGAAATAACTCGTACTATTATTATTATTATTATTATTATTATTATTATTATTATTACTCTACCACGTCATTTATTCACCCTCTCTTATTCCTACTTTATGTATCCGTTTCGACCTAGACAGCAGCTCACCTATGGTGAAAATCCAGCTTTATCTAAACGTTCTCGAGTCACTGCCTGGTTGAAAACTGTATGTTACCACCGAATATGAGTACTGAAGCAGTTTTTCTGAAACCACGTGGACCATTCAAACTGGCTGCCTTCAACGTTCTCACACTTATGCAGGTCGGACAATAGATAGGTCTGGCTATGTCTTTGGAAAGTCTTAATATTGATGTGTGTTGTCTATCCGAGACCCGTATTCAAGACTCTGGTGAAGTACTACAAGTTCGCTCTCCATCTGTCGCTTCAAAAAGCTTGTTTTATGTGCGTTTATCCGGGGACCCTGTGGCATCTTCGTCTGGTCTAGCTGGCGTTGGTGTCACACTAAGCGCGAGAGCTGAGGCAGCACTAATCGACTGGATCCCCATCAACGGTCGGTTATGTGCCGTTAGATTAGAAAGTTCCATCAAAGTGAGAAGAAATCGTCATCTCAGCCTATGCCCCGACAGATTGCAGCCCGGATGCAATCAAGGATGAGTTCTACCACCAGTTAACTGTTCTTCTCCAGAAAGTTCGCTCGACAGATATTGTAGTACTAGCTGGAGACTTGAATGCTCAGGTCGGGCGTCTAGGCACAGAAGAGAGTCGTTTAGGTGGCCGATGGGGACTCGTTGGTCGCAGGAAAGATAACGGGGAACGTCTACTGCAACTATGCACAGACCACAACCTGTTTCTGGCTAGCACTAACTTTCGGCACAGTCATCGCCGATGTGCCACCTGGCGTCCCCCTTCTACATCTCAAGCCTGGATACAGATTGATCACATCGCGATCAGCTACCGCTGGCGTGGTTGTGTACAAGACTGCCGCTCCTTTTGGAGTACCTATCTGGAATCTGATCATGCTCTGGTCTGCGCCAATCTTACCTTACTTTTCAGTGGACAACGAAGTGACCGCCACCAAAGGATTGATGTTAGCAAGTTGGCTGCAACTTCTGTTGCAAGTAACTACCGAACCGAGCTAGCTTCTAGCCTAGCTACCATTCCACCGAAAAGTATAGATGAGCATTGGTTGCAATTGCATGACGCCATGAAAATGGCGGGTACAGTCTGTTGTGGGTTCGCGAAACGTCCCGCTTACAAGCACTGGGTTTCTTCTGATTCCTTACAACTTATTGAAGCCTGTCGGTCTACTTCGGGTGACCGTGAGTTTGACCACAGGCGAAGGTTGTTACGTAATGAAATCGGGCAAAGCTTGCGTAAGGACCGTGAAGCCTGGTGGTCGGAGCGTGCTAATGAGCTGGAAGCAGCAGCTGCATCTGGTAATTACCGGAAGCTCTTCCAACTCATCCGAGCCACTGGCAGCAAGAAGTCTGGTGTGAGCGAAACAATCTGCGAAGATGACGGGATGTCAGTCACTAACATCTATCGACATCCTGGATGATGGGCAGAGTTTTTCGAGGAGCGATTCAATTGGTCTACTGCCCCGGCAACATCGGTCAGACTGTCCCGACCCCCATGGCCGGTGACGACTGATCCACCAAATGAGGCGGAAGTCCGCAAGGAACTCCAACTCTTGAAACGTTACAAATCACCGGGCCCAGACGACTCACCTCCGGCTCTTTTCAAAGATGGTAGTGACTCACTGACTAAGGGACTGACGACGTTGTTTGCAAAGGTCTGGGAACTAGAGAGTGTACCAACGTCATGGAATGAGTCGATAGTTGTCCCTATCTTTAAAAAGGGTTCACGTTGTTGCTGTAACAACTATCGAGGGATAAGTCTACTTCCGATTGCGTCCAAGCTATTGGCTTCCGTCATACTTCGTAGGTTATTCAGAACCCGAGAAGGATTGACTCGGGAGGAGCAGGCTGGGTTTCGTTCTGGTCGAGGATGTATTGATCATATCTTCACCCTCCGCCAAGTGTTAGAACACCGCCATACTTATCAAAGGCCAACAATCGTAGTGTTTCTTGAAATCAGGGCTGCCTTCGATTCGTTGGACAGAACTGTTCTCTGGGATTGTCTATTGAAGAAGGGTGTGCCTGAGAAGTTTATTAACATCCTAAAAGCCCTATACACAAACACCTCAGGCAGAGTGAGGGCATACAACCACCTTTCTCCATTATTCCATTCGAGCAGTGGAGTTAGGCAGGGTTTCCCAATCTCACCATTCCTCTTCAACTTTGCCATCGACGACATTCTGGAAACAGCTCTGGTGGATGTAAGTTGGCAATCAATGTCTGTAGGTATGGTATGTGCTTCGCACCTTCAAAGTGCAAAGTACTCCTACAAGACTGGCGGGATTCTAATCCTGTACTCACTCTGGACGGTGAGCAGATAGAAGTAGTCGAGAAGTTCGTGTATCTATGTAGCTGCATAAGTGCTGGTGGTGGCGTGAATGATGAGATCAATGCACGCATAGTGAAAGCCAGAGCGGCTTATGCCAATCTGGGCCACCTTTCGCGCCTTCGTGATGTTAGTTTGGCTGTAAAAGGTCGGATCTACAACGCGTCGGAGAGAGCAGTTTTGCTCTATGCTTGTGAAACCTGACCTCTCCGAGTTGAGGATGTTAGACGACTCTCTGTGTTTGATCATCGTTGTCTCCGAAGGATTGCTGGCATCCAGTGGCAACACTATGTCAGTAATGCAGAGGTCCGGCATCGAGTGTTCGGTCACAGAGACGATAATGAAATTGGTGTCACCATCTTGAAACATCGACTTCGGTGGCTTGGACATGTTCTACGAATGTCGTCCCAGAGAATTCCTCATCGTGCATTATTTGCCGACTCTGGGACTGGTTGGAAAAAGCGGAGAGGTGGTCAGTATATGACATGGTGTCGTGGTATGAAAGAAAGCTGCAAAGGGCTACCTTCTGTTGGTCCTTCACGACTCCCTGGCTGGGGTCCGAGAGATGGTGTAACGCAGTGGCTAGAGACGCTATCAGATATGGCTCAGAATAGAAGCTAGTGGCGATCCTGCTGTAACCTTCTTTTACTTTCTTCATAAAAAGTGTTTGTATCTTCCTTAACTGAAAGATCCCTTCTGATTGTACCTTTCCGTTTTCCCCATCCTTGTTCTCTCTCTCTCTTTTTTTTATTTATCTATAATTCCCCACGTTCATTACTTTTTTTTCTCTTTTCTCCTTCTCTTCAAATTATCATTGTTTTGTGTGGCGCATATATATTTGGTGCCCCCCTGTACCAATATTTATGTGTTCAAATAAATAAATAAATAAATAAACTGATTAAGTTTCACTACTTCGTCAATTGATTTGCTATCCTTAACTAGTATCCGTTTCCTAACAACTTCATTACTTACCCGGAGGTCCCAGAATATACGAGGAATGTTTCGAAGACACCTATGATCAAATACTAGTAACCTACGAATATCCTCTACTCTTGCCGGCCATGTTTCACTGCCTTAAAGTAGGACGGAACGAACTGATGCGCAGTAAACCCGTCCTTTGGTTGATAGACGGATATCTCGCCTACGCCACAAATGACGCAAGTTGGCAAAAGCTAGTAGAGTCTTCTGTATTTGTGCTGAGATTTCGTCACACACCTGACCACATAGGCTGATGAAACTCCAAAGATAAGTGAAGCGGTCGACATGCTCAATTACTTCACTCCTTATCACTAGTTCGGGTGTCGACGCAACCCAATCCTGAAGCAACAATTTACATTTCGAGGGAGAAAATCGCATGCCAAACATGTCTGCATTGTTGCTTAGTGGTTAGCAGACTCGGCATTTTGTCAGCGTCTTCACCAAATAGAACTATGTCGTCGGCATACTCTAAGTCAATAAGTGAGTCTTTCGGTAGAAGTTCAACACCTGGAAAGTGTTATTTCTAAAAGCATGTCAACAACAAGGTTAAACAAGAATGGACAGCCCTGACGAACACCACTTGAGGTAATTAGTTCTGATGACAGTTCGCCATAAGCTCACACTCGACCAGTTGTGTTCGAGTAGAGAGCCTTTATAAGGTTAATGTACTTCTGAGGTACGCCTTTCAATGACAGACACTGCCATAGAACCTCTCGATCAACAGAGCCAAATGCCGCCTTAACGTTGACAAATACTACCATTGTGGGGCGTCTGAATGTGTGTCTGTGTTCTAGGACCTGACATAATGTGAACATTTGATCTATACAACCACGTCCAGGTCGAAAGCCAGCCTGGTTTTCTATGGTCTGCTCTTCACGAGCTTTGATTAGGCGTCGAATTAATATTGAAGCTAATATTTTAGACACTATATTAGTCAAACTAATTCCTCTGTGATTGTCACAAGAAGACTTTTGTCCTTTCTTATAGACTGCTACAATCAGTGATTGAGACCAGTCAGATGGGATTACGTCCAGTTCCCAGATTCTACCTAAGACCTCAGTCAATCTCGCTGCAAATACTGGACCGCCATCCTTAAAAATCTCAGGGGTAAACCTGTCAGGGCCTGCTGCTCTCCCACGTTTCAGATTTCCTATAGCTTTTTCAACTTCGTAAAAAGTCGGAGGGCTTACATCAACTTGTCATTCAGGTCGACTGGAGATCGTGGGAAACCGAAGTGTGGCTGAAGGCCAGTTGAACTGATCCCTAAAGTATTCTGCCCATCGATCCAATCTCCTGGATTGAGAATGAACAATATGTCCATCTTGCTCTGAGATTGTTTCGCTAACAGTTGGGTTCCTAATACCGGTTTCCTTAACAAGTCTGAACAGTTGCCTACTGTTACCTATTGCCGCTGCCTTTTCCATCTCTCTTGCTTTCGCTACCTACCACTGTTCACGATCATTGCGTAGGCTTCTAGTCAGCTTACGCTTAAGCTGACTCCGCTCTTCGTTATGTTCAGAGCCAGATGGAATGAGTTTTTGAGCATCTATCAGTGCGGTAGATGCTGCTGAGATCCAGTGTTTCTCCCTAACCTTATGGTTTACCGTACTTGCAGACATCACTGCTGTTTCTACAACTTTTTGGGTGTCATTCCACGCTACCACGGGGTGGGCATCACTTACAGGACTGCCTAACTGTTGCTCTAGTTGTTCCTGAAATATACTCTTAGCTTGACTATCATTAAGTAGGACCCTAAAGGGTTTCCTTGCACCATCTTTCCTACGTCCAGTAAGACGCAGACAAATACGCGCTCGCACTAGAGCATGATCTGAGTCTAAGCATTTGCTCCAGAATGAGCGACAGTCTTCTACCGAGCCCCTCCATCGGTGGCTGATAGCGATGTGATCTATTTGGGTCCAACGTTGGGACGAATTAGGGGGTCGCCATGTCAAAAGATGTTTTGCCTTATGCTTAAAGTTAGTGTTTGCAAGAAACAGGCGGTTATCTGAGCATAGTTGCAACAGACGGTCGCCATTATCTGTTCTTTGAGCCGCGACACCATAAGATCCACACAGGTGTCTTTCCCTTTCGCTTAGTTTACCTACTTGAGCATTAAAGTCACCAGCCACTATTACTACATCTGAACGCCTAGCTTTTCGGAGAAGGTCGGAAAGCTTTCTGTAAAACTCATCTTTTACATTATCTGAGCTGCAGTTAGTGGGAGAGTAGGCAGAGACGATCAAGAGGCAACGACGAGTGTCCCTATCTTTCCAAGTCCTTACTGTTCCGTTTAGTCGGACAGCGCACAAACGACTGTCTACTGGGATCCAGTCTAAGAGTGCTAGTTCTGCTCTAGGACTCAATGCTATACCTACGCCAGCGAGACCACGAGAAGCAGTATCAGGGCTTCCAGATACACGAAGCGTAAACCGAGTTGGTTCGTTACTTTGACATGGTGCGGTCAAATGAATTACACTACTCGGATCCTGTGTGCGCATTTCGGAGACGCAGCACACATCGATGGCGCGAGATTCTTAAGTCCTAGCTAAGGGAGCCTGTTGTCCTATTTGGCACAGTGTTCGGACGTTGAAAGCTCCTACGTGTAGTTTAGAGCTTGGTTTCAGGAGACCAGGAATAACGTTCCGTGTACTCGAATAGTTTGCACTAGCGGGGCGAGGTGATAAAGGGACATAAGAAGGGTTAGTCGTGGAGATAAGAGAGTTATTAGGAAGTGTAGGAAGGATTTGAATGTGACCAACTTGGTCTCGTGTGTTGTTACGGGTATGAGGGCTGATGTCACTTCCCGGCTGCCCACACCGTGGAAGGGTATTTCTTGAGGAACCTGAAGAGGAAATCGGATTAGTGTTGGTCTTAACGACCTGGGAGCGTGACTGCAGAGCCCAAGGCACATCTGCTTGAGGCCGGTCGCGCACGGCCTTTTTGTGGGAGGTTTTTTTAATGTGTTAGCTCCGTTCTTCAAAGGGCCTTACCGCCGGAGACGGAAATCCGTGGGGTAAGGTGAGGTGTGACATTTTTATGGTCGACCTTTACTAACCCCTTCCTTCCTTGTGAGAAGGCAGCATCGCTGCAGATGTTGGTTGTCCGAGGGAAACACTTAACTGCTGTCACACCTCTGTATAGTTAGCAGTACGACTTCGCCCTCAGACCTTGAGTTGCTGCTTTTAGTCTTACCGTTCTCCAATCGATCTGCCTGGCATGGTAGAACCTGCAGGAACATATGTTCCAGCCAATATAGCTCGGTTGGGTCATCACGATAGGCAAGCCCAACCACCACATCAAGGTAGCAGCTACGGTCAGGGATATTTGATTATAGTAGCTTATAAAGAGACCCTAAAGCATACGCACCATTGAATGTAAGATTATGTCTAAAACAAGATACTTACCTAGAACACCTATTTTTATATATGATTTACGATGAAGAGATCGCAGGTGCTGAATACGTCGCCAAATTTTTACTTCAGCACTATCTCGAATGGCACATGTCATGAGCAAGACAGTGTCACACTGTCGGATTATATTTGAAGAAAAGTACCAACCTGTTCATCCGACGGGACAATAGTATACCCTGCTTCCGTCAGTAAACTCTGAGCAATATTGGTATCACTATGGTTCATTTGACACCCATAAACTTCAATGTAGACTGAAATGAATAGGTTTACTTAGAGTTCAAGGTGCATACTTTTGTTACGGATCGGAGTATAAAGAGAACTTGCCTGATTGAAAATTTATTTAAAAATGCAGCGATTACCTTTGTAAACGTCCGTATTCCAGTTGAAATCTTCCCGATACTTGTACAAAATCCAATCATTGATGGAATGCTTAAGATAGACTAAAATTTTGGAAAATATTACTGTTGTACGTAGACATGTTAATTCTACTAAATAAAAAATTCAAATTAAACACAATTCTACATATAAAACCTCTACAAGAAGCAAGAAGCATATTAAACGGTGAATGAATACTTGGAGCCATTCATCACACTTTAAGTTTGATAGTATTTTTGAATCCTTTCATGTGTGTGGTAGTTGTCAGATGTATCAATTGTTGTACACTACATATGATAAGTGTACCCTTTAAAATTGTTTGTTGTATAGATGCTGACATAAACCGGTTTTTTATGAATATTTAGTGAAATTTAGCACACTTTGAACAAACTGGGCCATGCGTATATAGCCTCTGCCAGGGAAGTCCTACTCACTGCCTTCTCGTGGCATTACTGTTGTTTACGAAAATGAGAGGACGAAAAGCGAATGTCCGGCGCTATAACCGGACCCCAAATCAATGGTGCACATGGGCTCCAGTATCCTGAAGGAACAAATGGAGTATGAACCAATCGTTGGTCACCGGCTACCATGGAACTGCATCTCCTCACGATGCTCCACTGCCTTGTGGGTCAGACGTTCAGGTCGAAGGCTCGGGGTGTGGCCCCCTAAGAAAACCACCTGCTTCGGTTTGGGCACCCGAGCAGTATCACAGCCCTCACACAAATCAATTGAGATTCGTGTGGCGCATATGTACTTGGTGCTTCTCTGTACCTATACTTATGTGTTAAAATAAAATAAATAAATAAAATAAAACCGGTTTTTTATGAATATTTAGTGAAATTTAGCACACTTTGAACAAACTGGTACATGGGTGTAGCAGCGATGACTTTGTTGATAGATAGCTTTATAGCTAAGCGGCGTATACGAAACTAACAGTATTAAAAATTAAAAGATACTGAAACAAATAAATGGGAAGAATTATTCCAAATCAAAAATAAAAAATGGCATGAATGACTCCTAATGTCTTGGTAATTTCAAGGGAAAGTATAGTAAAATTCATGAAAGACAAAACAAAGTATTAGTGAAATGTATCAAAAGAGGCCTATCATTGACATGATTACTTAGATAGCTTTTATAAGCTTTGGAATTTGGAGGGTAACACACATTTGACATTCCCAGCAAGATTGGTAATACATTTGTTTTGAAACAAAAACTATCTGAAATGATTTGTTTTGCACTCTACTTTTAGACATATTAAGTGGATGAAATTCCCTATTACGAATATGAAATCTGGAAGGATTTTCATCAAATTCAGGCAGATAACTGATGATTTATCAAGGTGGGTTGTTGTTACATTCGTACTCTCAACTCAAAAGATTTATTAAACCTTTGTAAATTAGCATGGCAGTTGATAATCATATGATATTCAAGTTGAATATCGAGGTTTAAGTCAAAGTTATTAGCATCCAACCAAAGAATTTTGCAACTAAACTGAGACTAAGTTTGCACGGACGTTCATAAGAAATTAATTATCATCAGTTAGAAAAAGAAAAGCATAAATTCCCGACTAAAATCGTATTGGAAATAAAGTGATCTCGATAAAATTCAAAAACATTTTGCAAAACCAATTACTGGTAATTATTATGCCCCTACTAGCGATTTATTTTGAGAAGCAAATCATGGAGTCCTAGTTAGAACTTAACACTAATGGAGTCAAACTGTCTGGTGTGAGGCAGTTAACCACTAAAGATTAAATAGTTGTGCTACATAACGAATTGAATGAAGTTAAACATAGATAGCGAATAAGTGCTTATCACAATACCTGGAGGTTTTGAGTTCGTTCAGCGGTGGGGTCTTAAATATTGACCGCAAAAATGTCTCCACGAATCTTACACTGATGAAGATTAAACCCGTTAAATAAGCTTCATTACGCATGATTAACAGACTTATATTCATCTTCCTATCAAAGACTAACTAACATAGAACTTGGATAATGTGTACAAAACCACATTTTGGACTTGGCCCCATATGTTGAATAATCAGTATGGAGTAAAATAAAAAAATACGGCAGAGGCTATAACTAATGGGAGAATCAATCACATATAAGATAGAAAATCTCGTATCATAAGTAAAAGCTGGACTGAAAGCAAACTTTCTTAAACACAAATTCTAAGTTTACTGGTATTTTTAAAGAACTGTCGTTAAATGTGTCTTTTGTTCAATGGTGAGATTACAGCGCGGTTGGACAATTGTCTGCCAATAATGGCAGAGGGGGACCAAGGGACGTATCACACCTCAATAAATGCTCGTCAGCTGGTTGTATATGAACCTCAGTGTTATTGTCCGGATAAGAAAACGAACCTCGTACGTACTGCTTTAAATGCCTAATATGTCTCATCTACATTATATTTGATATCAGCTCGTAATGAAAACCCTAGCTACAAACCAATTGTGAAAAAAGTATTTTTTTGAACCTATTTTAAAACCATTGTTAATGATGTGAAGCTAATTCCTTGATTCTGACTGTTTAAGAAGCAAATTTAATTTGGCTAGTCATAGGTTAATATTTAATTATGTATGGCAACTGTGTAAAATGTTTGAAATAACAACGCCAACGATGAAAATTATTAAAGCTTATGTGAGTCTTTGTAGCAGCTTAAATACAAATACGAATAACGATAAGTAAATATGAAGAACCGTGAAACCTTCATGACAGAACAAAATGACCCTGAATTGACCTTGAACATTTGAATTTTTTCTCAGATATTCAATAAACAATCTCTAATGCTGTATCGCTCAACATAGGAAACACCTTACATTTAGCTACATACCATATATTACCCCATAATCACCAGGCTTGAATGATATATGCGAAGAATCTTGATTTTTAGTAGTTGGTGTTTGTGTAACATTTTGGTCGAAAATTACCTTCGTATTATAATCATTACGTCCAAACACTTGCGTTGGTGAACGACGACTGGGCTAAAATTAATAAAGCGTAATATTTTAATTTAAGGAACTTGGAAAATTATCTATATTTATACAATTAACACTACGATAGTTGCAAAAAGATGCAACAGTCCGTGACATTTGTCTCGATTGCAAGGAGGTGCGCTAATATTAATTTTGAAGCAACAATTATAGATTCATTTGTGATGTATTTCCAAACCTAGGTTAAAGACAAATAGTAGTGCTACTCAATGACTAGTAAAATAAGCACGTTTTAGTAAGGTTTAGTTGGTGAGGTTCTTGTCGGGGTGGCTTCGAAAAACAATGCTATTAGCATTTCAAACGGTCATTTATTACTGATTAGTAGTCACATCACATCGTGAAGACCGTTTATGATAAATGATAATTGACCTCTTTTATCATTGGTTATTCGTATTAAACTTTATTTTAGTGTACCATTCTTACATAGTTTATTGAAGATCATGTAAATGTTATATACTTAGGTATTTACTCGAATGATTAGTTTGTTTGAGATAAAAAGGTTTCCTCCAATATTTTTTCTTATTGTGTGCAGTTGAGCGAATCTTGATGCATAATTGAGTGTTTGTTATTTCATTTATCCAATCACATCAAATCCGTTGTCGTACTAGAAGGGTATTGTCGAACATATTAACCGTAAATAAAAATCCGATAAGTGGTATGATTTGCAGTGTTTAGTTCATTTATAATTAGCATATGTAATCAGTCATAAATCCCAGATATCCTCCCGCGTTTTTAATAGAAAAGTTTTACGAAGTCATGTAGTGGAGTATGTGAAAATGCGACGCTATAACATTTGATACAGATTGGTTCGGAATATTATTCAGAATAACAAAATAAAGACATGTAAGAGTAGTGATGCCTTTTCAGTCTCGTCCACACTAAAGGGATAAGTCAAGATATGAATTCTTTCTTTCTAAAACTTCATAGTCTTGAACCACTATTTATTTAAATAAAAACAGCTAGGTAATCCCATTCTTTCAGAAGATTTTACAAAATACATCACTCAAGTACGATGTTTCATAAGACGTGTTGAAATGATAAGTTGGAATCTTTTAAGGGAGGGCATTGATAAATACTCAATCGATAAGTCCAAAGAGACCATTCGGTAACGAGCAGTAGCTTCATCATAACAAGAACTATTCACTCAATAATGAAATTGGCATTTAGCGCTGACTAAAAAGTTTTATCTTGAGATGATCAAAATACTTTTTCCTTTTCAAATAATAATTTTTCTGAATGAACACCTTGGCGCGAATTAGTGATTGTGTCATTTTTTAGTTAACTTACTCCTTCAACTAAAACAATTTGAATAGTGCCAATTTGTTTTTGATTAAACTCTAAACTTTTATTTCGAGATATCATTGATAACTCTTCATGTCGTCGTTTTTTCACTTCAATTGGTACATCATCAGTTAAATGATGATATGCAAAAGTTTTCTAAAGTGAAGTCAAAATACAACAGATAATGAAATTAGGAGTACAAGGAAACGAGCAAGAAACACTTATTTGTTTATATTAATAGTTTGAATGAACATACTGTGGTGAAATTGATCTTACTTTCAAGCATTAGAATACTGGACGATATGCGTAATCGTATAAAGTGGATCATAATGCCATTTAAACTTACTCATCATAAATGTCCATTAGTCTGAATCGCCGTAATTCTAAGGAGCATCCAGCGAGAGAGAACGAGTTAATAATAATGCAAATTAAATGCGGGTAGATATTTTTTAAAAAGAGCAGATGAATTCAAGGAATAAAAAAAGTGTGAAATATTAAAACAAAGCAAAGGATAGATGTATCTGTGGAATTACAATCCATTTCTAGCTATATCACTTAGTGTCTCCAACAAATTTTGACGGTCGCCACATGGTCATGAAGCGGACAATTTGTACTTCTTAACAAGACTGATCAACATTTAGTGGGTTTACAGATTGGCGGTAGGTCCTTGTTTGGTTACCCCTTAAATTTCTTTTAATCCGCTTCTCTGCTAGTTACTAATGGGATGTCGAGTGGTTTAATATGCGCAGCATATTACCGACACTAGTCTCTTAACGTTCACAGTCTTAACAAACGGATCTTACGTGTAAACACGAGTATCATCAAACGAAGTATTGATCGGCTTTGAAATGATTCGATGAATAGGCCTAATGACCGATTTTTATGGGAGTTAGTGCATGAATCTTACTATAGTAAACTTAATGTGGTTATGCGATAATGTCGAGTTGGCTTATAGTGTTTAAAGTATGATGAATTATCGATGACTTAGGTGTTCTCATGTGAATAGACATGTAGAAGGAACTTTTGCATTCAAATAGAGTGTGAGTTAAAGAATTTACCAAAAGTCCTTATTCCACCTTGGTGTTCTTAGAAAATAACTTTCTAAATAAAATAACCGAACCTAGCCTATTGTATTGATTTCCATTTGTGCAGCTAGATAGTATTATTACCCTTTATATAGTAAGCTATTAGCATATGGTCGAGTATTTAGTACATTAAACTCTTCAACGTTTATCGACTGGTTCATTGCAGAGAGAGCTAGTGGTTAATCGACACTAAATAAATAAAAAAGGAATTTCAAAAGCAGTCGAGATGATGCATACCTCACGCATACTGTACGGAAAACAGAAACAAAACGAATAACCAACACGTTCAATGAGCTCAAGAGATTGAGAGTGATCTTCTTCAGTTTCACCACAAAATCCTGCGATAAAATCACTTGTAAGACTAACATCTGGAAAAAAGACAACAATGGTATGAACTATGTGAGTATTTGAAAACGATTCATACAAACACATAAAAAACTGGCACATTTAGTTATTTCTAGAACATTCAGCGGCCACTCAATTTAACTAGATTGCGACAAGGAAATAAATACGGTGCTTGAGTGTGTACAAATACTCATAGAGTGAAGATCTTCATTGCAATATTAGAAAACCAAATTGATACTTGGAATGGACAAGGCCAATCAGAAAACAATTTTAGGGAGAGCGAATTGCATAAAGACTCACAGGGCTTGTATATTAAGCAAGAACGAGACAGTGCATATATTGTCTCACTAAAGTAAGACTGTCTAAAATGTAATGCATGGGATTTGCAGACAGCAATCTTGATTATCACTACTGATAATCTTCATTAAATCTCTTCGATATTCATAAACTTTGTTTTCCTTTCGCTTCTCCCTTTCTGTTTCACAGAAAGCTACTTAATACCAAGTATAATGAGCTATTTGTTAATATTCCTGCTTCATACAGATTTGTGATATAGAATTCTCCGCAAGTTTACTCACTGATTTAAAGTAAAAAAATGCGATTTTGTAGCTTTTGGTAGAATAACTGACTCCTGTATACTTTACTATTAGAGGTTTGTGGATTGTTAGCATTTATTTGTTTTCATTAAAAAATTGTACGTTTGGAGAAGTCTAATCCATTTTATTTAGGGGATTTTAAGCGTAAGTTGTTCCTTTCACGTTCTTGTAACAATGCCACACTAGTTTTAGTCCTTAAATAGATTTGGATGCTCTAAAGAAATTTGTTTGCTAAGAAAACTAGTTGTGTTCTGACTAGTACTTTCTTGAATAAATGATTTTAAATCTCTTTCAGTCAGTTTTTCTAATCTAGTAAGTGACAATTATTTTATTAGCTCAATGGTATTAAAAGATCCAAATGGGATTAAGCGTAAGCGCATAATATAATTTTTCTTGGTACACCAACTTATTAACTTAAACTGGACGATAAAAAACTCATAATTACAGTAATTTAAATTTATAAATGAACTAAATAAGAGATACTAACTTGGAACTATTTCGTGAATAGTGTTCACTAACTCTATGTAGGCTTGTCTAGTATAACCTCTTCTCATATTTTCCAGAACAACACTACTGCCTGATTGAGCTGGTAAATGTATATTTGAACAAATATTTTTACGTTCAGAAATTAGTTGAAGAACCTAGATGCAAATATCAATGATCATTACAATGAACAAAAGTTTCATTTCAGTTTGATAATAGTTGAAAGCCGGATAACATTATGAAAAGTAATAACTCATCGACCAATAAAACATTTTTTAACCAACTAATATGGTAGCCCGATTCATAAACTCAAATACACATGACTGTAACTGTTCTACTTCCAGTAAGATGCAGACAAATACCTGCTCTACCTAGAGCGTGATCAGAGTCTAAATATGTGCTCCAGAGTGTGAGACATTCTTCAATCGAGCCACCCCAACGATAGCTATTGGCAATGCGATCTATTTGAGTCCATAGATAAGTCGATTGTGAATGTCGCCAGGTCAGACGATGTTTCTCCATATGTTTAAGTTTGGTGTTTGCTAGAAATCGACGGTAACTTAAGCATAATTGAAATAGACGGTTGCCATTATATGTTCGCTGAGCTGTAACAACCTAAGAACCTGTCAGTTTAGTTTAGTTCATCTACTGGAGCATCAAAATTACCTGACACATTTACTACGTCAAAGCGTTTAGCTTTTTGCAGGAGGTCGGTTAGTTTCATACGATAGCCTGTTCTGTCTTGGAACTCAATGCCATACCTACACGAACGAGATCACAGGAAGTAGCGGTGGGGTCTCTAGATGCTCGAAGAATAAGTCTTGAGAGTCCTTTATATTGACAGCGTAAGGTCAAATGAATAACCGTACTTGAACCCCGCATACGCGTTTTGGGGACGCAGTATACATCAATGACGCGAGATCGTAGAGTTCTATCTGACACAAGGTTCGAACATTGAATGCTATAACATGTAGTTTAGAGAGTGGTTTCAGGAGACCATGAATGACATTTCGTGAACTTGAATCACTAACATTGGTGGCACATGCTGCTACAAAGGAATACGATTATAGCAGGACGTTGAAGAGCATGTTTATGTTCCCGGATCTGGCGAAGGGTGAATATTTGGTCTACACATTCACGTCCGGGTCTGAGACCAGCCTAATTATCTTGGGTCTGCTCTTCACGGGCTCTAGTTAGAAGCTGAAGTTTTATTGAGGCTAATATTTTAGACACTATCAGTAAGACTGATTCCTGTGTTTGTCACAATGGGATTTTTGTCCTTTCTTATAAACTGGGACGATCAGCGATCGAGACCAGTCAGATGGGATTACGTCCAGTTTCCAGATTTTCGCTAAATTTTCAGTTAATCTAACTGACAAAACTGTATCAGCATTATTAAAAATCTCAAAAGTTAGTCCATTATGCTCTGCTGCTTTCCTTTGCTTTAAATTGCTTATAGCCTTTTCAAACATTCTAGCAGTTCGAGGATTTTCATCAGTTTGCCATTCAGGTTGCTTGGAGATAGTGGGTAACTGAAGTGTGGCTGAAGGCCAGTTAGGTTTTTCCCTGAAGTGTTCTACCGACCGGTTTATTCTCCTGGATTTAGGGTGAATAATCGCCCCATTTTTTTTCGAGATAGTTTCACTAACAATTGGACTTTTAATACTACTTTCCCTGATAAATCCGAACGGATGACTTCTGTTATCCATTGCTGCTGATTTTTACGACTCTTCTGATTCCGCTAACTACCACTGCTCACGATCATTACGGAGGCTTTTGATCAACCTACTTTTAAGCTGTCTCCGCTCCTCATCGTGTTCAGAGCCGGACAGGATGAGTTTCCGTGCACCTATCAGTCCGGTAAACACTGCCGAAATCCACCGATTTTTCCTGACCTTTTGGTTTAAGTTACTAGTAGATATCACTACCGTCTCCACAGCTTTTTGGATATCATACCATGTCATTTTCACGACCGGCTAACTCCCTTTCTATTTGTTTCTGAAACATATTCTTAATGTAACGTAAATATGAAAAATTAGAAAAATAGCCAACTTACCTCTTTTGGGAAATCTTTTGGATGTGGTGATGTGAATCGAATACGAAGTTCTGGACTAATTTGACTTACTTGGTCTAATAAATCGAAAAATCTTAAACCACCAACTTTTGGTTTATAAACAGTTTTAAATCCAGGGACAAGTGTTGAAATCGTTTTAGATGAGTTGATTGATAAGTCTGCATTCGAATTATCACAATAACTGTTAACATTTTGTCCAAGCAAAGTGATTTCTTTTACTCCCTTTTATTTAAATGATTGCATGAAAAGGCATTCACATACAAATTGAACAACATAGACCACAAATCTGTAACATAGGGTCCTCCATTAAGTACAGTTTACATGCAGGACAAGTTGGAGTTAATTCGGTTTTGTCTTGAAATTAAAACGGACTCTTTCAAATAATCTTCTCTAAGATACTGACAATCATGCTGGTTAGGCTCATGGATTTCAGATATCCGTCCACCAGTTTGTTTGAGGACAAGGCTTACTATGGCGCTTTTTTAGAATTTTTGTAATCTACCTCGGGTACAAATTGATTAGAACTTATGTTTCAAGTATTTTCGATAAAATTTGAATGTGTTTTTATTCATCCAAGATTTCTTTCAGCAGATCACACAGACTTACCTTAATCAAGTTTATTCAATGGACCAAATGTATATGGTTCTCTAATTGTAATTATGTCCTTTGTTAGGTCGGGAAGCGGTTGATTTAAGCTGACTAGTAGTTGTAAGGGATGAGTATCACGACATACACATTAGTGATCTGGTGAGGATGCGTGACCGAGCGCCTTCATCTAGATGTGTCGAATAAAACTAATGAGGTTAGTATCAAAGTCGAAAACATACAGAACTATTTATTTTTAGGATCTGTTGAGAGCTAGACATATTTTAAAGCAACTTGATAAAAAACACTTTAAAACCGTGATTTCAATTAAGGATAGGTTGAATTTCAAGTGTGTCTGTCTAGATAAACAAAAGTTAACTCAAAGTTAACCTGTAATCGTCATATATCCTTGTGATTTTGGCACCAGATTATAAATGTATGACAGTAGGAGTATCTTAAGCCATACAACGGACTAGTCTAATTAATGTTACAATACAAAACATTCAGCGTCTTCTGCATCCCTTCCCAAAGAACGAAAGCGGCCTCTTTTTTCAATAAAAACTGCACTACTGAGATGGTGGAGATTTGTAGTTCAGGTTAATGATTATGATGTAGGTTTGTTCCTTGAGCTTGATGGTGTGGGCGTGGAGCTTTTATCGTTCTTATGAACGACGTCATCAGCATAAACTTTAGGTAGGAGTCGTCTATGTTCACTGCTCCATACTTGGACTTCTATGGATTGGGTTCCGATCCTTTTACTGCTTTAAATATCTCAAACTAGCTAGTTGTTAAACAAAACGTTAAAGTCTTAATTAACAGACCATAAAGATAACCCCACTTCATATCTTTTCTGAATTGTCAAACTCAGCGTTGACGACATTGATTCAGTTAACCAAAATTCACAAGATACGAACGGAGAACTATCGTCCGTAATTAGCACAACATCATGGTTTACGCAGTTTGTGTCCGAGTATTCCCAACGCTGAGTCTTTGGTATTTTTTATTAAAATATTAAAATCTTAGGATGGTGAAGATGCCACAGGTATTCGGAGTTTGACAACGCTTTAACCAGTAACACCTTCTAATACGAAGCGCACCCACCAAGTAAAATCAAAAGACAGAAGTGAGGAGATGGAAGATATATTTGATAAGCTATTAATATATCGAGGATTGTTCGCACTAATCTGGCTAGCGATTGCGGCAGATGTTGAGCACGGCGTTCCCACAAGTGATCTGGTGCGGATGCTTGACCGAGCGCCTTCAGCTAGATGAGTCCACTAAAACTGTGGTCAGCATCCAATGTCAAAAACTTACAGAGCTATTTGATTTTGGGGAATTATTTACCGCTACAGTATATTATTTCGAATGCTTCTAATTACCATAGATTTCCAGTTATCGTTCATTTACCTACATCAAAACCAACTCTTCATCCTAGTTCACTACGCGTGGTAAATATGTTTATTTATTTATTTATTTATTTGCCGCTACAACGGAAATTGTGGACTCCCTACCTCATACATGAAGAATGAATTCGCGGCATGAACAAGTGAGGTAGTGTAATCGCTTAAGAATAAGGAAAGTTATGATGATTAGAAGAAGCTGAATTAATATTTTAGGATTCCCTGAATAGTCCAGTTAAAGGCAGATCGAATTCGATTGCTATATCTGAACGTATTATATACAGAAGAACCATTGCCATGTATATACATCCCAAAGGATCGATAAAGATAACACTAGTTCATTGAAATCATTTGTCTCACCACCTTAAGTGAATGCTTATTTCAGACATATACTTGATATGAGCGAGTTTTACCTATTCAAATCCTTTACTACAATACAATGAAGTTTACCACGCAATACAGATTTATCATACTGGTGCTCACCTTTGTATGCTGATTTTCAATTCTTGGTTAAACTAATAAATTAAATTGGTGAAGAACGTCTAAGTACTATAATTCACAAGGTACTGGGAATCAACTCCATGTGTTGTTTCATAGTTAATGTATGCAGTTCTAGCATCCTGAAAGGAGTATCTAGCTACTTATGTGAGCTCCTTCCCCAGATCCCGCATGCTGTTTTTAGCCAAACATTTATTTCAAAATTGGGTATGAAGATGATCCTCAAAATTGCGCCTCACAGCTTGCTTTTGCTATTCCGTAGCGAGTTGTCTAAATTTCTGATTATTCTGATTGACAATTTTATGCAATTTAGCTTCATAATGGCGTCCAAACTTTCCTTACTTTACCTGATATGATAATGGTTCTCTAAGAGATTCATAAAGTAGAGAAATCAGCTTTTAAAGAATGCCAGATTTTTCAGTTAACTCCAGACATCCTATTTGATTGAAACAATAAAACGAACCACAAACTTTAATTCCTTTTCTAGTTCAATACCAGATTTTAAACCCTACAATTTATTTCTCGATGGTTTCAGGATTTAAATGTATGTACAGTTCATTGAGAAGCATGACAAACCAAAGGACGTGTTACATACAACACAGTGGAAAAAAACCCTGCTTATTATATCTGGTCCTCTGAGGAGATTAAACCACTATAATTATTAACCTTAGGATAGATGTTGCAATGAAGGTTGTTTATCCATCAACAGGACTAACGAAGTTATATGAGATGAACCGCTCACGCAAACACACAAAGATTGACAGGTCCACTTTTCTCAGTTGTCACAATCAACGGAAGGAAGAATGTCTCTAGTACAGTTAAACAAACAAGTACAGTAAAACAATCACTGGTACAATTGTTTGTAATAGTAATTGTTTCCATTACACCAATCGCATTCTGTTGATAGAAGTAGGTCACTACAGGAGCCGCCGCTAGAAAGGGTTTACACTTTGGATACGTTGCGGTTTCGTTCGTGGGACTGATCGGCAAACGTGAGATTGTAGGACGAGAAGGTTTGCAGAGCAAGAAGCGATCGTTGATCCTCGAGTTGCCGCCGAAAGGTCTTTTACGTAGAACGGTACCAAGAGAAAAGTGCTGTATTTCGTGTTAGAGTTAGTGTACCACACCAGAGTAGTTTGTATCTAGGATCTGAGGATTGCGTTCGTAGGGGTGCGGATAAGGAAAAGCTTCAGACATAGGACAGGACCACTGTGAGCCAACATACCAGAAGTGACCATAACAACCAATTGCGAGACCAAACATATGCTAAACAAATTCGGAACCAGAACACCGACTGAGCGCGGTGACAAGAGCGTGGGTGATCAGGCCAGTTTTCGCCAATATTAACTGAACTCGACTGCACCATACGGGCGATGGTCGGGTGCGTGAGTTGAAGATAAGAAAAATCAAAGAAAAAGAAAAGTTGTTGATTGTGCGTTTAGTCGCGAAAGCGTACGGGTAAGCGTACTCGGCAACTGGAACGTGAGACGGTAGTCTCGTGGCGTAGTGAACGTGCCAATGGGGGCAGCTACGTGCCTGTGTACTTTTGATCGTTGACATTGTAAGCATCGCTTTACCCACATACGGACATCTTTATTCATGGACCGCCAGACGTATCGTTTAGCGATGCGGCGTAATGTAGCTGTGATACCTGGATAAGACATTCAGGGCATCGAAGAGGAGACGACGGTAAGTAGAAGGTACGATGGGTCGGGGAAGACCGGTAGAAATATCACATAGGATAGTACCTGAGTTAGTAGCTAAGGGTACTTCCTGGCACTGAAAAGATGTAGACTGTGGTGCTTCTGTACAAAAGGTATCGTTTGCTTGGGTGGCAGACATTGTAGAAAGATTGAGCACCGGTATAGTAACTGCATTCGCTCGGATACGTGACGGAGCATCAGAAACATAGTTGGAATCGCCTTTGATGTGACGAAGGTCTGTCGTGAACTGAGAGATATAGTCCAAATGTCTACACTGTTGTGGTGAGTAGCAATCAGACTTGGTATGCAGAGAATACGTTAAAGGCTTGTGGTCGATGAATAAGGTGGAATTACGACCTTCTACGATAGATTGCTAGCAGTTCTCGACGAAAAGCGCTATATCTCGTCTCCGTGGGAGCAAGGCGTGGTGAGAAAAATTCGAGGTTGTCAACTTCCGGAGATGTTCTGTTGCATGATGGCCCCTATAGCGAAATCCGATGCATCAACCGCTATACTAAGCGTGGCTGATGGGTCAGGATGAGTGAGAAGTGTAACTTGAGCGAGAGAGGTTTTGATCCCTGAAAATACAGTACGCGTGGCATCGTTCAGTTCTAATTTGCGTTGGTTGCCGCGAAGTAAGTCGGTTGATGGTTGTGACCGTTTAGCCGCTTGTGGGATGAAACGTCGGTAGAAGTTAATCAAACCGAGAAATGCCTTCAGTTCCTTGAGTGTGGATGGCACGTTGTAATCCCTTATTGCACGTACTTTGTCCTCGCAAGGTAAAATACCCTCTTGCTTAATGATGTGACCTAAGAACATTATTTCTGATCTACCCAATTCACACTTGTCCGGGTTGAATACTATTCCATTATCCGAAAGACGTTAGAATAGGAGAGTAAGATTTTGATAATGTTCATCTACGGTTGATGATGCGATTGGTAGGTCATCAATATAGACGTGAACAAAATCAAAGTCTCACACTATGCTATCGATAAAACTTTGGAAAGTCTGGGCAGCATTCCGTAATTCAAAAGGCGTTCTTAGGAACTCAAACAGACCAAAAGGAGTCGTGATAACGGTTTTCTCGGTATCTTGAAGAGCGACTGAGATCTGATGATATGCTCGTACCAGATCGATCTTATAAAAGGTAGTCGCGCCCCTGAGTGATGCCGTGATGTCGTGTATGTGGGGGGTTGGATACCTGTCAAAGCGTGTAACTACGTTTAATGCTCGGTAGTCGCCGCATAGTCTCCAACTAACCCCATCCTTTTTGCACACCATGTGAAGAAGAGAGGCCCAGGGACTGTGAGAAGAACGAATAATACCTGTAGATAGTAAATTGTCAAACTCACGTTTAGCGAGGGCTAACTTGTCCGGTGCCAGTCGGCGTGGTCTTGCCGTGACTAGGGGTCCGCGGGTGAGTATATGGTGTACCACACGATTGGTCACCGATGAAATCTCTTCGATTGGTATAGTTAATTTGGGAAATTTCTCGAATAAAGCGTGGAATATATCATCACGCGAATGAAAAACGCCTAAGATTCGGTTCGTATTTGTTTGAGCCTTGAAGCACATCAATTTACTGTTCGACGAAGTATCAGTTAGCTTCAGCCTACGTGAATCGACCAGCAATTCGTAGTGTTGTAGGAAATCAATACCGAGTATGGCTGCGGGAACATCCGCAATGATGAATGTCCACAGATACCGTCGTCGGTTGTCCGGCTTGGCTGTGAGTTGTCGTGTACCGTAGGTAAGAACGGCTGAGCCATTCGCAGCGCGTAGCCGAAGCATCGTAGCTTGTGACTTACCATTACCAAGAGGTACGACAGAATCTTGGGCGCCTGTATCTACTAGATACCTAGCGTTTGTGCGATAATCGTGCACGTAAAATGAACGGCCAACCTGGGGTGAAGGGCCGGCGAGTACGGCCGCATTTAGTCGCCGGCTCGGGAGTTTCCCGCCTTGTATGAGCACGGGGCTCAACAACGGCGGGCACCGGACCCGAAGGTACGGTAAAACCAGCACCAACCAACACTCGCTCCCGAAGCCGCCTTTTGGCGTGGCTTGGAAGATGCTAGTGTTGGGCGAGTGATTGCTGCTTTCCGAGAGCGTCATCTGGCTCGAGGGACGTAGGGTTAGGGTATATCGCAACGGTCTCGGAAGTTAACACGTGTATGAATACAACCGCCCCTAGCGTTGATGTCCACGTTCGAACGTGACGTTGAGGCAACTATTTAGTTGTCTCGGTTGCCAGCCCCTGTCAATATTTTGTCTGATATGAGGGCCACCTGGTTGAGTGGTTTATCCTCGAGCAGAGCCATGATCTTTGGTTAGATGTGTGCTGGTAACGATTCGAGCCACAATTCCTTAACGATTTCTGAATCAGCTGCCCTAGTTCCTGCAGGAGATTTCAGAGCGTGAGGATTAGCATCACTCAGGGGGTGACGTGCTAATAATGTCCTCAATCGTTCCTCCCTCGATGGAAGAATATGTCTGAAGATGGCCTCCTCGAGATGATAATAAACGTTAGGTACACTTGGGTTGAGGACGACCTCACGGACAGCGCTATGTGATCTCCTGGAAAAGATTCCAGAACGTAGACATATTTTCGCCGTTGGCTCGTAATGTGGCGGGTCTCGAAATGAGACTCCAATGCTGCGAACCAAACTTCCGGATCACGAGGGATAAAAGATACAGGTCGAAAATGGATAACCTGTACGTCAGGGTCTATTATATTAATACTATTTTCATCTCTATTCGTCATTTCAAGTTGTTCCCAGAGTATTATATATTGAAAAATATCAATATGAAAATGCTCAACAGACGTGGATAGATAAGTAATAGACTCACCGCAATTGGCTTCTTAAAAAGACATGGCCTCGATTGGAAAGTGTTTGTATTTTTGGGTTCGCCAATTGTAGTGTGGCGTCGAGTCGCGCTTGACTATGATCTCCACTACAAGAAGACTGCGTACCAGAAATCAGAAGGCGATTGAAGGTTGTAGCGAGATATATTCGTTGGCAATCTCGTGGTATCGAAAGAATACCGAGATCGTTGTTATGTCCAAGTTTTCGCTCCTTCCCGTTAATAAAGTACGGTATGTCGATCTATTTGCAATTTACGAACCCAAATTAACAATAGAACCAAACTCTAATTTAGATACCAAGTTTATTTGCAATTCACAGATAGTCGACCAAATGTAGTTTTAACAACAATAATTATAACAATTACAAAACAAACCTTCAATTTTGTAGGTTCCCTGATCGAAAACTCCCAAATACCGAACCAAAGACAAAGCGAAACCAAAGTGTCCGAAAATAATGATATAAACAAACAAGTTCAGAAGTTGAGTAAAACAAATACATCCAAAAACAGTGAAATTAATAATATTTAATATAAAGGTCTTAATCAGCCAAATGTTTTCAGTTCTCCCGTAACAATCGCACCAAAGGAGTACAAGCGGAATCACTGAGCAAACACAAGCGCGTACAAGGTCACAACCAACGGAAGGAAAAATGTCTCTAGTACAGTTAAACAAACAAGTACAGTAAAACAATCACTGGTACAATTGGTTATAATAGTAATTGTTTCCATTACACTAATCGCGTTCTGTTGATAGAAGTAGGTCACTACAACTGAGCACACCACTGACAGTATACAATCCTCCAGAATTATCAGTGGACAAAAAATGCCGCGTCTCCGGTTTACTAGAGCAGTAGCAATAAAGAAACTCAAACCTTGGTAAATTACTAATATTTTCGTTATTGTCATTATTATTATCATTACTTTATTAGTGTTTATTTTGTTATGTGGTCTTGGTCAAACTAATTCTTATTTTATGTACACCAAAATCATCCCATTATTCATCGGTTTTTTCATTCACTTCGTTCTCAGAAATTATGTAAACTCTTCAAATCCTGGTTAATTGTTACGTAACCCATCTTATCAGTTTCTAATTCTAGACAATTACAGTCTTAGTTCTCCAAGTATTCTATATCTATTTCCAAGTGATTTGAATCTTATGTAAACTCTACACAACCACTGTAATTATCTATCTTATCTGTTTTTGAACTTCACTTAGTTACTGCCTTACCCACCCCCTATGATACTGAATTCGATTTTCAAATGATCTCACACCTGTTCTTACACAGTTTCTTGTTATTTTAATTTTTTCCGTCTTCAATGTCAATTGTTTTCCATCATATCATACCCCTATGTTACTTTTTAAAACATATATTGTTGTCAGCAGATGATAAGAAACTGGGAAAAATTCATATTATTCTGCTCAATTGTTGCTTCGGCCTCATTTAGATTTGTAAAAAGAAAAACCATTAAATACCTAGTGATTCTCAGGACTGTCTAACTCGCAGTGTAACAGTCATGAATGGAATGGTATTCAAGCCAGACAGAAATCAGTGAACACACTGAGCTTGTATCGTGTTTTTGTAACTTAAACAAAGTAGTCATATTACATATAAACATCACGATAGCTTTCGCGTCTATGTTGACGAAGCTTAATCTTCTTAAAAGATAATAAAATACAATAGACCTGTCGTATTTATGGCATTATTTAAACTCAACTATCATTAAAAACTGTACAAAATACTTGAAAGGCATTACATCTGAATGTTACAACCGACACAATGTTATAGTGAACTAATGTGATTAAATCTACAATGCAATATGTAGATTTTTCGTGGACACGAAACTTTACTTGAGAAAGCAAAATGTGCTTAGAACGAATAAAAACTGTTTTATGTCTACCAGTGATGAGACAAATCAATCGACTCAAGTATAGACAGTTAAGCATGACAAATCAATGTGGGATCACACAAGACTTCAGGTTTATGAGAAGGTCCTGAGTTTGAGTCCTTCGCGCGGGACCGTGGACGCACACTGCTGAGGAGTCCCATACTAAAACGAAATGGCCGTCCAGTGCTTCTAGGTTTTCAATGATGGTCTAGCTTATATCGACTCATGAATTCAACCATTAAAATCACTACAATCTCCACAAACCACCATTCTGACCATTCACGTTTGCCTGCTTAAATGTAGTAGTATAGAACCTTTTCTTGAAAAAATACGCTCGTAATCTTATTGTTCACGTCTTGTCAATATTGATGGAATAAGACATAGATTGTAAATTACTAATTATCAATGAAGATTGTAAAATTTCAAGTGAACCTAAAATGTTCAATGATACAACTTGTAGAAAAATGGTATTATGAAGTTGCTGTTATAATAATGGACTGCATGCTTATCTGAGCTTTAAGACTTAGAAATATGAAATATCTTCCTAATAACCGAATAGCTTTAAACTGTTGATCTACCACTTGCCAGAAAATGTTAAATAACCAAACGGAAAAAAAGATTACAAAAATATGTTTTGTTTTGTAAACATTACATTCGAATTAAATGAAGCGCAAGATCAAGAAGTCAAATGTGAAATACATAAATGGTGTATACTTTAAATGTTAATTATACATTATATAAAACATATACTGCTTTATTTCCTGTGATTTTGGATATTTAGTCTTGGAAGGTAAACAGTGTTATAAAACTTGAAGATTGAGGTACATAGGTGTACAATTCGTAAAAATATTGTTCAGAATGGTAGACTCTTTTAACCATTAAATTTGGTATATTTTACTACCCTATTGTATATGAATATCATAATACGATAGTATTCAAACATCATGTTATAAAGGTAAATGTTTCATACTATGGAACGCAGATACTTCTGAAAATGTAGAATGATAATTTTAAGAAATAGAGATGCTTGCAGTTTATCAATCCATGTACATTACGAATATTGTTGATTTCAGTATATGTTAAACAAAATAATAATCATATTGTTTAAACCCATTGAAGCATTGATGAGATCTACTTATTTGTTTACATAAATTCACTTGGCATGAAATTGTTTTTACTAGCTTAATACAACATTAAAGTGAGAAGGAATTTTAGAAGTTTCTTTTTCTTTTTTAAGAAAAAAAAACCTGTTTAAAAAGTATGAAAACTTTGAATATCCAATGAGATATTTAAATGTGCAATAAAAATAGCTCAAAATCCCGTGTAATTATGTTTACTTGCCAAATAGATAAACTGGATGCATTGACGAAATTAAATTATGAGTCAAATGACAATAATATGTAGTCAAGATATAAATAGACTTAAATACAGAATTGCTTTCACGTCAGCAAAATTGTTTTTCTTTTTCTTTTTTTTGTATTATTAAACATATGATATAAATAATCACTAATAAAAGTGTTCTATTATTCAGTTCCTAACTTTTAAGTATACTGAAATTAAATGGTTTTTCCTTCTATCTTAAAAAGATTTTAAATGTCTGAGTAAAAATCTCTAAATAATCATAACACTCAGTCAGAATGATATCAGTGTATTTAAATACAGATTTTCTGAATAGGATATGTTACTGTGTAGACATTTTTAGTGTTGGAATATGATTACTTTTCGTATGATATATTTTGCGATATATAAATATTTTTTTATATTTTTTTGATGGAGTTTCGTTCTTTGAGTTAGATGGTTTGGTCGTGGCACTATCATTGTTCTTCTAAAGGACATCATCAGCATAAACTTTAGGTAGAAATGAAATGTTCGAATTTCTTCATATGTGGTTCACAGCTTGTCCTGTAGATCTCGATGTTGATTAGTTCTTGTTGACCTTAAACCTGTCATTGATGATGTTGTTCAGAAGAACAATGAAAGCTCCACGACCAAACCATTCAGCTCAGAGAACAAAACATCAAAATCATCCACCTGAGCTACAAATCTTCTCCACCATCTCTTAATCTTTCTTTCTTTTGAAGACATTTATGGAAATTTAATTAGAGATTATCTGAATATATTAGTTTAATATATTATCTCTAGGATTCAAACTGGAGTTGAATGACTTTTCAGTGCTCTATAATGTTTAGTATATATTCAGATGATGTCAACTGCTAATGATAATTATATAAACCTTCGGTAACATGATTATACACAATTATAATTATTGCTGTTACTACTCTATACTAAGAAGTACATTAGATTTTATGGTTCTTAATTCAGAGAGTTCTTAAAAAATATTTACATTACCAAATGTTGAATTAAAAGTCATGAAAGCCACAAAGTAAACTGAAATCATATTAGCATCAATCAGACATTTAGCTAAATAGCACTGTATAAAACAATTTGTTCCTTATTATGCCAGATAAATTCAGCAACAAGATAGGGATAATAAAGAAACACTATTAGTTACTCATTTGAGCAGTTCGCTAGAATTTTATAAATTGCATGTAATTTTCTTATGGACTTGATATAAGTTAAAGTATCACCGAAATAAGTAATCATAAAAAATTATTTTATTATAAAGCAGTGTTTATCAACGTGACGTGACCACCATATCATTCAGGCTATTATTCAGAATTTATCGGATACGTTTCTTATTTTGGTCATTTTGAAATGCAACTCAATGCTCATTTGACCAGTGCTTTATTGATTTCCATTAGTCATTCAACTTATCTCAGTCCACCTTCAAATTGATTATTTAAGTTGAGATCATGAACCGATCAATGTTAGAGCACTATCGAAAACTTGGAAGCATTAGACAGCCGTTTCGTCCTATTATGGAACTTCTCAACAGTATGCATCCACGATCCTACATGGGGGATTCGAACTGAAGACTTTCGGTTACGCGCGTGATCGTGTAAACTTTGGACCACCGATTTAACGTCCAAAGGTAATAATGTCAAACTGCAATCAACTAACAACATCGCTCGGCTATCGTCCACTGTCTTCGCTGAGTAACCTCCTGGTACTCGAGACAGCTGAATTCTAATGGTCTCGGCTACTCACAAGAATTCCAGGAATTTCCACTTGAAGCTAAACCAGATGATAATTGCCATTATAGAGTTGTGAAGATTGTTGAGCTTCATTGAAGTTATGAGCTGACCAATGTTAGACCACTAATGAAAAAGACAGATTGTGAGGACCGTAAAATTCTGAATTATGATATTGTTTAGTCATAGTAATTAAACGTCTTTTATTTCTACTTTTTCAATATCTGTGATGTGAGGTCCTTTGTTGGAATAAAATAATACTGTGTGGCTAATAGTCAGTTGCATTAAGTGTTGTTTTGTACAGTGTATCCATGGTCTTTAAATTTTTCACATTCGTCAGTCGTTATGCAGGTTAATCGTAGTAGTTGTAATGATTCACTTCGATGGGTTCGACAATTATATATATATATATATATATATATATATATATATATATGCTTTAAATCTTCATAGTTTATGACACTGTAAACATAAATGCTGTTCATTTAGAATGATAATGTAGATTTCCTAACACAGTAATTCTTATCCTGCATTTCCAACATCAATTAGTTTGAACAAATTGAGAAAGAATACATAGATGCCGCAGATATTCGGAGTTTGACAATACCTTTACCTTTAGCACCTGTTCAGTCGAAAGGATACCAACCCATTCAAATCAGAGCTCAGAAATGAAGGAGTTCGAAGATATATTCTACAGGTCATTAATAAGTCGAGAAGCATTTGATTTAAGCTGGCTAGTAGTTGTAAGGGATGAGTAGCACGGTGAACCCATTAGTGATCTAGTGCAGATTTGTGACCGAGCGCTTTCAGCTAGGGTTCGTTCAGTAAAACTAGTAAGGTCACTGATTATTTCGAAGACATAGAACTATTTATTTTAAAGATTCATTTACCGCTACAGACAATGTAATAAATTTCTAGTCAGCTAATTTATATATTGCAAAGAGAAATTTTCCAGTTTGCTTTTTTGTATAGTATTCATAGTTCAGTATAACCGGTTCATTTTAGCTTTGTGAGATCATAATCAACTAATTATATTGACAATTCCGTTATATTATAAAGTGACTAACTTTGGATAATGTAATAAGAAGATGAAGATTATCAAAACTATGTGATATATTAGCGCAATACATATCCAGCAATCTAATCACACATATACTTGTTAAGAACATCTATATATAAAAATAAAGTGTCAACTAAACAAAGAGGCGGTAAGAGGAAACAAAGATAATAAAGAAATTAGTATGGAAAACAATGTGTAGCTCACCACACTAGATAATAAACTAATATTTCCAGGGTAGGTTTAAGATGAGTGTTAGGGTTTGAAGAGAGAGAGCTATCACGGGTTCACGTAGTCTGCGTACGAGAACGAAATTCGATGACCAATAACCAGTGAGCTAGCTATTGCTGCACCCCAGCCCCGCTATCAAGAGGGAGAAGTCCAAGCTTGAAATAAGAAGTATATTCTGCAACAACCAGAAAATGAGCGAAGTCCCTTTAGTAGAAAATATACTCGTTTATATATTGATTGTACACCCGTTTTGATTAATAATTAGAATAAAATCACATACATGAAAAATACTCACAGTTATAACAAATCATATGCTGAGTATAGTTCATAGTCAATAGAATACAAGAATATGATATATATTATACAGGATAAAATATCATACGAGAAAAGAAAAGAAATATTACATTGCGTAATCATTACATTGAATCAAAAGAATGTAATGATGAATAAAACTCATATTAAGTAAATCAATCGAATATTGATTTTTCCTCTCATAATGAGAACAAACTGTTTTTAAGTACATAAAGCGGAATATTCCATAACATGTTTCTCATAATCCTCATCTTATTACACTATTCAAATTTATTAAGAGGATTAATTGCTTGAAATTAACTAATGTTATGAAATGTAATCAGAGGCCTCTTATTGACTGATTGGTATAGTGCATGTTAGAAAATCTGTAGGTTTTTGGTATATGGGCGTTGACCTCCATCTATGAATAACGCAAATATGGACTTAATGCCTATGCAACGTGTCTAGGTCATACTCATTGTCTAGTTTATACCGATCTGTAAAAAATCACTGAAAACTACTTAGCAGGAAGGATTTGAATAAAGTGATGTTTTTCATTATTTATGATGTTTAAACACAAAATACAAATCAGTATCATTGAAATGACATGATTTTCGAAACTACATTTTGATCGATAGCTGCTATGTGGTGGATAATAAATAATTTGAAGCAATCCGTCGTATAATTACTAGTTTGGTTTATGGGGTCTGATCACATATCATACAAATAGGAGAAGCTATTGGGATTCAAGCTAACAACCCTGGTCTTAGTGTTCATATGAAATTTGTAACGCACTTATCTCCTCGTTGACTGAATTGGCTTTAATAAACGATTTCATTTATTATTATTTTCCATACTCACTGTTCATTTATTTTTTATTCACTTCCATTTATTCAAATATACCCGTCACCACCCAATTATCTTAACACTTCGTGTTACTCCATTTTATAATTTTTAATGAATGTTATTTCAGTACTTGTTTAAGTCATCGACCTACTTCCTATTACAAAACATTGATTCAAGTCATTTTATTTTTATCACAACTAGTACACCTACCATCACACTACTAATTTGTACTTTTCGCTTATTATGTCTAGTTATGTAATCTATTCCACTGTTATCATTGACTCATAAACTGCCTTGATTGGTTTAATATTTGCATATAAATATTACTGTATATCAGAGTAAAGACTGATGAATATCTAGTTGCAAACACTATTGTTCGCTTGTATATGTTGTTATAAAATAAAAACGACCAATTAGGATTCATCGTTAATTCTAATTAGTGTTCTCAAATAATTTATGTGTCACTTGATATTTTACTGTGAAAAAAGCTGCGCCATATTTAAGAAATTAATATTACAAATTCGCATTATGCGAAAATTTACGCTCTAAAAATGCTCAATGATAGGAAAAAACCCGAATATTCAAATTAATAGTCTGGTTTGACTAAACCACTGTAGATCGATACGAATCAAAATAATGTATGAACTTTAATTTCATTTTACCCCCCCCCTATTATCTTTGATTATTATAACAAAAATCTTCTAGACACCTTACTTTATTCACATTAAAATACGTTGCTAACTTATTGATTTTAAACGAGATCATGAACTGATCAATGTTAGACCACCATTGAAAACCTGGAAGCACTGGATAGACATTTAGTCCAGTCAGTTCATGTCGTCCCATGATATTTTCATACTCCATATTGTCCATTCCAACTTTGACGTTTAGGTCCCCAATCAGTATGGTCATGTCTTTTCCTGGTCACTTCTCTACGATCCATTGCAACATCTCATAAAACTAATCTTTATCATCATCGATATTATCGTTGGTTGGTGTATAACGTTGGATAACATTGATTGTGATTTCCCCTTATTTGTTTTGAAGGATGGTTTGATGACTCTGGATTCGTGAGATTTTCATCCCATAAGTGCTTTTCATGCTTCTTTGGACAGCGTTGGAGCAACTCCTTGAGTGTGTAGAGCACTTTCTTTCTCACGACCAGAGTATAGTAGCATCTCTCCCGAATCCATCCTTTTTTGTCAAGCTTCGGTTTAGTGTGTAGCACTTATTCTGAGCACCGCCAAGTTGTATTCACTCATTTTCATAGCTATTTGATTAGTCCTCCCATCTACCCATATTTTTTTGAACATTCCATGTACCTATAAAAATTCTTGCTCTGGTTGTTAGAGGTGGCATCAGTCTCGTGACTTTCCAGGAATCTCAGCTCTCACCATGAGGCTTCATAATAATTCTGAATAAAGGTCCTTCAACTCTGAGGGCAGGGTACAAGTAGTGTAAGTTGTTTAATCTGGTTAGCGTTTTTAGCAAAGCTATTTTCTACAGGATGGCGTTGTTGACCTGATGCATAAACCTCAGTTTTTACCTGAGTTTGGGATCGGTAGTTACCCTGAGAGTGCCCACAACGCTATATTAATCACGAATTTTACAAGGCTTCCTATATACATACACACAATCTTTAATTTTTATTATTCGCGTTAAGTAATCTAGTTTTATAATCTTTTATTACGTCATCATGTTCATTCCTTGTTCACATGTCCTTACGGAACTAATGCTTTAACTTACGTTTTCACAAATATTATAGAAAATTATGGTGTAAAAATTAAATTTAAAATAGGAAGATAAAGATTTCATATGTAATATTTAATGTATGAACATTATCCCCAGAAAAGTTTTCAGCATTTTACATAAAATCTTCTTAAAGACAAATAAAAGTGTTAGCTTGAATTGAGGATATAAATACTAGATCACTGATAAGATTAAATGGCGTTCACGTTTTATACAGTCAATCAGTTAAAGTTGAATGTATTAATTATTGGATCTCTGCTCAATGGCTGAAAGTAAGTCATACTTTTCGCGAGACTAAGTCATCGTAAGTTCGACAGGTTCGTGAAATAATTTGAGGACATTACTGACAAGTCTCACAAAAAAAGGAACAGCTACAAGATTCAGTGATTCATAATTTCAGTTTTTTTTTAAAAAAAAATTTAAACCAATAGTTCTTGACTAGTCAGACTAACGATGTTGTACTTATTGTGACCTAAATACTGTTTCGTCCATGACTATTAGTCTTATCAATATTATTGACTGTTCTATTAATGACAATAAATACACTACTGATAAGTAAATTACGATTGTTCGCCCAGATACAATTTGAGTATTACATACCATTTCATATGAAGAACTAACTTCATTTTAGCATTCTTGTATCAAAAGACCTAGATATACAACCATGTGGACAGAAATATAGATTAAAAACAACATAGCTATCATTTTTTAGGAAGTTTATTATATTTATCTTAACAAAAATATGCCATTAAACAAATTTTAATAGTTCACAAATTATTTCTCATTCAAATAACTTAAAACACATGACATGAACTGGAATCAATAAATAAGACAAAGCCGGTATTGGTAGACAAAAAACAGTTTTCTCTCTTATCTTGACAAAATACAAATGCATGCACGCGTGAATGATTTCGTACAGGTTATTCAGCTTTTGGTGAAACAGCATTCTATTTTAAAACAGATAAGAAGTAAAGAAAAGAAACGAGTGTCAGACGATATCTGAGTTTGTTGAAAAAATCGCTGGAAAATCTTAATCTAAGCATACATTCAGTTGAGATTGATATTTCAAATATTTGGACGAGTTATGAACAGATTCATGTCTGCTATATTCAATACAAAGAATGTAAATATTTTATAAGCAAAGATAGATAGTGGCTAGCAGTGGAATGCAGGACGCGCGTTTCATCCTATTTGGGACTCGTCAGCTGGATGTGCCTGCATCTCAGAGTTGATGTTCACTCTGGGACTCGAACCCAGTACCGTCCGATTCAAACTCCATCGCGTTATCCACTTAGCTACTGAGTCCTGAAAGCCACTTGCTTATGAAATGGGGTGAAGTTTAATTCACTTGATTTTGTTTTTTTATATTTATTTGAATCTTTCCATTGATGTTTAGGACTGCACTTGATCAGTCTCTTATTGGCATATGTGCATACTGTGCGTATTGCCTCGATATTGCGTTAATTTACAAGCATTATAAGCTAAGTGGATAACGCGATGGCGTTTGAAGCGGACGGTACTGGGTTCGAGTCCCACAGTGAACATCAACTCTGAGATGCAGGCACATCCAGCTGACGAGTCCCAAATAGGACGAAACGCGCGTCCTGCATTCCACTACTAGCCACTATCCATCTTTGCTTATAATGCTTGTAAATTAAGGCAATAACGAGGCCATACGCACAGAATGCACAAATGCCAATAAGAGACTGATCAAGTGCAGTCCTAAACATCAATGGGAATATTCAAATAATGCAATATCAGGTGAATGTAAATATTTATACAAACAAGCCAACGTAGATTCAATAACAGAGGTGTCTGATTTAAAAAATATCCATGTTTTGGTGATAAGGGAAAAAACTGGCCAATCATATATATGTATATAAACCATCTCTCCAGTCTCATATTCCTAACCCTTCAAATAAACAAGTCAGATAACAAATGATTCTTTAAAAGTTGAGGTCAGTAGTTAGTGATTTTACGTACAGACAATATGTCTCTATCCATCGTTAATAAAGTTTTTTGAACATAGTCTTACTCTAGTCATCAGCTCCTATCAAATAGCACATCCAGCAATCACTCTAGACGACAGTATTTCATATTATCTGCAAATTATCAAATATTAATTGAAAATTCAAATCTAATGACGTATATTGTTTGAATTCATGATGTGTAAAAAATGACGTGACGTTTTCTCTTATTATCAACCTTGATCACTGCTAGTCATCATCCGTCTCTATCTATAAAACTTGGTATAATTTATTCAAAAAATAAATGTAGACACAAGTATCACGTTTAAGGAAGCTATTTATCAAGGTGATAGATCTTGTAGTATTAGAATAACGAATTGTGACAGATATCGAGGAGTTAGTAAGAATTATTTATCAGTTTGGTTTTGATAAGTAAGTGAACATTCTAGAAAGGAAATCGGATGACGAGAATAATAATTACGTCGAATTTCTGAAATTTTTGACTACTTAGTTTAATAAACATTTTTAAAGTTTTAGCATGTTTTCCATAGTTAGGAAGTGATTCTGATCACAAAATGGAGCCCACTTTAGGGCATTAAAGACCTTCACTTCTCGTCACTTAAACACCTTGCTTCATAATTTAAACCTGGTGAAATTTTTGATGTGGTATCAATATTATTTAGTCTTATCAATATGTTACTATCTCATCATGATTGTTTTTAAGTCTAGTGACTTTTGCAAAGATGTTATATGACGTAGTCGGATCAGAATAAGTCTATCATTTGATGTTTTCAATGTATGTATAATTAAGGATTAACTCACATCATCCGTGCATAAAAGTGTTTTGACAAATTCATCTAAGGTAATTTTCCCATCTTTATCATGATCAAATTTTACCATAAATTTCTGTATATTAAAAATAATAAAGAATAAAAGATATAATGGTTTCAAGTTAAAGGAAAGAAAATATATCAATCTAAAGTAATAATTTGTCATTAAAATCCAGAATACTGTAGAACTATATGCTTCACTTTACAGTTCAGTGAATTACAGGAAAAGATTTCTAATGTTGAGATTAGTTTGAAATCATCAAAATATACTAATTTCATTTATAAAAATGGACTTGTTGTTCGCGAACAATTAACATACGTTTGAAAATAAACACCATAGAAGACAAATTATAATACGTGTATACAATGGATTAGTATTTTTCATAAACGTAGATTAGTTTAGATCTACAGTTTGTATTTTTTCTTTATCTGATATCTTGTTGTACTGTCGTATCAGTTTACGTTTTAATAATTGTATTAAGTTTAAAATAGAGATCAGTTTATTAGACGTCCTCAACTTTCTAGAATACTGTCTAGAATTGATGTACATTATTGAGTAGTTCTAAACTAGAATAAATTAGTTATTAAGTAAAGTTGGTTGATACTTAAGAAGCAGTCATAACGTTAATAGCTTGATTTAACTCTTAATTCTGAATACTTTCAACTTTTAAATAAAAATTTTTAATGAAGAAAAATAACAAAAAATCATTAAGGTTATGTGGATAATGCGATGTCTGTTTAGATGTTTACAGAGAACAATCGTACCAGGGTATTTTAATATTAATGTGAAGATTAAAAACTAAAAAGTAATTATGTCTAAACGTATTGAAAATGTTGAGAAATATCAATAAAACAGTCATCAATACTAAAGTGTTTATTTCTTTCACTACATTTGTAGAATTTGTGAGATTTGTATGCAATTTAACACACTTCTATACATTAAATAGGATCAGAACATATAAGGGAGTTTATTCAGTGTGAACACTTCAAAAATTATTTGTTTCTCATTTATATTATCCTGTATTATTTAGTAACTTTTGAGATCCAAAATTAGATAATATAACAAACCTATAGCAGCTATAAAACCATTGGACTCAATCTGTTATGGGGACTCTTCAGCAATATGAACTCACAACCTCATAGAAATCTAGAACCTTTAGATCTTAAAATATCTTTGGATTATTTTGGGATAAACCAACTTTAAACATTTCGGTGATTTTATTCTAATATCACCTAATGATATCTGTGATAACTAAAATCTAACAGTCACGACTTCAAGAAGAGTTCATAAAGTTCCAAGGTAAGGATATATAAAACAATATAAAGACAGCTTATTATTTCTGTAATAATAAAAGACGGAAATCTAACTTACAGAAGCTAAGCATTCTGGAAACCCTTGAATTAACAATTCCTCTTTGAATTCCTTCAATGTCACTGAGCCATCTTTATCTTTGTCTAATTCATCGAAACGTTTTTTCAACTCGTCGATCTTTTTCTCCATAGTCGTTTTAAATGGAACTGTTAAAAACGTTAAAAAATATTGAAGTTATTTCAAAAGGAAAAATTAGATAAAAGCAATTTAATAATAATATTTATGGTTTACCAAAATATGTAGCAACGTGCAAGTAGGTATGTTAAGTGGTTTTTGATCCATTAAACCAAAAGATTAAATATTCATCATCTAAGTCATTTAATTCTAGCTCCACAAAATATGTGAATAACCAATTTAGACAACTTATATTGTTGTCGAGTTACTTCAAGATTGTTTTAATTAATAAATAAAGACTGTTGCGAACAGGCATCTTCTAAAGTATAAATAAACTAACGAACAATTCACAGCTGTTTCGTTTAATCATAAAAGTCTCCAGCAGTATGAACTCATGAAACCACTAAATGTTTGAGTTATAATAGTCATCTACTGGCCGGTGTGCTGCTTCAAGTTAAGTTATTAAGATTCTAGTGTGTGGTCGTACAGATGAACTGTGTCCAGAGTAAGACAATCGTCATCATCATGAAATAAAATTAAGTCAATGGATAGCATTTCAGTGATCTAAGAATCAAACTCTAACCACGAGGTTTAAATAGAACGACTTCTATCTTTAGCGGTATTTAGAGCGGACACTACAGAGAGTTTCAGTGATAAAATTATAGCTTCCAACTCCTCTCTTGATCTCAGAGGCACTCCAAGTGATTTCGCTTTTGACTCATATCACCTACAATTCATATATGTTTCTTAACGTTGATTAAGAACATTTAATACTGAATATTAAAAAGTTAACTAGATTTTCATCAGGTTACCAAGGACTAAACGGATATTGACAGTACGATAACCTTGTATAAAAAGTACTGTTTATTTACAACACTAAGAATTGATTGTTCATAACTTCCTACATTAATGTATATGCTTTGGTTCAGTCAGTATTACAAAATCATTTTAAAATGTTGAAGACGTTTGGATTAAGCGGTAAACTACGAGGTGGATTATAACGAAAACAGATTACGTATAATTAAATTATTTTGTATACTATCTTTAAAAACTATAGTGGAAAACTTCAATAGGTATATCAATGGCTTTTATTTTTAACCGTGTTTAATAACGTCTTAAGTAATTCATTTCCAGTGTTTTTAAGACCTCTGTTTGGCATATCATGTGCTAAACAAAACTTTGAATGAAAATAACAACCCCTAAGCGTTTTGACAAGAACATGACTCTTAATGAAATAGTGTTTAAGAGTGGGTAGAACAAGTGTAAAATTCGATGCAATACATTGCATCGGTCCATGAACTCAATAACTGTCGGATTGTATCGTATAGGCCGATTCAGATTACTAGGTTGGGGTCTACGCAGTTGCAATAATCGGGATTTCAGAAGTCCGGAGATAATGTTCAGGATTGGTCGCAGTGTTGCAGATACATTCACATTTTGTCTTCCCTTAGATTTTATGTCCCAAAATTATCTTATGCTTTTTACTTTATTCGATGAAATCATTACTTCTCGTATCATACTGTTTATTTCTATTCTTTTCCACTCCTACTACTATTATTAATACTAGTATTATTAATCTGTGATTCTCATTAATAGTTTGATCTTGTGGTGCAAATCAGATGCAACTCAAACCGACTTGTGCATGTACTAAGCTCTATGTTAAGTTTTTAACTGGGCAAGCAATTTGTTTTAGGACTTCAACTAATTTTCTTTTGAACTTTAGATTATTTATTTGATTTTTGTATTCGTTTTGTTCACGGGTGCATTTCATCAAGAAGAAACATAATAGATGATCTACTAATAAGGAAATCAAATCAACTAAATTTGAACATCCGGTAGAATAGGCATATCTCGTGTTGAAGAACAGAGGAAAACATAAGAATAAAGTATGTATAGATAACAGACCAAACAAATAAATCATTGATCATCATAAAGTAGCCCTGACAACCCAATATGATTATCTTTAAAAAGAAGTTTGCGTTAAATGTCAATGTGGATTCTCTGTAAACATTTGCCTGAGATAAGACCTAGAATAACTCTGGAAGACTTCCTTCTGACGAGAACTATGTCTGTCAATTAATCAAAAACTACAGTAATGATTGAGCATTTCAATATGAAAACTGTGTCTGTTGCATGTTGAAAATGAAATGCTATTCTTTTCAAACATTGCTTTTTACTAAAGCGAATTTCTAGGAATTTGGTAAACCATAATTCAACAAAAAATAATAACAACTAGCAAACCACTGAGACTATTGAGTATATGATAGATGCCTACTTTTATTTAGATATTTGTGTGCTAATTAAGATACAATCGAATTATTTTTATTATTGGTCCATGATCTTTGGATGCCAATCTCACGCGAAGTAGTTGGTATGTAAGACTGGGTAATTTGTAGCTTAAATTCAGATATCAGACTTTTTTCAGTGTTTAGTGGTAATTGGAAAAACATAATTTCCAAGTAGTATGAAGTCAATGAAAAAAACTGTCTTATTAAATAATGACCATATGATCACACCTGAATGGCCTAAAAAAAGGTTCCTCACTGTTTTGATATACCACGAGTGATAAGTTAGTTTACTGACTAAACGTAATGAAGAATACTTTCACAAATTGATCGAAATTAAAAATCCGTACCTTAGTGTTGTGATTTAGCAGTATGAAAGTTGTATAATCATAATAAACCCAGAAGTCCTGAGTTCGATCCTATATGAGTTTGTTGGGTATTAAGCCTAATTGTTTTAAATTAAAACAATTTTACAGAGCTAACTGGCTTTTTAGTGTCGTGGTCTAATGAAAATCATTACTATCGAGAATGGTAGTTTGAAAAAGAATAACAAATAAACGAATAATTTAACCATACTTACATAGATGGATGCGCCTCCCATTTTCTGGCGTATGTATCTTATAGTGAAGCATTTTAGTATACGTAAACTGTTGGTTTATATATATATATATATATATATATATATATATATATATATATATATATATATATATGACCTAATTAATCTTGTTTTACGCATACCTTCATAGATAAAAATAGGCTACTATATTACATAAAAAATGCTTTGTTTAGTTTATTAATAACCATTACATTTTCTTGCGGTTAATTAGTGTATTGACAAAGATCATGGCTTTATTTTTGTACTATGTCATAAATATAAAACTTGGTGGCTTGATAAGTCGTACAATTAATGTACATAACAGTATACAGACTAAAATTAAGAACAAGGACACGTTTGTCTAATTTGAAACTCTTCTTTACATATCTAGTGTTGATGTCGCACGGTATTCAAATCATGTATCTATCGCTCCGGTAGCTAAAGCACTATTGATCAAACAAAGGCTAATTAATTTATCAACATTTTGTTTTTTTCTTTAAGTACTTGTGCTCAGATGCGAATTAGATCCACATAATTTGATTGAATCTATAATTGTTGAAAAGCTGAATAATTTATTTTGAAGTTTGGCTGTGCCAAAAATGGGGAATAAATAAGTAATTAAAGATATTTCATTCTTATTTAATTATAATATCATTTAATTATTCCGCCAAAAAATAAGTTAAGCACCGCCGCTCTCAGAAAGCCTCTCAAGTATTTTTAAATTAAGCTCTAGATTTACAAAAACATAGATAATAGACAGATTCGGTAGAGTTGCTACTGTGATCTCGTAGTAAGGAAAAAAAGGGTCTACACACTCAAGGAGTTGCTCCAACGCTGTCCAAAGAAGCATGAAAAGCACTTATGGGATGAAAATCTCACGAATCCAGAATCATCAAACCATCCTTCAAAACAAATAAGGGGAAATCACAATCAATGTTATCCAACGTTATACACCAACCAACGATAATATCGATGATGATAAAGATTAGTTTTATAAGATGTTGCAATGGATCGTAGAGAAGTGACCAGGAAAAGACATGAGCATACTGATTGGGGATCTAAACGTCAAAGTTGGAATGGACAATATGGAGTATGAAAATATCATGGGACGACATGGACTGACTGGGATAAATGAACGAGAATGGTAAGAGATTTGTGAATTCATGTGCATTCAACAAAGTGGTTATATGTAGCACTATATTCTCCCACAAACACATACACATAGCTACATGGGTCTCACCGGACCACACTACGCAGGACCACATCTATAATATCTGTATCACCAGACAATTCAGCAGGTCAATAGAAGGCGTGAGAACCATGATAGGAGCTGACATAGCTTCAGATCATCACTAGCTGGTGGTTGCCAAGATGAAACTGAAGCTAAAGAAGTATTTGACAACTGCAGAAACAGCATTACAAAGATTTAATACAGCCTTCCTTCCGGCTACTGACAAACTCAACGAATTTAAAATATATTTCGACAACAAGTTCCAATCCTCACAATATCAACTTGGAAAAAAGGAAACCACCACAAGAAGAAATACGTAGAAGACCTAGCAACGACAGTGGAGGAAGCTGCAAGAGAAGGAAATATGAAACAACTGTGTGACAACGAAGAAACTAGCAGGGAAATACAGTAAACCAGAAATACCGGTCGAGGATAAAGAAGACAAGACAACCACGGAGATTCAAGAACAAAGGAACAGATGGGTAGAGTACTTTGAGGAACTCTTGAATACACCAGCTTCATTAAATCCACCCGACATCGAAGCATCACACACAAACCTTTCTATGGATGTCACTTTACCAACGACGGAAGAAATCAGGTTGACCATCAGATAAATCAACAATGGAAAAGCAGTAGCACCTGACAACATACCACCTGGAGCACCAAAGTCAGACATAAAAGCAACTTCAAACATGCTTCACTTTTTATTCAGGAAGATTTGGGAGGAAGAACAAGCGCCATTATCAGACTGGAAAGAGGGAAACCTCATTAGAATACCAAAGAAAGGAGATCTGAGCAAATGTGAGAATTACAGAGGCATTACACTACTGTCAGTATCAGGGAAAGTCTTCAACAGAGTGTTACCGACTCGGATGGAAGACGCAGTAGACGCCCGACTTCGAAATCAGTAGGCTGGATTCCGTAAGGATCTATCATGCGCAGACCAAATCATGACACTATAGATCATTGTTGAGCAATCAGTTGAATGGAACTCGTGACTATGCATCAACTTCGTTGACTATGATAGTGTGAATAGGAGAACATTATGGAAACTTCTTCGACACTATAGAGCATCTGAGAAGATTGTCAGTATTATCCGGAACTCATAAGATGGACTACAGTGCAAAGTCGTTTATGGAGAACGGCTGACAGACGTATTCCAAATAAGGACTGGAGTCAGAGAAGACTGATACTTCTCCTCCTTCATCTTTATTCCGGTAATCAATTGGTTTATGAAGACCTCGACATCTGAGGGGGAGCGCGGCATACAATGGACAGCTCAGAATCAATTAGACGATTTGGACTTCACATATGGCCTGGCCCTTCTATTTCATACACACCAGCAAATGCAGATGAAGACAACATGTGTAGCATCGACCTCCGCATCAGTAGGCCTAAACATACACAAAGGAAAAAGCGATCTCCTCAAGCATAACAGGGATGGTGAAGCTCTGGAAAATGTGGAATCTTTCACATACCTGGTTAGCATCATCGATGAAGGAGGAGGTTATGATGCAGACTTAAACACGAGGATTGGCAAAGCAAGGACAGCATTCATACAACTGAAGAACATATAGAATTCACAACAACTGTCAACTGATACCAAAGTCGAAATCTCCAATACGAACGTCAAGACAGTTTGTTCTATTGTAAGGAGCTAAAATTTGGAGAACTACTACAACCATCATCTGGGGTAAAAGTATTTATAAACAGATGTCTACGCAAGATGCTCAGTATCCGTTGACCGGATACCATCAGGACAAACCAGCTTCCAGCTGAGGAGGAAATTAGGAAAAGACGTTGGAAGTGGATAAGACATAAATTACGCAAATCATCAAAGTGCATCACAAGGAAAGCGCTATCTTGAAATCCTAACGGGATAAGTAAGAGAGGAATACCAAGGAAGACACTGAGTTGAGAATTGGGAACAGATATGTAAAGGATGAATAGCAACAGGAAATGACTAGAAAGGTTTGCCCAGTATAAAGTTGGATGTAGAATGTTTGTGGGCAGTATATGCTCGTCCACGAGGGGTAACCGGCGTAAGTTAGATAATTTTCATTAGTTTGCTATTATTTTTACCATTAAAGTGACTAGTAAAGATTGTCAAAACAACATAAAACATGGTAGGAGAATTTATCAAGAATTTTATGTTTTTACTACTCAGTTGACCAACAGGTTAAAATCGTACAGAAAAAGAGATTATTTCACTCTTATGAATTAACATTATTCGAATGAAACCATTTAAATTCAGTTTACTAAGTTGTCATTTAAAATACTTAAAGCTTAAAAATAAAAATGAGAAGTATATAAAGTCAATGTAACAGTTAGAACATATTTTCATGCATCAAATGAAAATCACACATAGAGACAATAGAAATTGACTCTATTACAAGTGACTCATCATTCAAAGTAAGTTAGTAGATGGATAGGAACTTACTTAAAGTAGTCCATACTACCTCTTTTGTATTATTCTAGCTTTAATCACTCTCACAGAATGTTTCAAAATTTGTTTCCTAAAAACAATTAATAAACCTTTTTTTACCTTAGTCTTATCTTAAAAATCACATTGTTTACCTTATTATTTCATGGAGATCACATTCGTTTGCAAGTGCTTCAAAAACAAATTTAATATCATGTCTAATTATAGAACGTCCTCATTTGTGTTTGGTAAACCTATATAGTTTAATAATCATAATATAGTAAATCACTTTGGCTCTTATTATAATCAGTATGAAATCATAATATACTGAAAAGGAATTTTTAATTCAGAATTCCAAATATTTGAGTTAAATTATCAGGTTGTTATAAAATTAAACTCTCCAGAAAAATATCAGTTAAACATCAGGCTAATCATAGATATGGTCAACTCTAAGCATCCAATCTCTAACCGTTGCTCAACTGAGAAATGAAACCTTTTAAGATCATTAGTAAACCAATAAGTCAGAACTTTCTATAGTTAAGTCCGATTTGTTCGTCTGAAACCCGATTTATTTTTTACAAAACGAATTAGTTTTCATTCTTTCTGTAGCTTAGGTGGTAGAATAGCATATTCTTTATCTTTTCCCCTCATTTGGTTATTCCGTTACAACATTGTTTTCTATCCACTTCTAGTCTACAATTTCATTGTCAACTGTTTAAGCCTGTCATTTTATTCGACTACATAACCACCTATTTATATCCCTATACTTATTTGTTTATAACAGTGTTGTAGGATATTCTTTTGCCTTTAATATTACCTACACTGTGCAGTTGAGTCTGTATACAAAGTTCCAACTAAATTTATTTTTTAAGATCGTGAACTGACCAATGTTAGACCATCATTAAATACATGGGAAAACTGAGCGGCCGTTTCATCCTAGGACGTGACCCCACAGCAGTACGCATCCACGATTCCTCTATGCGGGACACATCCAGGACCCTCGGTTCAAATTTTCAATGTTGGTCCAACATTGGTCGGTTCGTTATCTCAATTGAAACTCAACATCTCCACAACACTATGCTGAAAATTTCATTTATACAATTTTTTCAGTTACTTTACTTGTCATTTTAGTTTTGAAACATTACTCGTTACGAGAAGTCAATGAGGGTCTAACTTAATAAAGTGAATTCACATAGTTCTACTTAACTTGTTCATATTGTTTTTTTCTTATAAACATGAAAACGAACGAAAGGATATAAAGTTTCACTATCCGTTTATTAACTTTTGTATCAAGCAACAACGAATGACATGAAAACGGAAATAATGAGTTTTATTCTATGCTGTGTTACAAATAAAAATCACATCAATTTTGGGGTTTCTTGAAGGTCATAATGCACCATGGACTGAGTAAAGTAAGATAAAACGAAAAAGTACATTTTATGTTATAGGTTAGTTGAGGAGTTACAATGCTTATCACTTGGATTCGTTCCCTAGAGATGTGAGGTGGCATTTTACTGCGGAGTTCAACAGTATAAGTAGATCGCTTTGTAGTATTTATTGCAATTCACACGTATCTCAAATGAATTACTTATGAAAACTATTTTGCCTTTAGACTACCAAGTTGACTGAATCTATTTTTCAACGGGATTATTAACATGCCTTATTGTAACATACAGGATTTTCATAAAGTTACATAAAAATATTGAAACAATCAATGATTACAATGAAAAAGATTGCATAACTACATTTACTAGTTAAAAAGTACTAATTGACAGTATGAGAACAGGTGTACCAGTAGTGATAGAAAAAATAAAATAGAAGTTCTAATCAGTAGTTTAACATAGGAAGTAGGTCAAATTAGGATAGATCGACTTTAAAATACTAATCACTAAAAGTTAATAAAATTACATAATTGCAGGTATTCTCAGAACCATTAATCTCATAATAATATGCCTAGTTTGTAAAAACTTTCATTTATTAAACTGGAGTAATTTGACAAAGTAACTTATCTAGACATTTTTGATCGTTAGTATGTTAATCTCATAATATGATTGAACCTAATACTTTAAACTCAACATGGTATTTTTTAGGATTATTGATTTCATCAGAAATTTGAATTCCTACTAATATTCGAAAATCTCAATCAATGTTCCCAGTTGTATAAAAAAAAATTTGAAATGATTCTAATCTATAAATTTTTTGTCTGATACCTGAAATGTCTGAGATAATATGATGAAACCGCTTCTAATTCTTGGGAAATATCTGGTGACACATTTCGATTATAAGCATGTGATATATTTTCAGGATTCAATTATTATAAAGCCTCTAAAATATATTTGTTGGACTATTTTGTTTTTAATTCTGTTCTTAAAAGTATTATAATTAAAATCATTTAGTACAGAGAATATTCAGTCAAGACTAAGTGTATAGTTGTGCTTTTATTTTGTCTGAAAGTAATAATATACTGTATATTGCATAGGTCTTTATTTACTGTATTCGATATACATTATAAACTGTTAGTTATTTTTTAATTCTGTTAGACTTACACTTTCTTCAATAGTTTTAATATATGTAAAATTGAATATTTCGACTTGAAATCGTTTTTAAATAAATTGTTTTTCGTCTGATACCCTATTGTCTTTATATAATTAATCATAAATTCCTATTAGTAAATTTTACATTTAGGCATTAACGAAAATTCAGAAAACTTACTGTTTTAAACAAAGCACAACAATTGTTATCTTTCACACTTACAAGTTTCATTCCATTTCTCCTGATTTCCTTTTGTTGTGGTTATATCAAGGTGAAGTCTATTTTTAAAGTGTTCTGTTATTATATTAAGTATTTTCCACATTTCATCAGATTATTTATCAATAATCACTTCTTTTTGACCGGTATTTGTAAAATTCCTGACAAAAGACTATCGGGTATTCTATGAGAACTTAAATGCTATAAACAGTATCAGTCTTGCATTTTTAAATTGATTATGAATAAATTAGTAAACGGATATTTAATCTGTTGTAAATTATATTTTATCAGACACAAGTCATTCATTTTAATTAAGAACTTCTTTAAGGATAACATTCATGAAAATGACTTGTCATTGCAAAATAATTCGCCAATGTTCAAGTGTACTTTATACAATTTCCGGTTAGAAATTGAAAGGGTTAAAATGTTTTATGTGTGACTGACAATCTAAGATTACGAGATCCTATTCACTATTGTAAAGATATGCTATTTTACTTTTAATAACAAACTTTATTTTACTAGCCCTTATATGGTGATCTTGTTAGGTTTTTTTAAAATCTCATAACTTATTGAAATGTGATATGGACTTGGTTGATTAACACATATTGTCCTAATTATTTATAATATTGGTAAACAAAATATGTAACAATCGTGAAATAATTACTTCACATCAACCACATCATGACATTATTGAAATCTATAAATAGACTATCAGTTGATGAAAAAGTTCATAAGTTACTGATAACTGCTTGATTTGACATGAATATAGTTGGATTAGCTGGAACTAGATTTAAAAATATTTTACTGATTCATATGTACATAACGTCTACTGATATAAGACATATTTATGATACAATATATAGTATTCAATTTACTTACTCATTTATTAGGTAAAGTTGAATGATATGAGTATTCGAGAACTGACTGTGTTCAGCTTTGCAGTTGTTTTAAAATTAGAACTAAATAACTGACTTATTAATTATAACTTTCTGACTGCTTTCCTGAATAAACCACATAAATGTGACTGTGATTAGAAATGATTCACTGTTTACATTGTTAGTTAGTCTGTGTTCAATACTTGATGAAGTTTACCAATTATAAATACAGTTAAAGTATGTTAAATTTAATGTTGGAATCAGATGAATTAAGTGGGTGGACTTATGTTTTTTTTAAACTAATTTCTATAAATTTCTATTTATAGCCGTTTAATACTTGGAGTATATTTGTTACAAAGCGAATTTCTTTACATATTGTCAAATTTGTTTAAGTAGTCATAATAATGAATTTAATGAAGTCTATTTACTAGTAGCTCTTGATTAATTCTTAAAAAAGTTTTTAGAGACTAGGAAAATGAATAAAATACTTCATTTAGTTAGATTTCTCTAGAAACTCTTTAACGAGTTATGATTAGATAATGAACGGCATTCTTATTGATTTTGTCATGTTTCTAGGCACTTCTGCGATCACATAGGCTTAAAAATACCCTTGTGTTTTGTACATGAACTAACCTTAATAGTAGATCTTGTTTACTACATTTCGCCTTATGGTTTCTTGTTTGTCGCTCGAGAGTAGAATATTTCTAGTATTTATAATTCGACAAGAAAACCTATGTATAAGTAGTTAATTAATCAAGTCATCACTGAATATTTTATGAGGGTAATATTCATCATGAACTAGTAAAGGATGCTGTTTGTGAAGTTGATTAATTAGCGATCAAAAGTAACATATCGATAACGTTTTAAGTAGGGATCGTTGTTCATTGTAAACGTTTTTATCATTGGATTCCTAAACAGAAAATTAATTCTTACTTCAAGATATATGTGTTGGAAATTCCATAATGTACGAAACATAATATTAAGTAAAGCCAATAATAATAATGATTATGCATTTTATGTGAGCTTATGAGTGCATACAATCTGTAGAATGTTGAGGTGTAATGAATTATTTCAACTTTCTTTTGATGGTTTCTAATATAATCTTAACCCTAGCCAAAATGTATGAAACGTCAAATTTTTTGATTATAATGAATTTGCTATCGAAACTTCACATACTTCCTTCAATTATTTTAATTTGTGATACATTACGTATACTGTTTCAGGTTATGCACTGGAAATAGTCAACGATTTGTACAGATGCCGATTTATACCTAATTAGTGTATTTAGTTTTACTTAGCCATATTCTGATTTCTGAAGAACTTCGTTTGTTTACATGGGATTTGCGTTATTCTAACAAGGAATTCGATATATTTTGAATAAATGTTTTATTTACATATACTTTTTGTTTCTTCTTTTTTGTACTTCGATTATAAAATTATTTTGAAATTTGTGTTTGTAAATCAACCATCCCACACTTATTTACATTAACAACATCAAATATCTAGTGTATGTGCGATTCGGTTACATTTTTGAGACAAAAAGAGGGTCTTTTAGAGAAGTAATAAACAAGTTTCAATAATCTTGTATTCACGCGGAATGTTATATCTTTTTCTAATTCATCAGTTTCATTAATAAACAATAAAGCTCGTATACTTTCAGATTTTATCATACTTTGTAACCAGTTTTAAGTGGATTTGTCACGGTAAACAAATAAGCGTTCTTACTAGTATTTTACCAGTTATTTTCCCATATAGGCATTTAAAAAATTTCATTTGTAACTTTGATAATATTGTACAACGCATTGTAAATAGTTGGCAAAATCATAACGAAACAAAATAATTTGATGTTTTGCCTTAAACCGAGTTGTCAATAGTCATACATGAATACAATTTATTATAGAAATGTTCGTTTGATATATATTCAATACAAAAACCTTGTTGTATGAATAAAGATTAATTTTATTTATTACGCTTCAGTAAAATAAAAATTAGTACACATTTGTTTTATTCCATTCGAAAATAAACAACAAAATGTTATGACTGGTCGTCGCTGATTGTTATGTTGGAATCGCTTATCGTTGAGACTCATAAAGCGAGAAACCACTGTAATTCCCACGACGCTAAAGTAAGAACACAAAGACTGGTACAACCAAAGATGTGATGCTGAGCATAGTTAATGTTAACTTAATACAACAATATCGTATGTTATACCGAATAAAATATCATACGGGAAAACAAAACCGATTGTTACACTAAGTAATTATCACATTAAATTAAAAACGGAAGTAATGTTGAACAAAAATCACAATGAGTAAATCAATCTAATTCTAACTTTTCTTCCCGTCATATCACAAAGTTATTCAGAATAAGAACAGTTCAATAATTTCAAGAGTGATAAAGCATCTGTGAGTACATTAAAGACTGTCATAAAGTTGTCTATTGAAGTTAAATATGATTGATCAACTTCACGATTCTTGTAATAAATATGTTTTTGTTATTTTCCAATGATTACAAAATTGTATTATTATTATTATTATTATTATTATTATTATTATTAACTTTCTACCCAATGCTCAATTTATTTGAAACTATCAAGTTCGACCTCGGCATTAATATTAACAAGCATCCGTCATTTAAAACTCAAAAATCACTTTCCGCAACTTATATAACAAAATTAAATTTGAATAATCTCAGCGAATAAAATTTAAATGATTCAAACGTTTTTTCTGGCAAATTAGACCGACTATTAAATATGTACTAAGGCTCAATTACATTTTAGATAACTGTTGATAGAAAGAATTTGTAGTTTTAAATTATTAGTTTAGAAGAAAACATTGAAGCGATAATATGATATTTGAGATAAACTATTTATCTTAAGCAATGGAATTTTGATCTTAATTTGAACACAGTTTAATGTGATTTGAGTAGATGTGTTAGTGAAACTATGTCATTTGCTTCTTACAAATCTTTTAACTTCTATAGTGATATTTCACTTTTGTTTTTGCTGATCTTATTCAATTATTACTTAAGCAAACTGATAAATTGTTCATGAGTACTTTCACATCAATCGTTATATACTGAAAGACTTTTTCACGTAAAAAAAGCTGTTTCGTAGTTAATTATAACACACAAAGAATTTTCATTGAATAGAAGAACGTAATTAGACCAAGTGACATTTATTTTTAATTAACGATTGTGTAAACCTGTCGTAAAGCAGTGACTGAATTATAAATAAATAACAAACTGAATTTCGTAATAGATATTTGCACACTCATGATTCAATCGATTGAGGCTTTTTGTAACTAATATAAAAACTAGATTATTACTTTAGCCAGATTGATACAGAGTTCGGTCTAATTAGTTGAACATCAGAATAATTAAAATAACAAAACAATCTTGTTACTAACATCTAATTATACACTCTTTAGATTTATGTACCTTAAAATTTTGAACGTGGTGTTGTTAGTTATTCCAAAACAATGATTTAGTTATTTCCTACGTGTGTACAAAAATACTAAATATATAAACGTGTTAAATAAGTAGACTTTTCATCATAAATGAGTTTATTGAGCTTGATTTGAGAAACATAGAAATGTGTAGACGTAAATGTAGCTTTAGATTATAGTTGTATTGCTATGTCTTTAAATGTAAACATATATCTTTCGATCGTTTCAATAGGAGCCGCCATTCAACATTCAATGGTTTATTTGCAACAGTGATTAGTTGTATTTATTTACTTCACTGTCATCTGTTTCAATTATGATTTTCACACCGATCTTTTTTCAGCCAACCTATCTAAATAGATCAGCTACGTTAACAGTGATCGCATCTCATCCTACTAATTGTCCTGTTGAGGCATCCAAATTAAATAGAATTCTTATGACAGCAAAGTATTATATATACATTACCAAACAATTTTGTAATAATAGACATTATGAGACTAGCTAGCTTGTTTTAAAACATAGTACAAAAGTTTTCAAGAGTATTAAGACAACTTAAGAATGACGGCTGTTAAGCTAAAATTTTAGACTTATGAAAATCCTTCATTTTATCTACATTTTATGTGCAACAAGAAGATAGTCATGTGTGGTGTACATTTAATTTTAGGTTCGTTTGCTAAATATAGGTTTGTTCATTTGGCTTTAAGCAACACTAGTTGTGTGGCTCCTAATAGCATCTCCTTCTTGTCCTAACCAAAGTAAATGAAGAGAGATTTCAAATTACGATCTATTGTTTAAAAGTCAAGTGTTTCAACCATTAAGCCACCAGTTAATATTGATGTAGTTGATATTTAGTGTTTATTATTGTCTTGCTATGACTGAGTTTATTTATACTTATTCATAGTTAAAGTAAGTTATTCACAGTAGATTACGTTTTAGTTCTTCTTCGTCTGGTCGAAGAAACATTATACTAATAAATTAAGAGATTAAGAATTTAAAAGGTCTGTCAGCTAATGAAATACCAATCATGTATTCTTGTTTAAAATAATAATGTGAACAACTATCTGGCTACGTCAGTGACCGAAACAAAACAACATAAAACTTTCTTTTTCTTAAATAATGAATACGTTTATAAAATATTTAGGAATATGTCTGACGATAAACTTCCTACTCAGCTTGAACTATTTGTAGTTTTTATCTTACAAGTCATTTAATTTAAAACAAATCTCTCTATATATACATAATTAGATAAACATTTTCATCGAAAGAACATTTACTAAATCTATCGTCCTATCAGACCTACAGGAAATAATCGATAAAAGCTAAGACTCAGAACTAATTCAACACAATATCCGAGTGTAAATTCTAGCTAATGAATTATTAGCGAAATAATGAATAACGAAAACAATGAATTTAGGTGATTGCATTGGAGGTACAGAAAACAGTGCATTATTTACATTTAACAAAAATTCGAATAAATTTTACTCTCTATGACTTAAGTTTTTGCTGCAAAATTTAACTTTGAATTTGAGAATAATATTGTCCGTATTCAGTGTCATTCTTCCGATATGGATTATTTTTACCTTGATTTTTTAATCATGTTATCTGTTGTTTACAATCGACTACCAACTATGTATACGAGTATGTTCTGTAATAAGATAATTATATTTTTTGAAACCTAAAGGTTTGTACAGAGTTTTCTATTTTATTGTAGCGTTTGGTATTACTTTTGACGGCTATGTTGTTACACCACACCACAAAACATTATTATCTGTCGTACTACATCAGTTGTCACTATAGTATAGAGACTTGTCGTCGTTTTCCACAAATATGAAGTTAAAAATTATTGTGCAGCGGTTGATATTCATACCTTAGTGAGTTGCCTTTAGAAACACTTGGTATTTACATCTTTAACTGTGTAATGATGAGATATGATTTTCATATAATTTAAAGCATTGTTAGTTTCTACACGATTTCATGGTTACTACACGAATCAGGGACAAAAGTTTTTCGTGCACTTAACACCATAAAATTGAAATAAATAATCAAAATGCAAAGACATAGAAAGAAAACAACTGTCATCCATTTGTCATCCCAGACACAATTCAAAGAGTTCCAAGAATCAGTGTGAACATATCATTGGAATAAATTTTATAAAGGTTGAAATTGTTTAATGTTTTCAGCTTTTTTCTTCAAAATCCTTAGTTTTAAAATAAAAAATTTTCTGATAGCATTTTATTTCTTTAAGTGTTCTTCAACTCATCAAGGCTTACATAAACTTAAAAACATGTTTGAAGCAAACAAATTATAGTTTTCCTGAACTGTTCTTTTTAAAGTTATAAGTAGATATAAACTTAGAATTTTCAGACAGTTGTATTACATTCAGAAAGATGATTTTTCTGGTATTTTTAATTTAATGATTGATTGTTGTGTATGTAAATGGAATTGTCAGAGTGACACTTTTTAAATATTGAAAAACAGATGGTAAATGACTATCGAGATTGAAATTTATAGTGATAACAAATAATTACAAGGCAAAGTAAACTATAAACTTACAACAACAGTAGATGGTGGTTGGAGGTAGTCAACAGGGAACCCTGAACCCGGGTTTCATGCTACTTGGCACTCGTCAGCAAGGTTTACCTGTAATCTTGAGGGAACTGGTGCTCCCTGACTCATCGCAACTTGATCGATAGCATTCGATCTGCACTAAAAAGGACTTGACACACATGATATTGATCACCGCCCATTGATCAAACAACAGTATTTCACAATGAATTTATTGCCATAGTAACATTTCGCTCAAATATATCACAGTGGGTTGAAGGTTGACGACCAGAAGAATATTTGGAATGGGCTAGTTCCATTTTTAAAGCTTCTCTATCGATGACCTAATGGTGTAATTTAGTAACAATTAATTAAAAATTGTAGTATAATTTAACCCATATCGAATACAGTGCATTGTGTTATTCCGAGTTATTCGTTGAAAGAAAATTATCGAGAAATCTTGACCTCAGGCTTGGTGGCAGCTAAAAATCTTCAAGTACCATCTATTTACAATATAGTTCAATTAAAAATACGTGAACGACATAAAAAACTATATCAGGATCTCTGTTTGCTTTTATTCTGAGCCGTCTCAAGCGAATCGATTGCATTATTAATGTTAAGATTTATAGCAATTATATTAAATAATTGTATTAAATAATCAACGGAAATATTGGCACTTGTAAGGTACGTTTTGATTTGCATTGTTATTTTACCCGTCGCTCTTATTATTACACTTTGTATGCCTCCTTTCTATTTATTTATGTATTCGTACATTAGTTACTATCTCTTATTGTACTTGTAGCTAAAAACTTCTCTAATTCTTGGCATACTACTTCCGTGGGTACCATGGGTTTTCTTATTCTATCTTTCAGGATGATAAACCGTCAGCTTTAGTTCAGTAGGCTCAAAACTTATTACTAGTAAATCGTGCAACTTTACAAAGCAAAGAGTTAGCCCGTGCTACTTTACTCTTGCCAGATGAAGTTGCTGTGCGGATGGGAAATGCATAATTTAAATAAGACTTAGGAAATCTGTACAGTTTCTCGAAGGAGGCAGTTATGAAATCAGCTTTCTTATTTGACGAAGAGACTTCCTACCACTGCTCAGCCAGGTTTGACAGTATAAATCAAAAAGAGGCTTGCTCTAAGTTCACCGATACGAGTGAGTATAAGCATAAGAGCCTGCAAGTCTTTTAAGAGTACTCTGCATTAAAAAGGTGTCTATGGATGCCATTTGCCAACTGATTAAGTGCAATTTGGATAGGATTTCAATTATCGCACGGCAAGACAATGTATTCCACATACCTAAGATATATGATATTAGCTTAGCTGAAAGCATTTTGTCAGACATCTATGCCGTCTACATTTTGGATATACAATAATCCCATGTTTAATAAAATTCTGAATAAATTGTTGAATATAAAATGACAAAAAATGTTTCAGAACCTTTTCCCATATTTTTTGTAACGGCCTCAATAAACCTGACTAATTTCACCTGCATTTATTCGCATTCAATGATTTGATTTGATAAGCATAAGGGAAAGTTTACTGATTAATTTGTGACCTTCATATTATCCTCTAGTGACCATTTGTTATTTGGAGTCATTCACTGTTTACAGTGCATATTCTCAGTCAGTTGATCAGTAATTGTATTCTAAAATCTGTTCAGTAACTGATTGCTATGACTAAGTATATATATATATATAATGCTTGTGAGTGAAGACAATCCGCACAGGATGCACACATTCCAATCAATTGCTGTCCTAAACATTAGTAAGAAGATTTAAACAACCAATACAAAAACTGAATAAAACTTCATCCATTGTGCAAGCTAGTGGCCATCTATACTCAGTAACTAAGTGGATAACATGATGGCATCTGAAGTGAACAGTACTGGGTTCAAGTCACGGGGTGAACGCCAATCACTGGATGCAGGTACATTCAGCTGACGAGTCCCGGGATGCGACAAAGTGCTCGTCCTGGATTCCACTGCTTGTTACCATCTATCTCTGCTTATTTATTCATACGTTCTTATTGCTTACTTATCTTCATTTTATGCGTGCTCTGACGTGTTTGATTCATATCATATATAAAAATTGTTTGTTTTTATTCAAAAATTCACCGATCACAGGCGATAAATAGTCAATGAAATTTCTTAACACACTTCAGATCTCCTTACGAATACATACAATTTGTTATGTTAACACACTTTTCGTTTCATGCCACATGCCTCACACCCGCTAAAGCAGATACCTACTTTAAACATCGTTAACGTGATTGGATGGCCTATTTAGTATAAGCTTTACTGAAGAATCATGCACCTGTTTATATTCGATCATTTCAATGTTTGATTATATTTCGTTGAAAAGGCTTGGACCAGATTGCCGAGCGAAACCTTGAATTTATTCATAATTCATTCATTAAGATCTTACGAATATATTCTTCCTCTTTGAAATCTCCTAATAATGGTTGCTGTACTGTTCTCATTACTCAATTCATTTTTATTTACTTTAGGTAAAAAGAAAAGCTTCCTCTCTATCAATGTTCTTGATTAGCGTTCACAAAATAAATGGTCTAACAGTTCATTTTTAGAGGGAAGACCATGATTGAAAATCTAGATTGTAAATCTATGACAAGCGTCAAGAAAATTATAATTGTAATGCCCTCCTGGCAGAATGTTAATAAGACAAGCAAAATGCAGTTAGAATTATTGACTGATGACATCATATGCATGTTACTACAATTTAGGCTTAGATTGTCAAACCAAAGTATGTAATTGAAAGCTTATCCACATATTGTTGTTCTTCCTATTAATTATAAATCATTTTCTGAAGAACAGTATGTAGGAAATATTTGGCTATTATCTTATTTCTTTAGCTAACATGTATGCAAACAATGACGCATAAGTAAACTCAAGATATTTGAATAAGTCATCGTGTATTTGTCAAGGAAAGGAACTTGAATGTAGTTAATGAGACGAATGTTTTTCATTATAATAATTCGATATCTCAATGATTGAGATCATTAGTCAGTTGAAGCTAGATCACCATGGAAAACCTAGAAGCACTGGACGGTCGTTTCGTCCTATTGCAGGACTCCTCAACAGTGCGCATTCACGATCTTGCCCCCCTCGTGATTCGAACCCAGGACCTATCAGTCTGGATATTTATTGAACTAACGAATCGTTACCGATATTCTGTTACACATAATTTTCAAATAAATAAAGTACAAAAAAGACTTTACATTATTTACCGAAGATCTACCTAAAACGTATTAAATGTTTTTTGTATTCACTACTTATCAAAATATTATAAACTCAGATGAATATTCTCCAAATTTCTCGGTAAAAATAATCCTTTCTGTACTGTATATTACTATATTATATATATCGTTATGATATAATAAAGTTCTAAAAGGTCTATAATTCATTCAGTAACAGCTTTAAAATGAAAAATGTAACAATATGGATCTTCATCACCCTCTCCCTAACTGTCCTTTATTCCACCCCTGGTTATCCAGGCAAACAGTGACATCATTCCGGAACTTTATTCTTCATCGTTTATGCAGTAATAAGAATTCATCTATTGAACGGTGTAGTATGCTGTCCTCATCATGAATCAACCATTTACCAATATATGCTAAATATTTGGTTTCATCAACCATCACTATAACTAACTATTACACCACTCAAGTATGCTACTTATAAGTAGTGGACAAACGGAGCTAAAGTTTTGTTTCCAGTCTTTTGAAGCCATTATTTTACGTCGGAATGTTTGGTGATGGGTATATCTCTTCTGACACTAACCAAATGATTATTGAATGATAGCCAATTTCAGACTGTCTGATTTTTGAAGTTGCTTGCTTTTATCAATCACGTTCGTAATGAGAACATAGGCTTCATGATTAAAAATCAAAGTGTAGATTGCTTATAAATAACTATATTCGAATACAACTTTATAATTACCGTGAAATAACCAATATAATTTTGTCATATAATGAATCAGTAATGTCGTAAATAGTTCATAGAAAATATACAGAAATAAACTTTTCTTTGTTACTTTAATTTTATCAAACATCAACAAGTCTATGTACCACAGTAAACTAGTGTTTATTTGTAACTACAATATACTTCAGTAATTGAGCACGTTCAGTTTGAAAAATGTTTATTGTAGCCAAACCTTCGAAATTCACATATATTTAATTACATAAACCTAAATCCCACATTACTTGTAATATATGAGGTCACTTTATATGCATACTTTATATGAATTACTAGATAAGGTATAATCACCATTGTTAAATTATGAGAACAGATGTTCTTGAGATTATCTTTTTCTTTTCAGATAATACAGGTTATTCAAATGTTGGGTAAAATTATAGCAATCTAGTGCTGAATGTCAATCATATTAAATCAACAGGATGTTTCTATTGACATTAGTAGTAAATCGATCACTCATAAAAGCTAATTGATTGAATGTATGTAAACCAATCTTATCTAATAGCGTGATACCATAAACACTAATTGATTAATATCGATGTAATATTCTATAAAATTCATATGTTATCTACCATAACGTTCAGTAAAGTAGCTTTGTGAAGATATCCAAATATTTTGAAAGTAGTTTACATCAAAATGTCCTTTTAAGGATCACTTAATACAACTTTAATCCGATCTCTTTATTTGTATACATTTATTCATGAATCCCCACGAGATTGAATAAATGCATTTCAGTCCTCTTAGCAATTACAACCCTTTTAAACTGCTTAATGGAAATTTAGTGTTCTATATATTTAATTTCCGTCAGTTTTCAATAAATGTGTCTTTAATGATATCTCTCTGAATGACTAGCACAGGTCATGACTTCTTACCAGAACTAAAACATTAGTCATTACTGTGGCTAAATGCATTAATAACATCGCAGTATATCATTAGGTAAATTGTCCTAAAAACTAGATTAGATATTGATAAGCAAATTATTGATCCACTTTCAGAGAGATGAATTACTATGAAATATCATGCAATATATCTTATACAACATAGTTGTTCCTAAGCCGTTTACATTTTTCTTGAGCGAAGTGTTTACATAATTTTCATTGACATACTATATTATAACATGTTATAAGATTCTAATACACTAGAAACAGAAGCATTTGTTAAAGGCTCCGCTTTGTTACAACGAAAATTTATAATCTATTAGCTTTGTGAAAATTAATGGACAGTCACTCACTGTAATAAATCAAAACAACGAATACAGCTGATAGATATGATATGTGATTTTTATCAAAACCCTAAACTCACCATACATTACGACGTATTTTTCATAGTATCCTGTTTTACTGAACTATAAACTACGAAATATAAATAATTGTTTTCCCACTATTAGGTTTTAGAGGAATCGTTGTGGTTATTGAAGTTATAAAGAAATTACATTTATTTTATCCCTTAGATTGTGTGTTAGCGTCATGCATCATTATAAATTCAAAGCCCTAAAAGATCTAATGCCAAATGAAACTTTTTTTTTAGAAGAAAAAGAATCTCCTAATTAATTAAATAATCACTAGTTAAAACAATGATTAGAACAGATAATTAAATTATTGATGAATTTTTGAGTATCCGTGATATAATTTAAAGCATAGAAATAAGATCGATAAATTAACCAATACCACGCAACTTTGCACGTGAAATATCATTTATTAGATTCAAAACATAGATTACTAAGAAAATTTCAACAAATATCGACTTTTGCATCAATTAACTAAAAGTAGGCAAATATCCAATGAAAATAACAAACAATAATAATGTCAACTAAATAAATTCTCTTTAATATATTTCTCCGACTACTACTAAAATAAGGTGATACATATATTAATTTATAGTTAATTCTCTTTTACCATACTTTATAATCAATTAATATGTAACCTTTCTACATAATTAACTGAGATGTGTAAATAAGGTTTCAATGAATATATTGTTTATATACGTTTATATACAATTGCCAGGAATCCTTGGATATAAGCTTTATTCTGTTAAGTACTCATCAACAAAACTTGTTTACATTCTTTAGAAAACTAATACTTCTATAAAAATTCGAACCTACTTAAATAATGTCAAATTTAAGGATTTTGTCACATCTGGACGAGAATAAATCAATGTCATCCGTTAGGAATTACTCATGGACTTATATTATATGTATATTCCTACTGTATGACGAATAAGTGACTATGTAGTATATATGTTCATACTCCATTCATTATAAACTTTTATTTGACCTATAGACTATTATCATAAGATTTACTATTCTCGAAATTTTCCCAATTTATTAGTGACAGTCAAAATCACGGCCCCGTTTTGACTTGATCTTGTACAAATGTTATTTTCTATTTTATGGTGTGATGTCGTTTGATTTGGCTTGCATATAAACCCAGTGTGTTTAAAATATATGATTCATAACGCGGAAGCTGAGATGGACGTTTTGCATTTAACAGACAGAGCTAGGAAAAAATAGGACCAATTAAAATTCTAGACTGCTCGCACTGGTATTTGCGTCACTAGTTGGGTCGTATAAGTCGATGTATCTAACTTGGCAATCGTTTTTCGCGATATCGTATAAGCTAAGGATATAACAGATTTGACCTGTAATTATTTTCTGTTATGATTAACCGTGACCAGTTTTCAGTCAGTATGATGTATATTCGAACCTCGCTCCACTTCGGTTTTAAAACCCGATTAGTATCATTAACCCTCACATAAACATTGTTACTCAAATTCGAAAACATATACTTGTACTTGTTAAATTAGTTGCCTTCCAAATTAAATCAAACCACAATCATTCAGTTTCCTATTATTTTGTGCAAATTAATAATTAATAAATATTCCTGTTATAAAAGCGTTAGTAAAACCACAGTTCGCTAATAAGTATTTCACTTTATCATTAAATATACGGGATTATTGAAAGCCAAAATAAATTCATCTAATTTTGTTTGCTTTTATATGACAAACAGTAGAATAATTTTCCCCAATATAATTCATCTACTCTGAATAGTATCATGATAGCAGGTGACCTAAAGTTTAACAAACAATAAGATTTCCAGTTGATTATGTTAGTTAATCGCAGGTCACTATCGTTGATTGACGAAATACCATAAAGATTTAACACTTAGTAAGCTGCCTGAACGTAAATGAATATTTAAAGAACTGTCCTGGAAATTCTAATGAAATTAGAGCAAATTAGTTGAGTTGCTTTTGATGAAATGTCACTGAACTTCTAATCACTATGCTATGTAACTCGATGCATTCACGAACGCGGTTATTAAAGTTAGGGAAAATATACATCTAGCTTTCAAAAAGATGTCATTAAATTTCATCATAAGTGGGTACTGCATTTATTTTTACCTCTAGTTTTCAGTATCTATGTACCATCTACAACACTTGTTTCCTAGACTGAATATACCTTTATGCTATTTTAAGTTGAATTCAAAAAAGAACTATAAATATCGAACAATACTGATATCATTGAATAATAACTTTGTTATCAGTAAGTCGGCAAATATTGTAATATATTTCACGATTTCTTTATTACCAGGCAGCTGATATGTGTTGTACATATGTGAAAGTATCAAATGTAAATTCGTCTAAGTACAATAAAACGTCATATTGTTTGTTTTATGTTGTCTAGAAGATTGGAAAAACTAATTATATAAGCCTAATTAGTTTATGTTTCGTAACATAATATTGTATATTTATGTATGACTCTCATAATGGAATAGTTACAGTTACTCATATAAATGAATGTATGCAGGAGTCTAGACGGTAACCTGTCTACAATATATTAATCTGTTCCACACGTAATATGGTACACCTGAACAATAATGCTGGAGTACTGATTTTCAGTGAATCGTTAATTTTTTATGACGTTTAAGATTACTGACAAAGAATTAAAATAATTAACGTTACTAAAGTGATGATCCACTTAAATATCCACTACACAAGAAAGAGCGACTTGACAATTGATTGAATATAATGTTGTATAACCGAGGTTTCCATATATACGCAAATTATTTGACGCAGATTGCATAACTGTTTAAATAACAGCTAATTTATGATGAATGAATTGTATGAAAACATTTCTGTTTAATTGAAACACTATAAATCGTAATAAATATGTGTTTAAGCAACCGAGTTTCGGTCGTATTACTTGACATATCCAATCACGAACTACAGTCCTGAACACTAATAGAGGTTTCTACAACATTCAGTGTGGCTAAATTTAATGGTAAACAGACTCATGAGCTTATGCCGTCTTGTTTTATTATCCCTAGATTTTTTCTGATTACTTATTATGCCAGGTAGTATTCCTCTTTTGAATAGGCAATCAACCGGAAAACGTAATAAGTGTTCAGACGATTTCAGTCGACAAAGGTTTAAGAATATATCGAGAGGTTTAGTACCTTTATCTAGTAACCTACCCTCAACCTTTTAATTACTTGGTTTTGAGATTCCACAAAGCAAGGGCACTACTTCCTGAGAATATCTAGGACAAAATACCTGAACACATAGAGAGGAGAGAGTCCGCTCTCCCTCTTGAAATGCTCTCACATGGCCACGCGTATATAGCCTCTGCCAGGCAAGTTCTACTCACGCCTTCTCGTGGCGGGGGTGTTGTTTACGAAATTGAGAGAACTAAAAAGAGAATGTCGGGAACTTTAGCCGGGTTGGTGGACATGGAGAATCCACCTAGGGGAGTTGGAAAACCCTGATCCCGAACCAGTGATGCGCATGGTCTCCAGTATCCTGAGGGAACAAATGGCGGTTGAACCAATTGTTGGTCACCAGCTTCCATGGGATTGCATCTCCTTACGACGCTCCACTGTCCTATGGATCAGACCTTCAGGTCAAAGGCTCGGAACGTGGCCCCCTAAGAAAACCACCTGCTTCGGTTTGGGCACGCGGGCAGAATTAAGGCCTTCACACAAATCAAATGAGATTTGTGTTACACATATCACTATTTGGTTCCTCCTTGTACCAATATCTATGTGTTCAAATAATAATAGTAATAATAATAATAATAACAATAATAATAATAATAGGTATCATTACCAAGATTTGATTTGATAACTTCGAATAAATTGAGCATTGGGTAGAATTTTATAAATAAATAATATATTTGTAATCCAAGTTTAAACTTGGATTAGTTTTAATTTGGTTATTTATTCTCTGAAGAACCTCAAACTCAACAACACTGGAGTGTGAAGAAGAGGTTTGTGAATTGTGTGTGTGTGTTGTGGATTCTCTGAAGAAGTGACTTACACTAAGCCACGAAACGTCAGAAAATCTAGTTTTTCTGCTCATTGGGATATTACAAATATATTATTTATTTATAAAACAATGGTAATAATAATCCTTCCAACTAGCGTCAAGGTAGGCGGTAACTGCCCTGACATAACACATAACCCAACCATTTCACTTGATAAGCACTAATGGTCTCGTCAAACGATTTGACATTCTTGCCTAATATGCCTAGCTTCAATATAGCTAACTGAATGATTTTAATATACTCGGGCAATGCTTTAAAGGCACTGATATTTAAATACCATCAGCCTAAAAATACCTTCTACTTCTAAAGTCCTGCTTTTGTTAGGTGCCGATAAGCATAATGAATGGTAACTTTGGAATCTGTTTATGGACCAATACTAAATGTATAGTTTTATCGTATAATTGTTAAGTATCTAAACTATTCATATTCATATTCCTTTTTTATAAGCCTTATTTTGACCTATGAACCATTATTATACGTTTTATCATTCTTGAATTATGCCCTGTCTATTAGTCACTGCCTCCCACATTCACAGCCACATTTGGCCAAATTTTGTACAAATGTTATTTTCTATTTTATGGTACGTTGTGGTCTGTTTGATTGGTATATAAACAGAGTATGTTTGAAATACATGATTCATATTGTAGAGGCTGAGATTGGTGTTCTGGACTCAACTGGTTTGGCTAGGCGGGAAGCAGGACCAATTAGGGCTCTAGGCTGCTCGTACGGGTTTACGCGTCCCTGGTCCGATCGATAATTCACTGTTCTCTAATTGGTGGTATCGTTACGTTATACATTAACAGGGCACTCAGACCACAAGTTATAACAGATTTACAAGTAGAAAGTAAAGCGGGGCGAGCTGTAGAGCAGGATACTTGCTTTTGATTGGAAGACAAACATTTCATCTAAGGGTTAAAACCAAATGTATTTATCTAAACATTTCGAGATTTAATAAGTCACCGGCCTATTGTCTGATTAAATACTTAAAATAAGTGAAGTGAGCAATGTCAGCCACAGATCTACTCCCTATATTCGGACTAAGCATCAAGTGAAACTAGTCTTAATGTAGTCTTTTGTTCTTAGAAGGTGACAAGCATGGGAGAACACATTCTCCACCAGCATGTGTCGTCCTTAAAGGACTATTTTCCCAATAGTGTCATTATAAAAAAGGATATTATTCACACATTCTAAGCACACGAGTAAATTTCCAGGTTTGGGTGATTAATCACATCTGTTTATCGTCGTTTGGTTAAAATAATATTGTTTCAAATGATCGTTGTTAGTATTGTTGTTGCAACACAATTTCTTCATCCTATTTTTTTCTGTTCATTACTTCATAACATGTATATGTAACTCTTTATTGATGATGCATATTGTCAAAAATAGCAATTAAAATGATAAAAATAACCTTCGATTAATTCCATATTATTGAAAAAAAACTATACACCAACTAGATATGTGTGGTTTTCTAATGATACTTTATACTTGTGTCTATTTCAGTCACTCAATATAAAATCAAGTTATTCTCAATGGGACCCTAGATTAAATTAATGTAATAGATTGAAAGTATGATGTAGATCACAAATACGAAATAAACCAAAAAGAAATAGAATGTTGGATACTTCGAACAATAATAGTTGTCAAAATACATGATTTTCGATAATACGAAAATAGTTCCAAGAAAGCGATATTTCTATATAAAGTGTATCATGAATCCGTGGTTTCATTTAGAAATGGTTAACTTCAGTCGGCAAGTGAAAGAGCACAAATTAGTAAAAGAGAACTCCAAAAGGCCAAGTATCAAAAAATTAATTTAATAGCATAAGAATATAATGCCACCAACATGTACTAAGTGACTAAATGCAATAAATCATGAGAGAGTATGAGATTAATGTTATGTAGATACCCTGGCTTAAGACCCTACGTTACCTCTCAACCGCATTGTTCGTTCCTCCTGGAAAGGACTGCGGTCATGTTACAATACAATTTGAAAATTGGATCACTGAGGTGTTCACGTTTTAATTGTCTTCATATCCAGATATCTTAGAAACTAATTTTTAACATCAAATTATTCTTTATGTAAAGTTGTGCTGAGAATTAGCTAAGACATCTGCGATCAGTATACAAGTTAATGATGGCAACTGAGGGATGTGGGAAGCAGGATTCTCCCCAGTTGTATAACATCCTAGGTTTGCTTATTGCTGTAATCTCTGCCATATACATTGGCTCAGATAAAACAAGCAACCTTTTTGCAGTGCATTTGGATAAGTTTGTCGAAATGCTAATTAAAATCAATGTTCACATTCAGTCATAACAGTTAGTGGATTTAAATTTTAGCAGTATACACATGTGAATTGGTGATTTTTCCGTTCACTAGAATGCAAAGAAAGGGATAATCATGTCTAACTTCATAGTACGAACTATGTCGATATGAGCAAACAAAGGCAATTTTTCTACTAATTAAGATACTATAGATATATTATTTTTATTGATAACAATCTACCCAATGCTCAATTTATCTGTAATTATAAAATCAAATTTTGATAACGACACCTAAAAACCCATTAATAATAGAATCAAGTTATCTAAGTGTAAATACAATTAGTACGATCACAGAATATTTAATAAACGCTGCTTAAAAGACCTTGGTCCATGAGATTCCCATCCTATAAGTGCATTTTGTGCTTGTTTGGACAGCATCAATGCAACTCCTTGTGTATGTGGAGCATTTTCTTGTTCATGTCCGGAGTATAACAGCAGCTCCCCTGAAGCTAGTCGTTGTTGTCCAACTTGCGTCCAATGTGTTTCACTGATCCCAAGCACCTCTAAATTGTATATCCTCATTTCTGCAGCAATTTGGAAAACTCTCCCAGTCTCCCACATTGTGCGAGCATTCCATGTACCTAAATAAATGGTTGCTCTGGTTGTCAGAAGGGGCATCGGCCTCGTGACTTCCGAAGAAACTCGGCTTTCATCATGAGGCGTCATAATTCTTCTAAACGAAGACCTTCTGACTCCCAGGGCAGAGTTTAAATGGTTTGAATAATTCTTTCTGGTTAGCGTTTTTTTTAGCGAGTTAGTTTTCTACGGGATGGGGTCGCTAACCCCATGCCCAACCCTCCTCCTTTATCCGGGCTTGGGACCGGCAGTAGCCCCCGGAAAGGGGCTCCAGGCGGAGTTTGCTTAAAAGACGCTATTCCCATATTTCTTTTTGTAAGACAATCAAAACTTTCCTGGAGACCTTTCTAGATTTTTCAAAGTACATCTCGTATATTTCCACGACAATGCATTCACAAATGCGCATAATTACTTGATAAATATCGTGAACGTATGAAAGACCTAGATGATCTAACAAAACTTCTAACTCCCACAGAACTACAAGCCACCATTTCTAGTCTCTTTCTAGAAAAAAAACTCCACTATTTGAATTCATCGAAATGCCGACAAATCAAAATGTATGAAAAGGTCAAAGAAAGAAAGGAAGGAAGGAAAGAAAGAAAACATCAATAATAGAACTTAAATCTTACGGTCTAAGAATTGTACATAAACTCTCAGACAAAAATTTAGGCATCCATGAAATTTTTGTACTGGAGAAAGAATTAAATTTCAATTTACATAGAAAACCACTTAGTGCTCTTAAAATTGTTCTAATTATAGAACCAATAGGCACACAATTACTCGAGAACGTCTCATTTACTATGTGTAAAAGCATCTCATATTTTTACTAAGCAGAAACACCTTACTCCTAACATTTCAAAAGGAGAATTAGAGGCTCTACACTCTCGTCAAAAAGACAAAACGAATATAATCACAAAAGCTGACAAAGGCAACACAATAGTAGTCATGAATAAAAAGATTATAATAATAAAGCTTTTGAACATCTTTTTACAAAACCATATGAAAAGGTCGACCCAAAATATTTTCTAACGATTAAAAATCAAGTCAGATCAGAGACAAGTCAACTTTTAAAAGAAATGAGTAAAGTTTGAGAAAAGACCGAAAAGCCTGGTGATCGCAGCATACCAGTGAGTCGGAAGCAGCAGTTGCATCTGGTAACTGCTGGAAGCTCTTTTAACTCATCCGAGTCACTGGCGACGAGACGTCTGATGCGAGTGAAACAATCTGCGAAAATGATGGGATGCCAATCACTAACACCTATCGACGTCTTGGACAATAGGCATAGTCTTCTGAGGAGCAGTTCAACTGGTCTGCTGCTCCGATGACATCGACTAGACTTTCTTACCCTCTATAGCCCTTAACAACAGATCCACCCTAACGACGCAGAAGTCCTCAAGGTACTCCAACTGTTGAAGCGCCACAAATCACCAGGTCTAGATGACTTTTAAAAATGATGGCGAATTTCTGAATATTGAACCGACTGAGTTGCTTACGGAAGCCTGGAAATTTGAGTGTTCTAACATCGTGGAACAAATAGATAGTTGTTCTTGTCTTTAAAAAGGGTTCACGTCGTTTCTACTACAGCTATCAGTGGATAAGCCTACTTCCTATCGCATCCAAAATATTGGCTTCCGTCATACTTCGTGGATTGTTCAGAAAGATTGACTCGTGAGGAACAGGCTGGTTTTCGTCCTGGTCGAGGATGTATTGACCATATCTTCACCCTTGGCCAGATGTTGGAACACCGTCATACTTATCACAGGTCGCCTTCGATTCTTTGGACAAGACTGTTCTGTGAGTTTATCTATTGAAGAAGGGTGTGCCTGTGAAGTTTACTAACATCTTAAAAGCCCTATATATACAAACACCTCAGGTAGAGTGAGGGCATACAAATCACCTTGACCGGAATGACATGACATTAACTTGGTCAAACCCGTTTTTGATTGATCGCATTAAATATTCTTGCTCTGTACTATGTAAACTTCGATTACTTTGATTTTATTTATTCTCTGAGGAAGTGGTTCACACTGAGCCACGAAACGTCAGAAAATTTTTCTACTCATTGGGATATTACATATATCATTTTTATTAAAGGCATCAAGGTCTTCAATGTTTCATCGGCGCACCGATGAGCACACTGCCCATTAAATTTTAGAGTTGTAGACAAGGTCAGAATTGTTGTGCACCCAGTCTCATAGGAAGTTCTCCGCCCTTACAATCGTTTCACATTCATTGCACCCAGTGAGTCCACATTTATCATGTCAGATCCACCAAAGTATTCGTCTCGTTTGAGCCACAGCTGAAAGTTCATCTGACAATCCATACAATAGCCACGTACCATAGGTACAATTCGACGTATCTCTCTTGTTGATGAAGTTGCTCGTTTTTTTATTCTCCTGACTACTTTCTCGGGATGCCGTAATTTTATTCGGAACATGATTTCGCTCTAATGGCTGTTTCACGATAACTCCATACTTTGCATGAGTGTGAACTAGACTTGGCTATATGATATTGCGTACAACTCTAAGTCTTCTTCTCATCAATTATTTTTTCATTTCTGAATGTGTAACCATTCACTATCATGTAGTCAGCGCTCTCGTTACTTTTTATACAATCCGATTCCTTTCTGATAAGGCGTAAAAATATAACCTGGGATGTGTTTCACTGGCTTCATATGTAATTGTATAGTTCTGAACTAAAAAAATAGACACTAATTTATTATAGTCATACTTTCACTATAACTAATTAATCTTAATTTAATGTAATAACATCAAATTTTCTGTCATTTACAACTGTACTCAATACCCAAACAAATTATTTTAAAAAGAAATGCTTGTTACTTCAATCCGAAGTTTGCACTCCTCAACTCAAGCTGTTTGCTACATTAGAATAAATGGTATTTTTTGACACATTCTGCAACCTCATACTGAATTGGACTGGTAAGTAAAACAGCTAGTATCAAGCAGACTTTGTAATGAAAGATGCTGACCACCAGTTACTTATCATATTCAAATAACATCACCTACGCGACTACGGCAGAGCATTTAATAATACATTGAGATGGTTGCTTAATAGATTAATGTAGCTGAATTCATAAAGTGATTACAGGGCGATCACTCCTCCAGAATTTGGTTATTAGATAATTGTAGAATAGATTTTTGAAGATAAATGTGAAATATGATGAGGATATATTCGTCGATTTATCTTTAATTTTTATTTACAATCCGTTATTCAGTGATCGTTATCTCTAAAAAATGATAAAAAAATCTTCTATTAAACTCACGGTCAGGAAGCTGTACCTTTTGGTGCTACTGTACATATTACTATGTCACTGAAAATTCCTCATAGACTGCTGGTGGCTTTAAAGTTACATGCTATCATATCAATATTTTACAATCGCCTATAGATTATGTGGCTTTTCACATAGAAAACACCAGTACATGTGTGAAAACGCTCAAATTGAATCACAAAAATCTAATATTTATGGACACAATGGTTCTTGTAACTTGTGCTCGAACGAAATGCATCAACAAATCAGATATTAAACAAAAGTACATAAAAAATAAAACAAGACGTTTCCATTGACCGTTAATTGTTATTTGCTGAAGCCTTCTTTATGGTATCTTTCATTTTGCTTTATGGTAAATTACTAACGTTAACAGACAGGTGATAAGAACTTCAGGGAGAAAAATAGATAGTGAGAGAGAAAGAGAAAATGTTTGGGAAAAAACAAGTCACAGAACAAAGCTCGCATATATGTATACAAGCCAGGTTTTTGAATACGGAGAGAAACAGAACCACGAAAAACTGTTTCCAATAAAAATAATTCTACACTCGACCAATAAAATTACATTTATGTATAATTATGATTATGGGAAAATACAGAGAGAAATAGGAAAACAATGACGTCAAGAAGTTTCAGAACAGACAGGCAATTTATTCATAACTAAACAACAAATATGTAAATGTATATAAGTATATTAAACATAATTCTGAAGAATAAAAGCAATAAACTTTTCTTAAATTAATGCACCATAAACTGGGAAGTAGTAGGGAAAATAAAAATTATTGTTTAAAACATCGAAGGTTGGTAAACTGTGAAGTTGCTTTCTCCACACGTAAAGAGAACATTATTTGAATGTAAACATAAAATCACGATGAGAGAGGATAGTGAGAAAAAGTGGACAAAATAACAAACAGTACTGAACATTAACCAACACAGTGAGATACTCTCAAACTCGATGAACAATAAGTTCCTCCCCCACTTAACTTGGACACAAGCATACACATTTACGAGCTTGACTGACAGAGTTATGTGACCGATAACTTTGCGAAAACACACGGTCAATCCAACCGAGTATGTACTTTAACTGTTATCTTTCTTTTTTTAAATAATTGAACTAGCATACATGAGGAGGCACCAACAAAGAGCCTTGTTTAAAATAATCACAGTAAACGGTTATAAAAGGCCAAAATACAAGGATGATATATAATAATATATACTTGACGCTGAAAACGCTATCGATATCTTAATTTAAGCTTGAAGAAAAAGGGATAACGGTGAATTAATTGAGAACTGAAAAAAGAGAACATCCGAATAGAAAAAGAGATAAATAACAAATAATGATGACGTTAACAAACTGTCATGTAGTGAATTATCCAACAAAATAATCTAAAAACGGAGAGAATTAGTTCACTTAAACGAATGAAAGTATTCTGAGTGAGTGCAAATGCATCAGTGGAATAAGAATGGGGAATGAAATAAGTTGAATACTTTGTTTTTAATCCATGTATGTCAGGTGAACAATCAACACGATATCCAGAGTTCAGAGTTGTAGGCAGGAAACTCAAAATATTTTTGCATAGACTCGCAGATATGAAGTAACTGCCTACAAAACAAATTTATCGGTTATTACAATGTTGACAAATATACTTAATAATCATGACACTAACAACGAAATAAATAAAATAATAGTAAGCTCAATATAAAAGTTGGCGAATATGTGATTGGTGTTTGATACTATAAATGGAATTGCATCAATTAGGCTCAGAATAACTCTGGAGTAAGCAAACTGGTAACGCTATATTTTGGCTTAGTAATAATAACGCCTTTTATCCAAATACCATTTTATACATGAATAAACAGTGAATATATATGCATAACATAGATCTGGAATATTTTAATCGAATGCCAATACTTTTGAAACCTTACCGAATCGCACACAAAACTTTTAATTAATAGCAATAAATATTACTTGATGGTTCGATTAAAAGCAGGTAACACTTCAAACTTATCTATAATGAAATATCTATAGTCTTCTTAAGCTATTACCCGTCAACAACCATATCTTATGGATATGAGATGGGACTTCATACAGATATTTCAACACTATTAAGTCTGTATGTGACGCAGTTTGACAGTGAAGAGCAAATCAGCTTTCTGAGTAAATACTAAAAGTCCATCTGTAAGTGTAGACAACTAGAACTAAATAAAAATGTAGCAAATAAGTGATGCAACTTATATGCTTAACTAGTAATTCTTTGATTGAGTGACTAGACATAGGTAAAAAAAACCAACCGACGATAGAAACATTTAAAATTTCAGATAAAAAACAGATTTGTTAAGTGATCATAGAAATTTACTTCTTTTCAATGAGATCAATCAAATGAACTTAACTGACAGCGTCAATAAAGTCGATTCAAATATGTGCACCCATCACATCAAACCTTTGGAAAAATAGGAAAAATTGAAACTAGAAGAATACACACGAATTAAAATAGGAATGGGGATAGTAGACATCCTCTTCAAGCAATATACTCTATCATATCATCACATATTCTCTTCATTTATTCACGTTTTTATTGTAAACTTCCTCTCCACCCCCACCAGTAAATTTAATCATTTCACTTTATCACTACATTTATTTTGTCGCATTAAAACATGTCTATTCATCTGACAGTAAGACTGGTTGCTTTGTCCTGATAATCTAACTACCTACTAATTATCAGTTTTAAAAAATCTTTGAAAAAAATAAACGTTCTGTATATGTAAAACTATGAAATCGACAAACCTGTTCGGAAATATTAATGGAGAAATACATTATGTATATATTCAATTATTTCTGACTTGACATTGAGAAACTGCTCGAAGAATATACGATAAACAAGCTTGTTGCCTAGCCTCAATAATCATAAGGATCACATGAATCTAAAACCATAAGATTTTAAAGAATAAATAATAAAACATAGGGGATAGAAGAAACAATGATAAATAATAATCCAAGAACAACTAACGCTGTACATATGTCTAAACTGAGATAAATTAAGCTAAAGCACGAGATCTCAATATCTGAATTCAATTGTTGGAAGTCAAGATTTGTTTGAAATTTAAGCTGAATATTAATTTAATTATTTGAAGGTTGGGTGCTTTCCAAAGAGCCTGAAGTTCCCGAGTTCGATATCTAGTAGGGTTGTAGATGTGCACAATTGAGGACTTGTATAATAGGATGAAGCCACTATGTAGTGCTCCCTAGTTTTTAACGATTTTCTAACTAAATTACAAGTAACAAAAGCTAATATCTAAAAACAATCTACACTTTACAGTTATAAAACTGGTCATTCTAATAAACATTTTTAATCTATTTGTGCAATACATTGAAGAAAGCTATCGAAATGGTATCCAATAATAAATTCATATACTCAACAGCATTTTGAAGACTAGTGGAATAGTGGAAAATCGCTACTTACCATTTCTGAAGATGATAGGGCAGGGAAAATATTTTCAAATTTGAGATTTTGTATTGTATAAACAGCAACTGGGAAAGTGGAACACAATTTTAAATAGGCACGTTGTGAAGTAGTTAACAAACGATTTACACGGTCATAACGAAAATCATCATGACATATACCGAAAAAACTTTGCACTTCATTCCAAACTGTACGACGATAAAGAGACGTATCGACGTTTTGAATCCCGTTTAGACTTAAGAAAGAAGTATGGAAAAATGAAAATAATTACGAGATTATTGACGAAATTGAGAAAAATAAGGCAGTTTTAAATGACAACAGAACCTAAGTTAAAAGTTTTGATAATCATAAGACAATTATGAAAAAATCCCTACCTATTCAAGTAGGATTTCTATACTATGATAAATCACAAGCAATCGATCGACAACATGCATAATTTCCGACAACGACTTTGTGGTGATACTATGAACAATGAATTTAGGAAGGATTATCAGAAATATTTCTCCCTTGCAATAGATACAGTTGGATTAAATAGGTACTAGACGACCACAGTATTAAATCTGTTTCCCCTCATTTACACCTACACCCAGCCCAGAAAATGGACTCAGACGACCTGCACATCGTTTTTAAGAACAACGCGTTATTCACTAAAATACTGAGCCCAGGTAACGACAACCAATTTCTTCCAAGTGAAAAATAAACATTATTCCAAAACGGTTTTCTTTAGCCTATTATAACGAGGTAAGTATTGAAGACACTGAAACTTACGGGACTGTGTTATGGATTAATATTAGTTATACTTTTAATATGCAATTATTAGGCAATTGGATTACTGTATTTCTATATTCCCTATATTGTGAGCTTCATTTGGACCTTCCAACTAATGCCAAACGATTTACTATTCCTTAATTACGTACTATTTGATGAGTTCGCTGCTACTTAGAACATGAATGTATTTAGCATGCTTTACGATCTGATAATCCATGTATATAGACTGAGAGTTTGAGATAGATATAATACTACTGCACTACTTTTTGCTGCGTTGTATTATCGAACCGAAGAATGGGCTAGGAGAAGGACATACATTTTGAAAGAGAAACTAAGATTTATCTAGCCTTAAGCTCGAGGCTAAACTCATTGGTCGAGGTTTAGGATACTTATGATAGCTGAAATTAATAAACGCGGGGAAGAGGAAATTATAACCAGGATTCTGGTTGGCGAATCGCTCCTCAATGTATAGATCAAACTTTAGTCATACACAGATGTTTTTGACATCCTAAACAGAAATCAATCAATCTTGGTAGATATATAGGATGCTTAAGTGAATTCCTCCATATATTTTAGTAGCTATAAGTTTTAACAGGCTTTCGGATAGAAAAGCATGTTAACTTGTTAAGACTCAATATCGAGAAAATTAGTACACTCTCAATCCTCAACTTTGTTTCAACAACAACAAATATAACTTTTTATGTATTCTTTTTTTGGAAAATAATTATACTGTTAATATTCTCTCCATTATTCATTTGGTTGCGAATATGCTTGCGATAATTCTTGTGCTTTGTATTCCAATAGGTCGAACAAGTTATGATTTTTCAAATGTACAATTTACAAAAGGAGAAACGAAGAAGACAGAACACCTTATTTCAACGAACAGCTCAAATTATATTAGCAACAAGCGCAGTGAAAGAAATGAATGGTAAAAGCATACTAAACTGACGGCCTTGAGTGAACCAGTCAGAAGAGACCATTTCTCTGGAACTCAATGAGCAATGAAGGATAAAATGTATCTTATTTGAAATAAGTAAAAATGGTCAATATCTTGGTTTTTATCTGATAAAAGTATCTTAAATGCATTCACACAGTGAATATATATATGGTACTTAAGACAAATTACGAGAAATACTTGCTCCTGATACGGGCTGACTAGCGATTAATAATAATAATAATAATAATAATAATAATAATAATAATAATAATAATAATAACAATAATAATAATAATAATAATAATAATAATAATAATAATAATAATAATAATAATAATAATAATAATAATAATAATAATAATAATAATAATAATAATAATAATAATAATAATAATAATAATAATAATAATAATAATAATAATAATAATAATAATAATAATAATAATAATAATAATAATAATAATAATAATAATAATAATAATAATAATAATAATAATAATAATAATAATAATAATAATAATAATAATAATAATAATAATAATAATAATAATAATAATAATAATAATAATAATAATAATAATAATAATAATAATAATAATAATAATAATAATAATAATAATAATAATAATAATAATAATAATAATAATAATAATAATAATAATAATAATAATAATAATAATAATAATAATAATAATAATAATAATAATAATAATAATAATAATAATAATAATAATAATAATAATAATAATAATAATAATAATAGTAATAATAATAATAATAAAGAATAACTAATTGCTTGAAATGAATGGATGAATGATCAAATTAAGAGTGGACATAGTTTTTTTAATTCACCAGATGAACCTAGAATATTCAAAAACAAAATATGCCAAAATTACATTCACTCACACACCAAAACACAAATTTCTTTCCCAATAAACATATCGGTGGACAGTTAGTGCTTACCATTAATTAATTATTATATCAACCAAAATAAAAATAAGCTTTAACAAAGCCAGCCTATTTAATAAAATTCTTATTTTAAAATATCAATCGAATAACCTAATAATAAAATAATATACCAGTGTAAGAGAGAGAGAATTTAACTTTGTTAATTTATCAATTTGTGATTGTTTGAACAGAGATTATGCAAACCAAAAAGCGTCAGTACAAACACACTATATTTACTGAAGACGAAAAGCATTTGAACAGCCAGGTGAGTTGTCCTTTAACGTTAGTTCATTCGGACGCTTGTATCAACAATTTGGATTTGCTAAGTTATCAGTTAAATATATTTTAACAATTGAATTCATGAGTCCATCTGAGCTAGACCACCATCGAAAACTTGGAAACACTGGACGGCCATTTCGTCAGTATGAGACTCCTCATCATAGTGCGCCCACTATTTCGCACGAGAGACTCTAACCCAGGACCCTCAGTCTCGAGCGTGAACGCTTAACCTCCAGACCACTAAGTCGACATCCGATGGTGTTAATATCCAGCGGAGCCCAATCTATGTCGGGTGTGGGACAATTATCTACTACAGATAATGGATGAAGGGTTGCGCAAGATCATGGATCGGGTGAAGTTAGGCATTAACACAGCTGGACGACGACTCAGTGGTCTAGAAGTTAAGTGTTCACGCTCGAAACTGAAGGTCCTGGGTTTGAGTCTCTCGTGAGAAATCGTGGGCGCACTATGATGAGGAGTATCATACTCACGAAACGGCTGTCCAGTGTTTCCAAGTTTTCAATGGTGGTCTAGCTCAGATGGACTCATGAATTCAACTGTTAAAATTACTATAATCTCCAAAAATCTCTATTCTGATAATTAAATATATTCCGATAATGTGTATTATCTAGTGATAAACGGTTTACACTTACATCCATAGAAACACTGTAACTCGTTAATTGCAGGTTTCTATAGATACCTTTAAATGTACAAACGCTGATATAACCACCATGCAACAAAAACCAAAGTAGTTGGGACCTGTGGCCTACTGCATCAAAGTAAAAAACTTCAGTTAGTAAGTATTCTGTAGACAAACATTCATAACAAACCCTGAAACCCTCCCCCTCAAATAGTGGCAGAGATACAAACAAATTTTTAAAATGTCAATTACATTGGGTGAATGGAAGTCACTACGCCTAAACGTGATACAGTCACTGTCAGAAATATTTGAATACTTAACATCTTCTAGATGTCTTATTTACAACACAATAAATATAGTTTGGGTTGTGGTGGTCGGTGTTCGATATATTCCTTAAACTCCGTATACATTTCGTCTCAGTAACCGTCACCAAATAATGCTCCAACGGTATGTTAATCAGAAGGCGAATACGAAGTGTTAATTACGTTTATTAAGGGACCACACACAGATATCCAAAATTACAGATGCGTTAAGCAAGCATTAAATAGTTGTGCCGAAAGGCAAACAGGCAAGCGATCGAGCGAGAGAGAGAGCAAGGGCAAGAGCGAGCGAGCGAGCGATCGAGCGAGTGAATGAACGAGCGAGCGAGTCATGAATATGAATAACATGGACATATATATACATAGTGAAATGAATGAATCATCGAGTCAATTAAGCGGTTAATAGTAAAGCTAGTAGCGTGAATAAATGCGTAGGCAGTAAGGCTTGCCGAGCATACATATTCATACAAGGATAACAATAATAAAGGTACATACATTCGCAACAGTAATAAGGATACAATAAGTTATTATAGTGCAGGTGACTTTGTCCGTTTAATAAGTTAATAAAAGGGCTTAACCGAATAGATGAGAGCAAACTCAATTGAACGTGAGTTGCTATAATAGCTCCTCCCAGCAAACAAAGATACAAAAGTGTCTGTGTTTGCGAAAAAAAATGTCAAATTTAAGAAGATGGGAAATATCGAAATTTACGAAATTAAGATATATGATAGAACTATCGTATATGTTATTAAAAATATGTGTAAGTTTGAGTTGGTATATGTCGTGAGGCCAAATAAGATCATAACGGAAGATCGGAAGAATACATAAAATATGTTGAATATAATAATTGATGAGCTAAAATTTTCGATTTGTACATAGAAAATGAAGATGAAATTTACATTAGAAGAGGTGAAAGAAATTATTAATTCAAAATCGTAGCTATGTATCGTTGCGGCCATCTCACTCTTCGGCCATATCTCGTCGTTACTGGATTTTCTTCGTTTGTGTTGGTCGATGTCGTTGATGATTGGGACTCGCGTTTCGGTGGTTCGACAGTTTTCGCAGTACCTGTATATATTGGCTGATCGTCAGTTTCGATGAAAGCTGGTTTGACTCTGTCGATGCTAATTACATCCGTTTTTCCAGCTTTTTCTATCGTAATAGTTTTATCGTTTCTTTTAATCACCTTGAATGGACCATCGTAGGCCGGTTGTAAGGGACGCTGCACATTATCCCTTCTGATAAACACATGGGTACTATCGGTCAGTCGTTTTGGCATGTATACACGATGTTGCTGTTGCCTCGGAAGCGTTATCCTCAGATCACCCATATGTTGCTTTAGACGTTGTACATAGTTGGCTATATGCAACGGGGATGCCCAAGGACTATTAGACGGTCTTACGATACCAAGCTTCATCAATTTTTCGAACTCTCGTTTCGCAATCTTCAACCTATTTGGGTCTAGCCTCCGTGGTCTTGCGTTGGTCGGTGGACCTTTCGTTATAATATGGTGCTGTACAGTGTGTTTAAGATCTCTGTTATCGTATGATGCCCTCGTCAAATCAGTGAACTCATTTAGAAGCGCTCTATATGGCTCGCTTTTGTCTTTTGAGACTACTAAATTCATGGATACGTAATCGGTTGTCACTCCTTTTATCACTACTGAATGGTCTTCGTTCACGAGCCGGTTTCGTCGGGTATCCACTAGTAAGTCGAAATTCTTTAAGAAATCAATACCAATTATAGGTACGGATACATCTGCGATGACGAATTCCCAGCGGAATGAAGTGCTACGACCAAAATTCAAGGTTACTTTACGCTTGCCATATGTTTTTATATCGGATTTATTTGCTGCCTTAAGCGTTAGCGCTGTATTAATATTTCGCGTTTCGTTACTCACTGGAGGCACAACGCTTACTTCTGCTCCAGTGTCCACTAAGAACTGAGCACCTGTTACTCTGTCCTGAACGTAAAACAAACGACTGTTTCTAGGAGCTGTTCTAGTTGTCGCGGCGTTTACCGACAATCGGTGTGATCGTTTGAATTTACACGGTGGTCGGCAGTTTCGAGCTTTGTCGCCAAAAGTTTGATGGTACCAACATATTGTAGGAGCTGAGCGTCTCCTAGGACGTGATCGACTTCTATCTCTCGACCTACTTCGCGACCATTTTCTTTGTATATCGCTCTGATTTAGTTTCGTCAGCTTGTGGCATAAAAGGTTAATCTCCTTTTGTAATGCGTCGATTCGTTCATCTACTGTGGTATTATGTCTTTGCGGACTCGTTTGTTTCATTCTCTCGTAAATCCTATCGGCTATATTAGCAATGTTGTCTATGTCAACATCGCTGTCCTCAATCGCGAGGATCTGCTGAACGTTCGGTGGGAGTCGTCGTAGCCATAACTGATAAAATATGTTTTTATCTATTTTTCTGTCTCCAATTATGCTTCTCATATAATTTTTTAGCTGCGACGGAGTCCTATCTCCAATCTGCACTTGACTGAGAAGCTGCTCGACGGCTTGTCGGTCACTTAATGAGACGGCTTTAATCACAGCCTGTTTAAGTGCGTCGTATGGCTTTTCGATGTCTGGCTTAGTTAAAAACTCTCGTACATTGTCGGCTACTTCATCCGGAAGTAGTGAGCTTGCATGGCCGAATTTATCTCGTTGTAAATGAACACGATTAGCAACAAAGTAATGTTCGAGTCTAATAAACCAGAGTTCAGGATCTGTGATCTTAAAAGGAGAAATAGTTACATTCATGGACCTCACGGACGAAATTTGTGGAAGGTCTATTGTGTCGTTATTTAAAGACATGATTATAAAGATCAAAAATTATACGTATATACTGTAAATGTCACGGAGAGAAGTAAATCGATAAAAACAATGATAATACAAAATGGTACAATTAATAACAAGGAACGGACTTACTAAATTGCACCAAAATATCAATTGTTTGTAAAATATCGTTGTTTATCATGAATATTATCGTTATGTTCAATAATGTTTGTGTGATAATGTACGTATAATTAAAATGGTGACATAATAAATCCACAGTAATGATTATAATCCAAATGCTAGCTCGAATTGAAATAGAGTGCGTTGGATTCTCGGAGTTGGATTACGTCGTCGAAGATTGATTCTTGCTCGCACGTTGGGATCACCAATTCTGTGGTGGTCGGTGTTCGATATATTCCTTAAACTCCGTATACATTTCGTCTCGGTAACCGTCACCAAATAATGCTCCAACGGTATGTTAATCAGAAGGCGAATACGAAGTGTTAATTACGTTTATTAAGGGACCACACACAGATATCCAAAATTACAGATGCGTTAAGCAAGCATTAAATAGTTGTGCCGAAAGGCAAACAGGCAAGCGATCGAGCGAGAGAGAGAGCAAGGGCAAGAGCGAGCGAGCGAGCGATCGAGCGAGTGAATGAACGAGCGAGCGAGTCATGAATATGAATAACATGGACATATATATACATAGTGAAATGAATGAATCATCGAGTCAATTAAGCGGTTAATAGTAAAGCTAGTAGCGTGAATAAATGCGTAGGCAGTAAGGCTTGCCGAGCATACATATTCATACAAGGATAACAATAATAAAGGTACATACATTCGCAACAGTAATAAGGATACAATAAGTTATTATAGTGCAGGTGACTTTGTCCGTTTAATAAGTTAATAAAAGGGCTTAACCGAATAGATGAGAGCAAACTCAATTGAACGTGAGTTGCTATAGGGTGTTCATATTGTTACAAATCGAATCATGTGATTAATTCTAAAAAATGAAGTCATTCTTCGGAAAAATAACTAAAAATGATACACAAGAAGTCAAAAAAGTTAGATTGTTTTACGAACCAAACAAATACTAAAACTCGTCCTTCTATACGGCAGCTAATTATAATAAGAAAACAAATCGGATGTAATCAAAACACAATACAATAGAATAACAAGCAATTTGAAGAAGTATACTTACGTATTATAAGTCAAATCATAAGCATTTCGGAATTTCTCATCCAAAAGTGAACCTAGCTCAGTGCACAGACGATCAGCTAGAGGCAGTCCTTCTTCTTGCCATGAATACTCCTAGATAATGAAGTTTAGGGAGAAAAAGATTGTAATAGAATCAAGTTGAATTTAATCAAACAATCATGTTTACAAAGTAATTGAAAAAACTGGTTTACAGTATTACATCAATAAGCACAGCACATATACATCGACATCACAGAACCTGAAATGCGAATACATGTGTATTTAAACAATTGTACTTCTGTTAGCTTATGTAATATTTCCCGAAAGTTTGACCAGAATCATTCGAAAAATTGATGTTTTTAATCACTACTGTGAACTTTGAATCCCTACGCGTTCAGTTTGATGTTCGGAGACTAGTGTTATCGGTGAGTGGTTACCAAAAATACCCACATGAATACTTATGTCTTTTCCACTTAAGTACCAGTTATAATAAAACTATTATTCTCTTCTGCTTTTACAATTCTTGAAGCGGTAAAAGAGTTATTAGGGGTGTAGTGCAAGGTAATTTGCTTCAATGACTTCGTTCCTGTTACTTGCATACTCAAGCTCACACGTAAAAATGTTACTTATCACTGAGACACTTAGAACTCAATAATAGTTTTTACCTAGGCACCTAACCACCTACACCAATGATCGTTACATCTGGGAATGAGATGAACTATTTTGATAGTAAAGGATCAAATCACATAAATTATGCATGCCAGTTATTCACATAATTTAACAAAATAAGTGAGGATAATAATATTAATAGTAATAAAAATGATAATAATCAATGAATATTGAGAGTAAATAGGGAAGTCGGCGATTGAGTAAATATTTATGTATTATTTATTTACATAGGTATTCGGCCTCTAGACATATGAAGTATTTATTCACTTATTTTTTTCACACAATGAACTGAGAGCAACGGTTAACAATGATGCGAAGAGATAGTTGGCCTTATTATGAATGCATACAATAAATATAAACTAAGCCAATATACAAAATATTGAGAAATTTGATCATGGAGACATCTTTTTCCAAAAAAATAATACGTCAATAAAACTGTACCCTTATCTGAAATGACTGTTACTACAACTGCGACCACCGTTCGTAATCATCATTATAAGTCATCTTATTTACCGCGAAAAACCATAACAATAAGCTGTTTCTTTAGACTATCGTCTATGTGTATGAGAGAAAATAAAATCAGTAAAAGGAGCATTGAACCCGTCTTGCAAAAAAGGAATTGATCAGTGTCATTTTTTATGATTGTTTGTTGATCAAACGGTTGTATTTTTAAAATGAATTTAGGATGTAAAGAAAATGTGGTGAGACTATAATTTATGGACGACCTTCGAGCGACGCTGAAGTGACATTGAGAGAAGAGACCTACTGATTAGGACTAAATGAGGGTTATAAAGTAGTTAGAATTCTCATTTACAGTTGATGGTTAGGGTCAAAAATTAGATTTAGAGTTTTCATCAAGAACTGATATCAGAAATAATGCCAAAACTCTATTTACCCAAATGTATGGATGAATTTCGCGCCCAAATTTATGACTAGTTATCCTATATCTGATTGGTTCGTCCATAAATTATAGTCTCGCCGATAATTTAAATTATCGAGCTAGCTTCTAGGCTAGCTACCATTCCACCGAAAAGTATAGATGAGCATTGGTTGCAATTGCATGACGCCATGAAAATGGCGGGTCAAGTCTGTTGTGGGTTCGCGAAACGTCCCGCTTACAAGCACTGGGTTTCTTCTGGTTCCTTACAACTTATTGAAGCCCGTCGGTCCACTCCGGGTGACCGTGAGTTTGACCACAGGCGAAGGTTGTTACGTAATGAAATCGGGCAAAACTTGCGTAAGGACCGTGAAGCCTGGTGGTTGGAGCGTGCTAATGAGCTGGAAGCAGCAGCTGCATCTGGTAATTACCGGAAGCTCTTCCAACTCATCCGAGCCACTGGCAGCAAGAAGTCTGGTGTGAGCGAAACAATCTGTGAGGATGATGAAACGCCAATCACTAACATCCGTCGACGTCTTGGACGATGGGCAGAATTCTTTGAAGGGCAGTTCAACTGGCCTGCTGCTCCGGCAACATCGGTCAGATTGTCCTGCCCTCCATGGCCGGTGACGACTGATCCACCAAATGAGGCGAAAGTCCGCATAAATGCTGGTGGTGGAGTGAGTGATGAGATCAATGCACGCATAGTGAAAGCCAGAGCGGCTTATGCCAATCTGGGCCACCTTTCGCGCCGTCGTGATTTTAGTTTGGCTGTAAAAGGTCGGATCTACAACGCGACGGTGAGAGCAGTTTTGCTCTATGCTTGTGAAACCTGGCCTCTCCGAGTTGAGGATGTTAGACGACTCTCTGTGTTCGATCATCGCTGTCTCCGAAGGATTGCTGACATTCAGTGGCAATACCATGTCAGTAATGCAGAGGTCCGGCATCGTGTGTTCAGTCACAGAGACGATAATGAAATTGGTGTCACCATCTTGAAACACCGACTTCGGTGGCTTGGACATGTTCTACGAATGTCGTCCCAGAGAATTCCTCGTCGTGCATTATTTGCCGACTCTGGGACTGGTTTGAAAAAGCGGAGAGGCGGTCAGTATATGACATGGTGTCGTGGTATGAAAGAAAGCTGCAAAGGGCTACCTTCTGTTGGTCCTTCACGACTCCCTGGTTGGGGTCCGAGAGATGGTGTAACGCAGTGGCTAGAGACGTTATCAGATATGGCTCAGAATAGAAGCCAATGGCGATCCTGCTGTAACCTTCTTTTACTTTCTTCATAAAAAGTGGTTGTATCTTCCTTAACTGAAAGATTTCTAATGATTGTACCTTTCCGTTTTCCCCATCATTGTTCTCTTCCTCTTTTTTTTTATAATTTCCCACGTTCATTACTTTTTTTATATACATATTTTTTTCTCCTTCTCTTCAAATTATCATTGTTTTGTGTGGCGCATATATATTTGGTGCTCCCTGTACCAATATTTATGTGTTCAAATAAATAAATATAATATAAATAAATAATTTCCATTATAAATGGTCAATGTTTATGAAACATTCGTAAGTGACACTTCAAATTATTATATTCAGTAAGTCAGACAACAACGTAGAACTTCACACGTACGTACATCAGTTCGAGTTGCTATACCACATTAGCACAGAGATACAATTGTCGATTCAAATCCCATGGTTGTAGAGGTAGAAAAAGTATAAGCAGTAATCAGAAAGATTAGGATTTGAAGATGTTAATCAAGGAGTATAATCCAGTAAAGTAGATTTGGGAAGAGAAATAAAGGGATATGAAGAATTCAGATTAGATTATATTACCGAAAAAAAAGATAGGATGATCAAGTTAAGAGGTATTACTGTAGGAACCATCTGGAAAGAACTGAACGGTCAAATGATCCTTATTATTCACTTGATTTTGGAGCGAACAAATGGAGACGATTTTTATCACAGATTGAGAAACTACACAACACTAAGGGGTATTAAACAGTTATATTATCCATGCTTAAAACTAACCAGATGAGTGTATTCAAGACACCAACAAGGATCAATCTTAGAACCTTGACTCTCGGGAACAAAACTTATAGATTAACTAGGTTGAATGGATTCCTGTGATTTACAATTCTAGTACCAGTCTGCTGGTATTATAGATAAGTTAACATAAAATCCCGTGTGTAATTTGTCTTCACCTGTGATTGTTGAACTGGATATGTCATAGATTTCTACAAGAGCATCGAATGACCTAACTTGAGATTAATCCGCAATAAGCAACAACATGGTTTGTGAAGATTTTTTTAATTTGATGATAGTGGAGAGGAGTGGGTGCACATGACTAAGTAGTTCTAAACAAGAAGACGATAGCTATTCTATGTTCCGTATTTTTCAGGGATTTTTCAAATAACTGGTGTTGGTTGATTAGCAAAATCCCACAAATTGAAATCTCAACACACGAACTACCTAAAGAATAATCGAATCTCTCAACACTACCAGCAACAAACTCTTCAAATGTAATAAATTGAGAACCCATTTCAAACTTGTATTTTATTTTTAAAAAGTGTCATAACAGGTTTAATAATAAAAATAAAAATAATAAAAATAATAGAATGATTCAATTGCACATACAGTTGCATGAAATGGACGAGCATCGAAATTTTTGTAACCAGACTGTGGAGAATCTAAGAAACGTGAGATGAGCGGATGATAAGATAGTTTTTCAATATGCTTCATCATATTATTTGATGGGAAGACAGCTTCAGAATCCACTGAAAATTAATAATCAATACTAGACGGATTTACATTTTTTGTAAGTTAGTTTTAACTATGAAAAGTAAATTGATTATAAAATATAAACGAACAGTTTTAATTATTCATAAGAATTTATTTTCTCTCAAAATATGGAATCCATCGTTGAAGTTTACAAATTACGATTTGGTTTCAGAAATATACATTTATTAAACCAGAACAGAAACCGATAAATGAAAGGTGAACGGACTATGAAGATATATAAATTGAAAAACAAAATAACTGACTGACTGTAATTTGTAAATAGATTTTTAATGTGTGAAATAGAACTGATTGTAAAGTCTTTGGATGAAGGATATATTCTTTAGTTGGTGAACTGAAAGTTCAACTTATAATCTTACAAATAAACAGATTGGAAAGCTATATCACAAAAACGTTAAAGTGAATATTGTGTTTGCATAAGATTAACACTACTTCCATCAAGGTTCAGGATAGAAAAATAACTAAACGGTAAAAAACATAATCAAAAATACACAAGAAGAAATATGAAACAGTCGTCTATGAATAAATAACCAACAAAGGTAATATACTATAGGTTGTATTATCATTGACAACTTACAAAACCATGATTTAGAAAACATTGTTAGTCGCTACATTTTATTAGATCTTAAATACCTACCTAGGATTAGTGAGGATTTATACTTCCCTGCTCCTGATATTGGGGACTGTTAATTCCGATGGATAATTGAATTAAATGCTAATCGCCTAGGATTCATTTAACCTTAAAACTATTATTTTGTTTATACATATATTAAACACGAAATCGCATCATTTTTTAGAAACATAACTCTGACATTTTTTATAGGTAGGCAAAAATAATGTAGGCTAGCTTAGTTGTTACAAAAATGACAACTTAGAATTTAAAGAATTACGCGTGAAATTAATAAAAAAAGGAATGCCATGACTGCTACATTTTTGGTGTTCTGAGCCACTAAGATAGGCTGTAATCAATATAGAATTCATTGTGAAATATAACAGATTGAATCTAACAATCAACAGGTCGACAAGCAACTCACATTGACTATTAGATATGATAGCGGTTAAAAATTGTTCAGCAACAATATCTTCTGCGACATCTTCCCAACTTAAATCTTCCGTCTGGATGATTTTCAGCAATTTGGAAGCCCGTAATTTTCCATCAACATCAGATGGTTCATCATTGTGTGAGTCCTGATGATTTACATTTCCGTTTTCTGAAATCTGGAAAATAATGAAAAATTTTATTTGATAGATAAGGATAGGGAACTTTGAGTAATAACTCACTAAAACTTAGGAAAATTCATCTGGAATTCAGTTATCAATGGGTATACGCTCGAGAATAACATGGTAAAATGTTACTAAATATTCTCAACTTTGTCATTCTCTAGAAAACAAAATTTAAAACTAAATAGTATTAGGATTAATTTTCCGACAAGTACACTGAAACTCGAAGAGCTACCTTCGGTAGTGGATTTATATACAGTATCAAAAGTTGAAATATCTGTCTAAAATACTCTATTCTACAAAAACTCTCATAAAAACGTGACTGTAAGATCCAAAAGATAACCCAAATGCCCTGGTACGGCCGAGAGTGGGGAGAGTCCGCTCTCTCTCTCTCAAAACGCTCTCACATGGCCACGCGTATATAGCCTCTGCCAGGGAAGTCCTACTCACTGCCTTCTCGTGGCATTACTGTTGTTTACGAAAATGAGAGGACGAAAAGCGAATGTCCGGCGCTTTAACCGGATCCCAAACCAATGGTGCACATGGGCTCCAGTATCCTGAAGGAACAAATGGCGTATGAACCAATCGTTGGTCACCGGCTACCATGGAACTGCATCTCCTTACGATGCTCCACTGCCTTGTGGATCAGACGTTCAGGTCAAAGGCTCGGGGTGTGGCCCCCTAAGAAAACCACCTGCCTCGGTTTGGGCACCCGGGCAGTATCACAGCCCTCATACAAATCAATTGAGATTTGTGTGGCGCATATGTATTTGGTGCCTCCTTGTACCAATACATATGTGTTAAAATAATAATAATAATAATAATAATTATAATAATAATAATAATAATAATACCATAGTAAACTCTATAATATCGTCCAAACATATTTATTAATCTATTCAAACACATAAACATTGGTACAAGGAGGCACCAAACAGATATGCGTCATATAAATCATTCCATTTATGTGAGGGCTGGGATACTTCCCAAGTGCCCAAACCGAAACACGTAGTTTTCTTAGGGAGCCACACCCGAACCTTCGACCTAAAGGTCTAATCCACAAGGTATTGAAACAATATAAGATGCAGTCTCACAGTAGCCGGTGACCAATTATTGATTCATATGCTATTTGTTTCCTTAGGATCCTGGAGCCCATGTGCACCATTTGTTTGGAATCAGGGTTTTCCGGCCCCCTTAGGTAGACCCTCTGTGGCCACCAACCCGGTCAAAGCGCTTTCCGTAATCTCAATTTCGTAAAAAACACCCCTACCACGAAAAGGAAGTGAGTATGACTTCCCTGACAGTGGCTGTATACGCGTAGCACTGTATGAGCATTTTGAGAGAAAGAGCGGACTCTTCCCGCCTTCGGCCGCACCAGGGAATTTGGGAGTTTTGCTGTTGTATGTTGAAAGGCCGATAAATCAATAACAAAATAACAATCTTTTCCAGAGAAACAACTTTCAGTTGGTCAGCAGTACTTCTATATTTTGTATTATTTTGCAATAGGTTTTAGCTCATTTGATGGGACATTTCCATAATTACTTAAAGGTCGCCATTGATCGGCACTCCAGAATAAATTTTTATCAAGTGAAACCGAAATACAGTAATAGTTCCATGTGAACTGACATTTTACACAGTGCGTGGACTAAAAATACTGTCGGGTCACAAAAGTCACTAAAAACCCGACGTCACAGTGGAATTAACGACTGCGTTGAGTATAATGGAATATACTACATAATCAATTTTGAAAATGGGCGTCCAGTTGTTAGTTTTTGATGAGGTGTAGCTTACTACTAGTTTTGAGTGATTGTAAAAGATCAGCCAAGCAACAGGAGTGATATAACAGCCGCAAATGTTGGGAGTGGTTGAAGACATTTCCAGAAAACATAGACTTTCAAATGAGTATAAAATGCTTTTTTATATCTTTTTAAACTAACGCGATGGATATGACAGGGGTGAAATGAAAACAGAAAAAGTAAAATCGATTAATTTTAGACAAAGCGTATTTTCATGAAACAGCATCCGATACGACAAACTTATTAGTGAGAATACTCCCACATAAAGAAATGGTTAGTAGGCCCATAACAGCGAAAGAAATTTGAGCGAATCACAACTGAAAATCAGTCAATCACCACCACCTCCATCATTTATTCAACTTGTTACAGATGAGAACAGGTGTAACAAATGTACTGCTGATGTAGTAAATGCTACTCGCAAGGATGTTTGCAAGTAGTGTGTAGTGGAACATGACGTTGAAGTCGTCAGACGGAGTGAAGCGTTTCAGTGCATCAAAAGCACGGTGTTGGCGGAACACTTGGGGATCAGACGAGAGAACAGTTGAGATGGCAGAACACACTGAAAGATAAACATGGATGATTGGTTATGTATATGTATTATGTAAATACTTTATAGCTTTTCGCAATTAATACACATTCCTTCCGCCTTCTGTCATTTTTTACAGGATTGATATATACTGCCCCATGTAAAAGAATCAGGAATGAAATGGCCGGGTAAATCGACCATAAAATAATTTACTCAGACAAATAGCAAGAAAGTTAAACTTACATGATCGTCCCATGGTTCAACTAAACAGGAACATGTGCTCCCATTTTCAGAACTATGAAGATTATTTTGGGAACTCCCATTGCTAGTTTGATTGTTATATATGTATGCTTCATTACAATTATCTACATTTAGATTTATTAATCCATCATAATTATCAATTTCAGGACGAATCCCACAACCAAATATGAAACAAGCTAAAGCATGAACATGAGACAGGATAGCTACAACATGCATTAATTCAGACAACGATAATGCTTCTTTTAATGGATTCGAATCTCCTCCATGAGTCAAGTTGTAAATATCATCCTAAAGAGAGTAAAAAGGATTAATAGATAATGACTAGAGTTGTTAGAGATAGTAAAACATAAATTTTGTAAAATAGATGACGAGTATTTGAAATAGGCACTGTAAAGAGGGAAATGTAACATGTCTGTTATCAAGTACAAAGTTATGTGATTGAAGAAATTTAATTTATAAATTGCTTTTCAACAACATTAATGAATATTGTTTTATGAGAAATGGGGAAACTTCATGAGCGACATTGATTGCAACTTCCCAAATTAATGAAATTTCAAAATCTTTATGGACTAACTTACCTACCCTTACGTTCAATCACAAGAAAGCCCAGTGAGTTTGGAAATATATTTCATGTCAGTTGGTATAATTCTAATTCCAGATTGAAATTACTAATAAAATGATTGTTCATGAAAATCAATAGTTAAGTACAATTGTTTTATGTACTTGATGGTCTGAGAAACATTTGTTAGGACTACATAGTTACTAATCAAGGCACTTGAACCGGAAACCAACTGCCGAATTAATACATTACGTCTACAAGAAATGTTTACATGTTCCATAAAATATGTGCGTGCTCTGTTCAAGTCACACAACACAAATGTATTCGCAACGTTCAGAATATATGTTAAACTCAAACAATCCTAAAAGTAGACATATCCGGTGAAAAAGTTGTAGTTTATAAAAACCTTTAATAGAATTTTAATTTCATTAACAATTATGACATTGAAAAATCCGTTGGATATGGAATGTGAACATACTTACACTTCAGAGGATGTGACCGAAACATATACTATGGTGATGATAATTATGCCGTTAGCTTCCTTTGGTAAGAAGTAAACTAACTAGCTTTTAATCCTGTCTCAAGGATTCATTTAGATTCAGTATTACGTTGGTTCCTCTTAAATTAGAAGGAGAAGAGATGAGCTACCCGAGTATCTGATTTGATTTATTCTATCTTTTTGCAACTTTGCTACTTAAGTGAATCGGTCAGAAGTGACTACTGAGATGAGAATCATCAAAATTGTCGATAGAAGTAAACTGAAGCAACTGCTTCGCTAAGTGTAAACCTTAAAGTGGTAAGCTGATTAACGTCTGCTGCCTCAGTAACATTTATTCTGAGTAAACCATACGAATTGTAAATAGCATTGCTACTAGCATAGGCAGTTGAAAAAAAAAACTAGAGACAACTAAACCACGGTGTGGGCAGCCGGGAAGTGACATCAGCACTCATACCCGTAACAGCACACGAGACCAAGTTGGTCACATTCAAATCCTCCATACACCTCCTAATAACTCACTTATCTCCACGACTAACCCTATTCACATCCCTTTATCACCTCGCCCCGCTAGTGCAAACTATTCGAGTACGCGGAACGTTATTCCTGGTCTCCTGAAACCAAGCTCTAAACTACACGTAGGAGCTTTCAACGTCCGAACACTGTGCCAAATAGGACAACAGGCTCCCTTAGCTAGGACTTAAGAATCTCGCGCCATCGATGTGTGCTGCGTATCCGAAATGCGCACACAGGATCCGAGTAGTGTAATTCATTTGACCGCACCATGTTAAAGTAACGAACCAACTCGATTTACGCTTCGTGTATCTGGAAGCCCTGATGCTGCATCCCGTGGCCTCGCTGGCGTAGGTATAGCATTGAGTCCTAGAGCAGAACTAGCTCTCTTAGACTGGATCCCAGTAGACAGTCGTTTGTGTGCTGTCCGACTAAACGGAACAGTAAGGACTCGAAAAGATAGGGACACTCGTCGTTGCCTCTTCGTCGTCTCTGCCTACTCTCCCACTGACTGCAGCTCAGATGATGTAAAAGATGAGTTTTACAGAAAGCTTTCCGACCTTCTCCGAAAAGCTAGGCGTTCAGATGTAGTAATAGTGGCTGGTGACTTTAATGCTCAAGTAGGTAAACTAAGCGAAAGGGAAAGACACCTGTGTGGATCTTATGGTATCGCGACTCAAAGAACAGATAATAGCGACCGTCTGTTGCAGCTATGCTCAGATAACCGCCTGTTTCTTGCAAACACTAACTTTAAGCATAAGGCAAAACATCTTTTGACATGGCGACCCCCTAATTCGTCCCAACGTTGGACCCAAATAGATCACATCGCTATCAGCCACCGATGGAGGGGCTCGACAGAAGACTTTCGCTCATTCTGGAGGACTTGCTTAGACTCAGATCATGCTCTAGTGCGAGCGCGTATTTGTCTGCGTCTTACTGGACGTAGGAAAGATGGTACTAGGAAACCCTTTAGGGTCCTACTTAATGATAGTCAAGCTAAGAGTATATTTCAGGAACAACTAGAGCAACAGTTAGGCAGTCATGTAAGTGATGCCCACCCCGTGGTAGCGTGGAATGACACCCAAAAAGTTGTAGAAACACCAGTGATGTCTGCAAGTACGGTAAACCATAAGGTTAGGGAGAAACACTGGATTCCAGCAGCATCTACCGCACTGATAGATGCTCAAAAACTCATTCCATCTGGCTCTGAACATAACGAAGAGTGGAGTCAGCTTAAGCGTAAGCTGACTAGAAGCCTACGCAATGATCGTGAACAGTGGTAGGTAGCGAAAGCAAGAGAGATGGAAAAGGCAGCGGCAATAGATAACAGCAGGCAATTGTTCAGACTTGTTAAGGAAACCGGTATTAGGAACCCAACTGTTAACGAAACAATTGCAGAGAAAGATGGACATGTTATTCATTCTCAATCCAGGAGATTGGATCGATGGGCAGAACACTTTAGGGATCAGTTCAACTGGCCTTCAGCCACACTTCGGTTTCCCACGATCTCCAGCCGACCTGAATGACAAGTTGATGTAAGTCCTCCGACTCTTTACGAAGTTGAAAAAGCTATAGGAAATCTGAAGCGCAGGAGAGCAGCAGGCCCTGACAGGTTTACCCCTGAGATTTTTAAGGATGGCGGTCCAGTAATAGCAGCGAGATTGACCGAGGTCTTAGGTAGAATCTGGGAGCTGGACGTAATCCCATCTGACTGGTCTCAATCACTGATTGTGCCAGTCTATAAGAAAAAGAAGAAAGTCTTCTTGTGACAATCACAGAGGAATTAGTTTGACTAATATAGTGTCTAAAATATTAGCTTCAATATTACTTCGACGTCTAATCAAAGCTCGTGAAGAGCAGACTAGAGAAAACCAGGCTGGCTTTCGACCTGGACGTGGTTGTATAGATCAAATATTCACACTATGTCAGGTCCTAGAACACAGACACACATTCAGACGCCCCACAATGGTAGTATTTGTCAACGTTAAGGCGGCATTCGGCTCTGTTGATCGAGAGGTTCTATGGCAGTGTCTGTCATTGAAAGGCGTACCAAAGAAGTACATCAACCTTATAAAGGCTCTCTACTCGAACACAACTGGTCGAGTGTGAGCTTATGGCGAACTGTCATCAGAACTAATTACCTCAAGTGGTGTTCGTCAGGGCTGTCCACTCCCTCCATTCTTGTTTAACTTTGTCGTTGACGTCCTTTTAGAGATGACACTTTCCTCATCTAAATTTCCAGGAGTTGAACTTCTACCGGGAGATCCACTTGTTGACTTAGAATATGCCGATGACATAGTTCTATTTGGTGAAGACGCTGACAGAATGCAGAGTCTACTGACCACTAAGCAACAATGCAAGCATGTTCGGCATGCGATTTTCTCCCTCGAAATGCAAAACGTTGCTTCAGGATTGGGTTGCGTCGACACCCGAACTAGTGATAGGGAGTGAAGTAGTTGAGCGTGTCGACCGCTTCACTTATCTTTGGAGTTTCGTCAGCCTATGTGGTCAGGTGTGTGACGAAATCTCAGCACGGATACAAAAGGCTCGACTAGCTTTTGCCAACTTGCGTCATTTGTGGCGTAGGCGAGATATCCGTCTATCAACCAAAGGACGGGTTTACTGCGCATCAGTTCGTTCCGTCCTACCCTATGACAGTGAAACATGGTCAGTAAGAGTAGAGGATATTCGTAGGTTACTAGTATTCGATCATAGATGTCTTCGAAACATTGCTCGTATATTCTGGGACCTCCGAGTAAGTAACTCAGTTGTTAGGAAACGGGTACTAGGTAAAGATAACAAATCAATTGACGAAGTAGTGAAACTTAATCAGTTGAGATGGCTGGGACATGTGTTACGTATGCCCGACCACCGACTGCCCCGACGTGCTATGTTTTACGGTGTAGAAGTAGGTTGGAAGAAAGCTAGGGGCGGCCAGACCAAAACATGGCACAAATCCATGAAGTCTCTGACAAGTGGACTGAGTCATGTTGGTAGGTGTACACTACCTGGTTGGGGACCGCGAGATGATAGAAACTGATGGTTAGAGATCTTGAATGACATGGCCCAAAATTGTTTGCAATGGCTCAGGTGCATCCACTCTTTGTGTTCTCCCAAATTCTAATCTTCTGAATTCTTCATGTCCTTTATCTTCTTTCTAAATCTATTCCACTGGATTATATTCCTTAAATAACATCATCAAACCTTAATGTTCCCCATCACTACTTATACTTTCACTACCTCTACCACTACAGGATTCGAATCGATAACTGAATCCCTGTTCTAATGTGGTATGGCAACTCGGACTGATGTACGTACGTACGAAGTTCCACGTTGTTACTGACGGACTGACTGACAACTAAACCAAGATATGGTAAAAGTGCATGAAGTCACTGAAAGTTGGTCTGAGTCAAGTTTTAGATGTAGACTATGTGATTAAGGTTTACGCAACAACCGCAATTAGTGTAGAGAGTTCTGGTGAAACAGCTTAGAATCGGACATAATGGTATAAATCTCCTCGCTCATTACCTCCAACTACATCTCGACTTACAGAATTCTTTTATAGATACTTTCTCACCATACATTTTCGTACCATATTCTCAATATTAAGTTGTTATCATTATCATTGCTATTAAATCATTAAGATTCCTTTACTATTCATCTTGTTAATTCGATCTCGCAGTGCTATTGTGATATGACAACTTGGACCAACGCACCTTTATTCAGTACAGATTATTCAGTAATGATGTTAATCAAGTGGAAAACTTACGACATTTTATTGAGACGCTGTCTCCTTTAGAAAAATTGGTTGACATTGGGAATCTATTAGTTATCAACCAAACCATTAACCGAAATGAAGATGTAGGAAATCACGAAATTTCGAACAACACAACGAGCTCCATAGATCATGAAGTTATGTATAATCCCGGGAAGTGAAGTAAGGGTGACATGATTTGCATTTCCAACCTATCCTAAATTGCATGATTTAAGCATAAATCTACATGAATATGAGCACTTAAATGAATTTGAAGATGATACCCCAACAGGAATCAATCTGTCACAAATACTAACTACAAATTAAACAAATCTCCACAAGAAACCCCAACATAAAAGCCATAATCATAAGCTCACTACTGATTTACATCGATATGAGTTTCTGAATTTCCAGTGGGAAGTTTTGACCCGGAAATTTCAGACACGTTGAAAGTGAAATAGTTTCCATCAATCTCATTTGTTCATCTCTGCGACACTGCTGGAAACGTGCACCATTGAACGCCAACCCACAATTTAATGGATATGCGTTCACTGAGACTAGAACGTCCTGATTTCGGTCCCATGCGGGACCGGGGACGCGTAATGATGAGTCACATGCTGAGATGAAACAACTTCCCAGTTCTCCTTGATATTTAATGGTAGTTCAACTAATGTCATAACGGATATTGCATACGAATTGAAATAACCTTCAAAACTTAGAAAAATCGTAAATTGATATAACTCCAAAACAAATAACAAAAATTCATATGGTAAATGAGTACTGGACAAAAAATCACCAAAAATTACAACACCAGCGCTAAAAAGTGAAGCTCGACTTCATGATTCTTTGCAGGGACGTTCTTTATTAAAATGAAACTAAAGACTTAGATAAGAAACATAACCGTACACAGATATATAATGACAAACCTACAGCTGTAATCTTCCAAGGACGATCTGAGAGATCCCTGTTTAATCCACATAATTGGCGCCACTTTGGGGGCCCATACTGTACTCCCTGTAACCACGACAAAGGGCCACCAGAACTAATGAATTGACGCACAAAAAAAAGAACTAGGTAAATACACCGTTGCTGTGCAGCTGCCTAAAATACAGTCAATATGTAAACAAGATTAATATTGTGAGTAGAAGAGCATTAAAGGCTGAACGAAAAGGTTGATACATGATAATGGCAATTTACAATTTCGCAGATTGCAGTTATTTACCTCTAAGACCAGGCTAGAAATCTGAAAGCTCAAGTACATTTGACTAAAGTTTTTTGTATCTTCCATCTGAAGTGCGGGAAAAGTACTCAATCTTAAAACACTGAAATATAAAGATGTATTTACGACTTGTTCTGAGGCTGGGAACAGGATGAAGCAAGAGAACGCTAGTAAACAGTTCATGGCGAATAGACAATAAGAGGGAAGAACCTAATAATTACGTGATATCTTCATTTAAACCACAAACATATCTAAGTTAGACAACCATCGGAAACCCGTAAACACCGAATGACCGTTTTGTATTGAACTTATTACCAGTAGTGATCTACGGCCCTGGACCTTAGATTTCGTAAGTGAACACATAGCCTGTAGACCACTGAGCCGGGATCCAATGATATACAGATTTAGCTCCAGTTAGTCCACGATGTGATAGTTTTACGAATTTGTTGGCAGTAAACAACACTTAATTTACACTTGTTTATGCAGAAGTAACGGTCAATCTGCTAAGATATCGAGATCTCTGAAGTTTTGCAGCACAGCTTAGTACCTAGACCAATAAAAGTGATTAAATTAATCAAATTTTTTGTTGGTTGAGCAAAATCCAAACCTGGGGTTGTTAGATAATATCAACAGTAAAAAGTTAGTAAATATTATTTTATGACCTGAAGATTATTAAAAACCAGATCGACAATATTGTTTGTTGGGTCACTATAGATAGCTACAAACGTTAGATCATCCACTCTCTGTCGTATTTAAAAGATGCCATGCGACTTACCAGACAAAAAAACAAAGATTTGAATTACTGAAGTCAATTACTCACATGACAAGCCATGTAGGTCAGTATGATTTTAAGGCTTTAAAGTGTATTATAATACAAATAGTATTGTGTCCATTTTGTTTACTGGGTTAAGACGAGGTTAGTAATATTACTGACTACCTAAACCTTGATAACTAAGTTAGGATTCAAGATGGGATGGCTGAAAGCTATACGTTCACAACACCGTGTTACTCAAAAGCAAAGGTCGAGTTGCGAAAACGCGCATTCAAAGACTCGCGATGGACACGAGAAAATTAAATAAGTAAGAAAATGATAAACTGAGCAACATGCTAATGTGGCACGAGTGAATGATATTTACCTACCTTATTAACAAGCA